>CAUYUJ010016878.1:152935-155435 GCA_963575745.1 Prorocentrum cordatum | reverse complement strand
AAAAATCAAATTTGCATTTCTTGCAAGCGGCGCTTGTTGTCAGCGTGAGGCGGCGCCCGTTTCCAGCGTGATCGTGCCCACGTGGGATAGTAGCATGAGGAGGAGGGGGAGGAGGAGGAGGGGGAGGAGGAGGCGGAGGAGGAGGAGGAGGAAGACTAGGGGGAGGAGGAGGAGGGGTACGTGAACGAGTGAGCTAGGCGCCGCTACCTGGTGGATCCGTTTCTCCTGCTTCACTCTCCCTCTCGTCTGCGCTCCTCCCTTTTCTTTTTCCACTTACCCCTCCATTCTTTCCCCGCTTGGGGCTTGGGTAATGCTCAGCCAAAATGGCTACGGTGCGCCATGTTTTTTTCCTCTCACTTCCATCTCATCTCTTCTCACTTCGGTCATTCCCTAGCTTTCCCTTTCTATTCCTCAGTTCCTTGCTTGCTCTCTTCCTTCTTTCCTTGATTTGTTAACTTTGTGCTAAAACGGGTACGGCGCGCTCAGCAGTTATCCTGCTCTCTCTCTTCCTTATGCTTCTCGCAATCCCCCTCGCACTCTTTCCCGCGCTCTCAGGCTGTCTTAGGGCTCTCTTGGGCTGCACCGTGTTTTTCCTGGATGCTTAATGGGTTGTCTTGGGGGAATTTTGGGTAGGCTCTGGAGTGACCAGCGAAGGGAACGAGGGCGCAAGGGACGTGTCCGAAACCCGAGTGAAAAGCCAAACACTTCGTTTTCGAACTGTTTAGCATTTCACGAGGGTTTTCCAAATGGTCTGTGGCCGTGGCGGGAATTTGGTGGGCGGTGTCTGAAGGCGCTGGGGCGACGCTCGGTTGATATGCCAAGGGGGGCGCTGGGAAACTCTTGGGGCGATGTTTGGGAGTCTTGGACTCTGGGAGTCCGGGGGTCCGGACTCTGGGAGTCCGGGGGTCCGGGAATCCGGGAATCCGGAATCCGGAATCCGGGACCCTGGCTTCCAAGAGTCCGGAATCCGGGAAACCTGACTCTGGATGCCGGGAATCTGGGAATCAGGACTTCGGAATCGGGAATCCGGGAATCCGGAGATCCCGAATCTGGATCCAGAATCCGGGAAACCCGGAACCCGGAACCCGGAATCCGGAATCCGGAATCCGGGAAACAAGATTCTGGAATCCAGAATCCGGGAATCCGGAATCCGGAATCAGGGAATCCGGAATCCGGGAATCCGGAATCCGGGAATCCGGAATCCGGAATCCGGGAAACCGGACTCTGGAATCCAGAATCCGGGAATCTGGGATCCAGAATCCGGGAATCCTGGATCCGGGAATCGGGAATCGGGAATCGGGAATCCGGGAATCCGGAATCCGGGAATCCGGAATCCGGAATCCGGAATCTGGAATCCGGGAATCCGGAATCACGTTAGAGCCTGTTTTTTTTACTCGCCCGGTGGGGTCCGCCCGTTCCTTGCTCGGAAGCCCGCCCGCCCGCCCGTTTCGCCCGTTAAGGTCCACCTGCCCGACCCGCTTATTAGGCTCCGCCCTCCCCGCGTGGTTGTGTTACCTTGTCGGGATTTATCCAGGCCCGCAAGGGGGGGCACATTCATAAACGAAGATGGTGGAATTCGAGGGTTTGAGGTACTGACATTTTTCGGATTTCCTTGGTTGGTGTTGTTTTTGTTTCTGCCGTTGTGATCTGCGCCTCGATTTGGAGGACCATTCCCATTCCTCCAACGACTTATTTTTGTTCGAATCGCCCACCCCTGGGGCTCTCGAGCCCTTCCAGAAGAAGAAACAACTGTCAACTGCAGAAACATGAACTTTCAAAGGCTCGAGCAGACCTCTTGGATTCGAGCTTTCGGCCCCCTCCCTGGCGCGCGGAGCTCGCCAGGGACAGGCGCCGCAAGGGTGGGGGGGCCCAGCGCCGATCCATGATATCCTCGCGGAGCGCCGACAGTTTACATCTTTGTCGGTTTTTCTTCTTCGACTTCCCGAAGACATCTTTGGACGCTGGGAAATGACTGCCAACACCAAAGCAGGGTGGTGCGTCCGCCAGGGGAGGAGGATCGTAGATTTTGGTGCCGGGGGTAATCTTTCGGCCGCTTAGAAGCCTGAAGAAAGCCGAGATCGGGATAATCTTGCTTCGGTGGAAGCGCACCGCCCATAATTATTGGTGTTGGTGCTAACTTCTACACGTCTTTCATTTTCTAATTCTGCTCGTTTCTAATTGTTCCTGGCCCCCTAGTGGCCAGGAAGAGGCCCAGGATAGAACAATTAGAAATGAAAGGATCTTGCCCCCCCCAAAAAATCAAATAACTTCCAAATAATGAGAAATTAACAGTGAGACAATGAGTAATCTTCCCTCGGTGGAAGCGCACCGCCCGTAATTATTGGTGCTGGTGCTGACCTCTAGGCCTCCGGCAACTGTCTCATCCAGGCTCCCTTTCTGACGGCCCCGGGCCTGCAGAGCGGCCCCCTGGCTGCCGACCCTTGTGGAGACCCTCTGGCGCGACGCTCTCGAGCTGACAAGATGGGTCAGGCATGACCTC
>CAUYUJ010016878.1:117935-150435 GCA_963575745.1 Prorocentrum cordatum | reverse complement strand
CCGCCCTAGGCAAGGATGGCACGGGAGTAGCAATTCTCCAAAGCATCCCACACGTTAGGAGGCAACTACTGGGAAGTTTTCGTCGGAAAGGTTAAGCAGGATTAAGCCCCATTTGGGAGCTGTTACGCCGGAGTGGGCCTCGGATTGAGCGGGATTAAGCCGGATAAAGCGGGATCAAGCGGAATTAAGCCGGATCAAGCGGGATTAAGCTTGATTAAACCGGATTTCGGACCAGGGCGAAAACAGAATTTAACCTGGAGTTGCAACCGAACGCACGTGAGAATTAGACGCGACAACCTTCCAAAGAACGTCGCGTTCACAGTGCGACGCGCAGGCGTCAGCAGAACCGCCTGCCCATCTCCGATGGGGGCCTTCCAGTGGGCTCCCTTTTCGGGTACGTGGGCGCTGGCTCCCAGAAAAGAGCTGTGTGAGAACATGTTTGTTTGTTTATCAGGCTGCAACAACTTGTTCTGCGCAACGCTATTTCCGCAATGTCCGTGGGAACCACGGACGGGCAAGCGAACGACGAATTACCCAGGGATGTACCCAACGATTTACAAATATAAGCAAGACCGCGTAATTCCAAATTAACGCATTGATATCTGTAACCCCCTTGAACACTTCGCCAAAGAACGCCGGACTTCGCTCAACGCCCTCCGTTCACGCAATAATTCTTGCGATCCAGACCGGAAGCGAGCAAGTGACAATGAACGAGCCGCGGGGCCGAGAACGGAGGCAGAGGAAGGACAAGGACATATACTTGGAAGGCTCCAAGAGGCCAGAAATGGCCAAAAACCTCGCGTCGTGATTTTCCCAGGACGCAAGAGAATGGGGGTCGTGACCTGACCCCCCCCCGACCATCCTCGGCTACACCCATGAGTGACCCTAGGCAAGAGTGACTCTTGGTGCCAGGCTTCGCTTCGGGGGGCCTGCGGGGGTGGGGTGGGGTGGGGTGAATCCAAGCGCGCAGGCCAGTTCTGAGGGGACCCTCGGAGGCAACGATGGGGGCGAATAGCCCAGGGGAGAGCAATACATGTATCCACAGGGCGCCAATGGTCCATGCCTTCGGCGAGGCTCCCAGGCAAATGCGTGTAGTGCCCGCCCCTGGGCTATTCGCCCCTATCGTCGCGGCCGAGACCCCTGTAGGCCCGCACCACAGGCCACCCCGGCGAAGGGTCACTAAGTAGAGGCCTCCCAACTGGGGTCCGAGTAGATGGGGTCGGGAGATCGGGTCGCACCGCCGATGCATCCGGGACATCGGCGATGCATGGGATCCGTCGGCCCGAAGCAAGCCTGGCTCCACATCGAGCCGCGTCGTCGATGCGTTGGCCATGCGGCGCGATCCTCCGACCCCATCTGCTCCGACCCCACGTGGGAGGCCTGGGCGTCGCTCTTGCGAGCAATCGACGCCCGCAGTGCAGTGCCGCCCGCCCGGCTTGGAGGCGGCCCGGGTCGAGCAAAGCAGGACTGCACACAGTATGAGCTCGCTTCCAGAAACCTAACCCTGAGACCCCAGGACGTCCATTGAGTTTTGGCGTGGGAAAATCACGCTTTCCAGAGCAAAAACCATCGAAACCCAAGAAACACAGGAGGCAAGCAGGGTGTTTCTTGGCATGGGTTTCCACTGTACAAATAAAGTGTTGGAGGTCCGCGCGGAGCTCCGAAAGCCTGTGTTTATGCAGCTTTTGTCTCGACAGGGGGTCCGAGCTGGATGGGCCCCGAGAAAGTCGGTCAAGAGCGGGGGGCCGGTCAAGAGCGGGGGGCGAAGGCAAGTCCGCTCGAAGTGGATCCCCGGATCCCTCCCCAGGTCCATCTGCTGAAGCTTTTCACCCCGGATCGGTTCTGACGGCCCTGGCTGGGGCCTGATCGAGGACCCCCGGGAGACCACACAAGGCAACAGGCACCTTCTCGAGCCCAGCGCCTCGAGCCTCGCCGCCCCCTTCCTGCTGGCTGGAACCAGTGCTGGGCTCAGCCGCCCCGAACCGCAACGCGTGGACGGAATACGCACGCTCGGCGCGAGACGCTCGCCCAGACGTGGCCAATACGTGGAGCCAGCGCGCAGCGCACGAACACGGACGTCTTCAACACGGCACGTGCCGCGTTTCAAAACGGGCGTATCGAGGCAACTGAGCCAATGCGCGGCCACATCAGTCCCCCAGCCGGCTCCATTCAAAGAAAATTATCCTGGCGAAGGACCCAACCATATGCAATCTGAGTAACGCGTTGTGGGTGACGCTTTCGGTGGGATTTCGTATGGGGCCACGAAACGCGTGAGGGACGTGCCGAAATGGGGGGGGGGGAGACGCATGCGGGCGGTGCCACCGGGGTCTTTGGTGGGGCTCCCCATGGGCCACGAAACGCTGTACTTGGTGTGGCTGACGCATGCGGGCGGTGCCCCTCGCTGGAGCTCCCGATGAGGCCACGAAGCGCTGTACTGGTCGGGGGAAACGCATGCGGGCGGTGCCGTTGGGGTCTTTCTCTGGAGCTCCTTACGGGGCCACGAAACGATATACCGGGTGGGGGGGGCTCATGCGGGCGGTGCCAGCGGGGCCCTTCGGTGGAGCTCCATGTGGGGCCACGGGAGGGGGGGACGCATGCGGGCGGTGCCGCTCGGGCGTTCGGTGGAGCTCCCTATGGGCCCACGAAGCGCTGTACTGGGTATGGCTGACGCACTGGAGCTCCCTACGAGGCCACGAAACGCTGTACCGGGTGGGGGCTGACGCATGCGGGCGGTGCCACTGGAGCCTTCGGTCGAGCTCCCTACGGGGCCATGAAACGCTGTACTGGGTGGTGGCTGACGGATGCGGGCGGTGCCAATAGGGCCGTCGGTGGAGCTCCGTATGGGCACACGAAGCGCTGTACTGGGTGGTGGCTGACGCATGCGGGCGGTGCCACTGGGACCTTCGGTGGAGCTCCCTATGGGGCCACGAAGCGCTGTACTGGGTGTGGGGGACGCATGCGGGCGGTGCCGCTGGGGCTTGGTGGAGCTCCCAAACACTTGGGCCGCGAAATGCAATACTGTGTCGTGGACGACGTATGCGAGCGGTGTCATTGGGGTCTTTCTGTGGAGCTCCCTACGGGGCCACGAAACGCTGTACTGGGTGGTGGCCGACGCATGCGGGCGGTCCCACTGGGACCTTCGGTGGAGCTCTCCATGGGGCCACGAAGCGCTGCACTAGGAGGTGGCTCACGCATACGGGTGGTCCCACTGGGACCTTCGGTGGAGCCCCCTATGGGTCCACGAAGCGCTGTACTGGGTGGTGGCTGACGCATGCGAGTGGTGCCACTGGTTCCTTCGGTGGAGCCCCGGGGCCACGAAACGCTGTACCGGGTGGGGGCTGACGCATGCGGGCGGTGCCACTGGAGCCTTCGGTCGAGCTCCCTACGGGGCCACGAAACGCTATACTGGGTGGTGGCTGACGGATGCGGGCGGTGGCAGTGGGGCCGTCGGTGGAGCTCCGTATGGGCACACGAAGCGCGGTACTGGGTGGTGGCTAACGCATGCGGGCGGTGCCACTGGGACCTTCGGTGGAGCTCCCTACGGGGGCACCAAACGCTGTGCTGGGTGGTGGCTGACGCATGCGGGCGGTGCCACTGGGGCCTTCGGTGGAGCTCCCTACGGGGCCACGAAACGCTGTACTGGATGGTGGCTGACGCATGCGGGCTGTGCCACTGGGGGCTTTTGTGGAGCCCCATTGTGGGGCAACGAGACGCTGTGCTTGGTGGTGGCTGACACATGCGGGCGGTGTCACTGGGGGCTTCGGTGGAGCTCCCTGTGGGGCCATGAAACGCTGTACTGGGTGGTGGCTGACGTATACGGGCGGTGCCACTGGGGCCTTCGGTGCAGCTCCCAAACGATGGCGCCACGAAACGCTGTGCTAGGTGGTGGCTGACGCATGCGGGCGGTGCCACTGGGGCCTTCGGTGGAGCTCCCTACGGGGCCACGAAACGCTGTTTTGGGTGGTGGCTGACACATGCGGGTGGTGCCTCTGGGGCCTTCGATGGAGCCCCCTATGGGGCCACGAAGCGCTGTACTGGTCGGGTGAAACGCAGGGAGGCGGGAGGAGGGGGAGGAGGGGGAGGAGGAGAGGAGGAGAAGGAGGAGGAGGAGGAGGAGAGGAGGAGGAGTAGGAGGAGGAGGAGGAGGAGGAGGAGGAGGAGGAGGAGGAGGAAGAGGCGGACGCGGGGCGCTGTCTTTTCAAAATGAGGACCCAACACCACAGGATGGTTGGGGAAAATGCCATAGTCATAAACTTTTGGCGCTCCGCGCGGATTTCTTGGATCTGCGCTGGAGCGCGGAGTGCGCCAGGGGCGGCGCCAGATGCGCCGCCGGGGAGAGGGCCCAGCGCGGACTCAAGAAATCCGCGCGGAGCGCCAAAAAGTTGATCTTAATGGCGTTGTTTCTTCTTCGAATCGAGGCAGCGAAGACGGTGCGTGGCAAGAACCGATGCCGCTCCTCCCCGGACCTCCCCTTGGGTGCGCTCTGACCAGCATCTCGAGGCGAACCCAGCGGTGGCGACGAGGGCCTCCCGGGAGGCCCAAAAAGGGGACAAGGAGGCAAGGGTATCGGTATCGGTACGGTGGAGGTTTTAGATAAGGATACCTTCGATAAGGAACCCAAGGTCTCGCGACCGATGGGCGGCCAAACGTGGACCATCCACCGCGCCTTGAAGCAAGAAGGATTGCGCCGGGGTCTGGGCCTCAGGAAGACGTTCCTTATCCAATGCCGCCGCCGTACCTTTTCCTCCTCTGAATCAGACCCCCAGCCGGCTCCAACGCCCGGCGGGCCTGTCCCACGAGAAGAGGCTGCCGGCGCCCGCCGCCGCAGGAGCCGCGGCCGGGGCCGCTGGGGGGGCGGCCCCGTCCCCCGCGTCGGGCGGCCGGGCCGCGGCGGCGGCCGCCGCCGCAGCGGCACTCGCGCGGCGGTGCCGGTCCTCAAGGAGGGGGCAGCGAGGGGGGGTCGCGGGCACTCCTCCTCCTCCTCCTCCTCCTCCTCCTCCTCCTCCTCCTCCTCCTCCTCAGGAGGTGGGGACAAGATGGCCAAGATGGGACTTGCTGCGGGCGGGATTGGCATCCTATCGATGATCCTCCGAGCGTATGTCAGCGCCAGCGTGCGCTTGTCCACCGAGTAGCCCTTCGGTGCGACGCCGGCGGTGTGAGTGAGGGCAAGCGCCCGAGGCCACGTGCTACCGGCGGAGCTGAGCTGAACGGGGCAAGTACACATTGGGCTCACACGCGTCCTGAGGGTCATCGATCCTCTCAGGGGAGCCAGAGGGCTTCGCGCAACCCACGAGAGTAGTAGGCGGCGTTGATTCGCCGTTGGCGTCTTTGATCCGCCGCCCACTCTTGATGCACCGACGGGGTGCCCCAAGGGGGGGAATGCTCAAGACACTTCTGCCATGGCCCTGATAAACCAGGACATTGGCGCACCCGAGAAAACTCAAATCGTGGGTCTAAGCGTTCTACGTTCTTCGTTATCTCCTGCTGGATCTGGCAGCATCCTGGTTTGCAAGATCCTGGTGGCCTGGGTTCTGGTCCCTGCCAAACATTCCCACGAGCCTTTCTAGCCCAATGCGCCGCTTGACGCCAGGACTGCATATCCTGCTCCAGGGGCCGCGCAAAGCGGCGGCCCAAGATGGCCTCCACGACGGTCCAAGATAGGCGCCTAGACGGTTAGGATGGGGACCACGGCGGTCCGAGATATCCCAAAGACGCCTCTTTCGGAATCTCTTGGCTTCCTCTCGGACGCCTTGATCGTGTCTTAGGGCCATCTGGGGGGTCTGGGGGTCCGCAACGGGATCCTTGGTCTGCGTTGGGTCTCCAATCTTGGGCTGGTCTTGGGCCGTATTTGGGGGATCCTGGGCTGTCCTGGGGCTGGAGGCATGTTGGATCGCCGGGGCGCCGAGCAATCCTGAAGCCCTCCTGAGCAATCCTGGTAGGCAGAGAATGAAGCACCTGTGGCAGTCTCTATTCTCCTGCGCAGCTGTGTTCTCCTGCCCAGCTGCGCTCTCGAGCTCGGGGCCCTTTGTTTTGGTGGCCGTGGCTCGTCCCACCTCCTGGCCTGGCCCTGGCCCTGACCCTAGCCCCCTCGATCCCCCTGGCCCCAGTGTTAAGTCGGGCACGCCCCTCTACAGGAGGAGTACTCACAAATTGTAAAAAACTGCCTGGGGACGATTTTTCCCAACCGTCCTGTGTTGGGTTCTCGTTTTGAATAGAGCAGTGTGGTCGCCCCGTCCTGTCTTCCTCCTCCCCCCCTCTCCTCCTACCGTCTGGTCTGTTGGGTGGCCTTGCCTAGGGGGTGCGATCACTGGGGGCTTGCGATCTGCGCAACTGTCGCCACTTTCGTGGGCTCCTGGGAGGCCCAGCGGAGGCACGTCCCACGCGGACCACCTCGGTACCTCGCCGCCCCCTGGGGGGCTTGCGATCTGCGCAACTGTCGCCACTTTCGTGGGCTCCTGCGAGGCCCAGCGGAGGCACGGTACCTCGCCGCCCCCTGGGGGGCTTGCGATCTGCGCAACTGTCGCCACTTTCGTGGGCTCCTGCGAGGCCCAGCGGAGGTACGTCCCACGCGGACCACCTCGGTACCTCGCCGCCCCCTCTGGGGGGCTTGCGATCTGCGCAACTGTCGCCACTTTCGTGGGCTCCTGCGAGGCCCAGCGGAGGCGCGTTCCACGCGGACCACCTCGGTACCTCGCCGCCCCATGGGGGGGCTTGCGATCTGCGCGTCTGCCGCCACTTTCGTGGGCTCCCGGGAGGCCCAGCGGAGGCACGTCCCACGCGGACCACCTCGGTCCCTCGCCGCCCCCTGGGGGGCTTGCGATCTGCGCAACTGCCGCCACTTTCGTGGGCTCCCGGGAGGCCCAGCGGAGGCACGTCCCACGCGGACCACCTCGGTCCCTCGCCGCCCCCTGGGGGGCTTGCGATCTGCGCAACTGCCGCCACTTTCGTGGGCTCCTGCGAGGCCCAGCGGAGGTACGTCCCACGCGGACCACCTCGGTACCTCGCTGCCCCCTGGGGGGCTTGCGATCCGCGCAACTGGTGCCACTTTCGTGGGCTCCTGCGAGGCCCAGCGGAGGCACATCCCACGCGGACCACCTCGGTACCTCGCCGCCTCTTGGGGGGCTTGCGATCTGCGCATCTGTCGCCACTTTCGTGGGCTCCTGGGAGGCCCAGCGGAGGTACGTTTCTTTCAACGCCCCTGTGTTTCCTTTTTGTATATTTGCCGTTCCTCTTCTTGCTGCGCTGTTCTGAAATCACTGCTGGGTGCCTTTCTTGCGCACTGCGGGTCCATCAGAATGCCAGTCAGCATCGAGTGGCCTTGAGTATAATCGCCACATGTATAGACAGGGTTGGGTACGTCACAAGGTAATTTGAATCTTTCTTGACCACTTGGGGGCATTGTTTGAATGTTTTATGTTTTTCGTCCAAAATCCCCCTGCAGGAGGACAGGCCCGACTTAGCCCCAGTGCCCGATACCTTCGTGGAGGTGGTGGTCGTCGCTCGGCCTCCCTCGCCTAACCTGCCCCTTGCCCCTGCCCCCCCCACCTGGTCGCGCGCCTGAGCTGGGGCACGCAGGCCACCTGCTGCCGGCCTCCCGAGGGGCATCCTGGAGAGCTCCCCTGGAGCCTCAGCGCGTTCCTTGCATCCCCCGCCCTGCGCACACCCTCCTCCTCCTCCTCCTCCTCCTCCTCCTCCTCCTCCTCCTCCTCCTCCTCCTCCTCTTCCTCCTCTGGTCAGAGAGCCTCGGGGAGGCTTGCTGGGAGTCCTCGACGCCATCCTGGGTCGGCCTCGAGCAGTGCTGGGGGCCAGGCTCAGTCACTGAGAGGCGAGCGAAGCCAGACTTGCGCCACGTCGGCGGGCAATCGCCGCGCCCTGCCCCCTCGGCCCCCCCTTGGGGAGTCGGCGTCGTTTTGCAGGGCCCCCCGGTCCCCAAACATCGGGCGTCTCGAACAAATCGAGACGGAGGTTTTTCATAATTTTTGGGCTCTTGGGGCCCTCAGCAGGCCTCGGGATCGTAGCAAAACGACTCGAGATGGAAAACCGGTCCCGGGGAAGTGACCGGTCCCGGGGAAGTGGTCGGGAGGTCGGGGGCACGTGTCTCAAAAAATCGAAACGTCGGGTGTCTGGGTCTCTTACCCCCAGGTGTACCAAGGTGCCTCCGCTACGAAGTGCGCAGGCTGCACACGCGCGGGAGACTGGGGCCCACAGTCTTGTGTCGGTGCGCCAATCGCTGCACGCAGTCCTGCGCAAGAGGGGCAGGGTGCACAAACGGACGGGGGACGCTGCGTAACCAGAAACAGTTATCGCACGAGGGGCCTGGTTGATGCAACCGTATGCTGCTGCATTCCTGTCAAGGCTTCCGCCTGACGGTGCTGTCAACAACAACAACAACACGACAACGCAAACTTTTTTTTGCAATTCTGCTTTCTCTTTGTTTCCGCTTTCGGTCTGCGATTCGGCATACACTGTCATAGTTCGATGATCCAGTCGAAAACAACGAGCTCGTGATACGAGCTTCGGACCAAACATGTGGACACGCGTTCTGGGAAACATAACTTGAAAAGCCATTTGTAACATCACTCTCCTGGCCGAACTTGGAAACATCATGTTGTCTACGTTGCTTTTTGTTGTGAGCCATCACCGCGCCGAAAACGTGGCAACCACACAAAAGCGACGCGCCAAACACGCAGACGCCGGAATCGGCAACAACCAACCGACGATCCAGAAACACGTCAACTGGTTAGGTTGACTCCATAACTTAGCCCGCATACGATTGTCAACCTCGATGGGAGACGTTATCCAATTTAAACACGTCGGGCCCTAGAACGCTCTGCTTCTGTAGATGAACAGAAAAAAACATAAATATAGTTTCTCGGAGGTCCACGCTGATTTCTTGGACTGGCACTGGACCCCTCTCCCTGGTGCGCTCTGCGCGCCAGGGGCGTCGCTGGAGGCGCCGCCAGGGGGGCCCAGCGCCGATCCAAGATATCCGCGCGGAACTCCGAATAATTATGCTTATGTGTTTTTGGGTTCTTCGTTTATGAAAAGGTTCGCCATAATGTCTTACCGCCCACGCCCGCAGCTGAGTAGCCCAATAGGCAACATCATACGAAGGGCAATCGTCCTCGCCTGCCGCACAGCGGAGAGCCGGACCCACCACCGTCTCCGCGAGGAACAGCGCGCCCTTGCAATCGTTCCCGGTCTCTTCGTACGCGCTGATCCGCCACCGTGCCCCGAAGCACGAAGTGGAGTGCCCTCCCAGACATGCTCGCGTCGTGAAAACAATCAGGACGGGAGGCTCTTCGTCATTTTTCGGCCTCTGGGGGCCCTCAACGACTCAACACGAAGCTCGAGTAGGAGATCGACTACATAATATATTTACTCAAGACTTGTTCTTTCCGTAGAATCTACGAACATTGCGTGGGATGTTCGTAGATCTACGAACGTCATGCGTATTCTTTCGTAGAGCCGACGAACCTGTCATTTTTTGGGTGAACCAATTTTGCAGTCAAGCTTATACTGGAGAAACGGGACGTCCTCATGTCCCTTCGAATTCTCTGGATTGAACAATGCAAATCGTCTTGCAAGACCCCAATCCCCAATTCACGGAATTTTTCTGCTGCGTCGCGTGACTTAGCCTCCCGCACGAAGATTACCCCGAGACCACCATCAGGCCCCCACGAGATGCCCAAGAGACGCCCCCAGAGGCCGCCAGGAGGCAGCAACACGCTCTGAATAGGTCCCGAAGAGGCCTCCAAAATCTACTCCCAAGGCGCCCCTGAAGAACCCCCAGGCGGCATCTTAGAGGCCCCTCCTTGTCTACAGCCCAAGCAGATTGGCGGGATGGGCCGAAAGGAACCCGATCCGCTGCCACCTCTGCTCGCGACAGAAGTGATCGGCGCGCCAAGTTGCCCCAGTCGACTCTTTGGCCGCCTCCTGCGCGTTCCCCCGCAATCTCTGGGCTCAGCCCGCCGACCCGCGAAGACCAGACAAGGAGCCTCCTCCGCTAGGGAGTTCACAGGGGACGTACGCGCCCAACTTTGTGCAGGAACACGGCCCCTCGATCCGCGAGACTCGCATACGCACGTTGGCGCCATGCGTACTCTCGAAGCCAGCGTGGACTCGTGCACGTGCACGTCCTTCTTTCGCCGGCGATCCGCCTCCAGCACGCCCAAGAGGGCCCCCAAGATGGCCTCCGAGACGGCCCTGCACGATCCAAGGATGGCCTCCAGGTCGGGCGCGACGAAACTCCAGGGACGGCCCGAGAGGACCCCATCGGGTTTCCGACCACCGAAGGACGGCCCAGAGGGGTCCAAAGTTGCCCCAAGACGGCCCCAGAAGCAAGGTTGCCCCAAGACGGCCCCAGAAGACCCCAAGAAAGCCCGAAGACGGGCAAAGAGGGACCCAATACGGCCCCAAGAAGGCCCCAAGACGGCCCCAGGACGGCCTCCGAAAGCCAGTAAGCTTCTTAGAGGCTAGAGGCTCCCAAGAGCCCCATCAGAGGCCCCCGAGAATCCCTCAGGAGGGCCCCCAGTGTCCCCAAGAGGCCTCTGGCCCTTTTTTTCCTATCTCTCTATTTCTCTCTTTCTCTCTCTCACTCTTCTCTCTGTTTCTTTTTACTCTCTCTCTCTCTCTCTCGTTTTTTGGTTTTTGTTGTTTTGTTTTTCTGCTCTCGCTCTCTCTCTCTCTCTCTCCTTCCCCCAGGTCCTCTCTCAAGGGCCGCAGCGGCGGCCGGGGGAGCACATCGTCCAACAGGTTGGCCAGACTCTGGACCAACGTCTGGCCGCATCGGCGCTTCCAGCAAATGCAGAGGGGGCGGCGGTGGCTCGCCGACGGCGCCTCCGATGCGTGCTAGCTGCTGAAGCTGCTTCCTTGCCAGGTCGTCAAAGCCTCGGTTGTCGGCGCAGGCGCTGTACGGGTCTGACAGCCGCTTACGGTAGTCACTGTGGCACGTGTTGTGCACGGTCACGGCGTACCACTGCAGCATCCATCGGCGTCCCAAAACAATGTCTTTGGTAGACGCGTTGGCCAGATCCAATGTTCGGTCTTGGTCGATGATTAGTGCACCAGGCATGTCGCGGCTCAACACGGACTTCCGGAAGAGAATGTGATACGGTGAGCGATCACAATGAACCCACTTTGCCTCCTCATATAGCTGAAAGGCCTGCCCGAGAGAAACTAGCACGGTGCCAACTGTCCGATGAGCCAATGTTGGCCCCAAAATTCGAAACAATTTGTCTACATGAAATGCGCCTCGCGCCTCAACCGACACCCGCGTCAACTCGTTTGAAGAGAAGAATGCTTCGGGCAAAGACCTCTGCATCATCCCTTCTTGAGATTGTCGGCTTGCTGCCGTAAATATTGCCTCGTTGTATATGCTGCATTGGCGACCAGACGTGTTACGCAAGTGTTGCAATTGTATTCGCATGTATCCCAATTTGATGCCAACTTGTTCAATGGCGGGAATCTCTTGCTTGCTCCATTTTGGTTTCTCCACTTCTTTCTTCACGGCTTCTGCAAAAACACGCTCCTCGTTCACAGTTGGCGATACGTCGATTTTCTGAGGGTATTCTGACAGGTTTCCTGCCCCACCTCTGTGCAAACGCATGGTCACCACAAAGTCAGCGATTTGGTCAGGAACGCGGTCGCACTTACCAGCAAATCCCCAGACGACGCTGGTAGCCCGCACCTCTTGACAAGAGCAAGGTTGCAAAACACATGTCCCGAAACCAAACACTTTGGCTTTGTAAGGAAATTCATTTGAAATTATACAACCTGGCCACAAGACCTTGTTGACTGCAAACTGCCTGCTCCCCACTGCGTGTCCCGAGTCCGACGGTCTGGGTAGCTGTGAGACTGGATCCGCGAGGAAACTTATCGCTTCAACAGGCCACAACGAATGCAAAACAACAAGTTCACACAACAATCCAATGACCGTTTGCGTGGACTTCTGAACCATGTAAAACGAGATACAGTTATGCCTGAAATTCACTTCACTTGGCCTTGAGCCCGTATTGCTGGGCACGACTTCGTCATACTCGCTTGGGGTACAAATATTGGGCAACACGCATTTGCATTCGAACTTGGTGAGACGATCAGGGGGAGCATCCTGGGAGCCGAGCCTGCGAGAGTAGGCGACTCGGGAGTCGACAAGGCAGGGCTTACAAAGAGCAGGCGGAACGAACATACAGAAGAAGAGCAGAGAGGGCACCGTTGGGGCAGGCAAGCAAAGAGACGGGCAAACAAGCAACCAATCAAGTAGGCAGCCGGGCGGCCGGGAAAGCAAGCAGCCAAGCAGGCAAACAAACAACATAATGAGACTGGCAAACACCCACACTTTGGGTTGTCACGGGTCTGTGCAAATACGGGGGGCTGCGTAATTACGAGTCTGGGTAGTTGAGCTGTGGTGTACTTGCGGATTTGGAAGGTTACGCATCTGGGTTGTCGCGGGTCTTGGTATTTCCGGGGCTGGATGAATTGCGGGTTCGGGAGTCTACCCGCTCTGGGTAGATACGGGGCTGGGTTGGACAAGTCTGGGTAATTCCCGTTTGGGGTATTCATCGATCAGGTAATTATACGAGGACATTAGCCAAACAGTCGGCCCGTATCAGAAGGAAGCGCGATAAGGATGCAAAGGCCTTGGACGCCCATTTCGAAGCTTTTCGAGCGGGGCGCGGTTAACAAAAGTGGCGAAGGATGGACCGAGGAGGCAAGGATTGAAGGGTACCCTTGGGAAGGTTGCCCATCCTTGCTGTGCGGGTTGACTGTGCACTGTGACGGTCCTGGCCAGGCCCATCCTGGGGCCAAGGTCAGTGAAAATGCCCGCCTGACCAGGCCAGAAAGGCACATGGCACCAGTCCTGGGCCCAAGAGATCGGCGCGGTGTACGGCTGACGTCCTCCGCTAAGTCACTACTTTTGGTAAGCACCAGGCGGGTTGGCTGCGGTTGTGAGTCTGGATACTTACGGCTTTGGGATGGTGGCGGCTTTCGAAAGAGAGAAAACGCCATACACATAAACTTTTGGCGCTCCGCGCGATTTTATTGGATCCGCGCTGGGCCCCACCAGCGGCGCCTCCGGAGCCGCCCCTGGCGCGCTCCGCGCGCCAGGGAGGGGGGTCCAGCGCAGATCGAAGGAATCCGAGCGGAGCGCCAAAAGTTTGCGTTTATGGAGTTTTTCTTCTTCTAGGCTTTGGATAGCTACAGGTCCAGGGCAAGCGTCGGTGCTGGCAAATTCGGGGCTGAATCAATGCGGGTCTGAGTACCTTACTGGTCTGGACACGCCTGGGGCGGTGTAATTGCCCGTCGGGGTAAAGGCTGGCTCGTTTCGACACGGTTCCTGGCATTTGCGAGTGTGGGTAGCTACGGGTCTGGGCTATTGCGGGTTTGGGCTCCTCAGATGGGTTTGGGCCATATTTCAAGCTCCCTCACTGGAATGGAGCCCGAAGTCCACGTTACCATCCATCGACATACTTGTAAGCCACGCCGCGCTGTCAGAAGCTAATGCGTCTGAGGCTGGACTTCCACGCACCAGCGCGGCAAGGATCACCCCTCCCTTGAGACGCGTGCGCCTCGTCGGCTGTCACCTGAGCAATGTTTGCTGGGCCAGGCTCCGTCGATGACAGCCCTTCCTGTGCTACGCCATAGCAGCTCACCGTCTATCACTGGTGCTTCTTGGCGTAGGCAGAGCAGCAATGACACTGTGCGAGTTCTTGGCGAACGACACCCCGTAGCAAGACATGGCGAACGACACCCCGTCGCATGACATCCGCTCCCCTCGGTGCCCATGTAACATGTAGACCGAGACCCCCCTGCCCTGCTAACTCTGGCATGAAAAAACAAGTCCCGAGAGAGACGGGCCCTGCACCCCAGGGGCCTTCTACCACGACCAACTTCTCGTTCGAGGAGCAGAAAACAACATAAGCACACACTTACTTTTGGAGGTCCGCGCGAGTTGCTTGGACCTGCGCTGGTACACCCCTTCCCTGGAGCGCGGGGCGCGCAAAGGGGCGACGCCGAAGGCGCCGCCAGGGGGCTCCGGCACCGATCCAGGAAATCCGAAAGGATCTCCGGACATTTCTGCGTGTGTGTGTGTGTGTGTGTGTGTGTGTGCGTGTACGCTCTTTCTTCTCCGATTCGTCCTGGCTCGTTTCCTGACAGCCTCCTGGGGCCTGCGGCGGGCCCCCGGGGGCCCCGAAGATGGCCGCCTGCTTCACGGCGGCAACCGCAGCCCGCCCCCGCGCTCGCGGCCGGCTGGACGTGTGCCGGGCCTGACACCTCCCCTCCTCGAGCGCACGAGGCGCGCGGAGCGGGTGGGAACGCAGAGAACAGCCGCGGAGCAGGGAGGAGGAGGAGGAGGAGGAGGAGGAGGAGGAGGAGGAGGAGGAGGAGGAGGAGGAGGAGGAGGAGGAGGAGGAGGAGGAGGAGGAGGAGGATTTTTTGACATCCGTAGCCACAGAGCCCCTCAAAGGGGGCAAACAGATTCGAGATCGGCAGTGACCCCGACCCTCTTATGATCAGGGTGGAGACCTTTGCCCAATCTCGTCCAAACTTCACTCCGAGCGGGCGGGCTGCCAAGGCATTGATTGCTTAGCAAGCCGCCTCATCTGACCTCAAGTCGTGAACGCATCACAGACCTGGCAGACACACGCGAAGCTTCCGTCGCTGAAATCCACGACGAGGCAGCGATGCTCGAGCTCCCGCAACTTAGCGGGATCAACCTTTAAAAGGCGGTGACAAAATCCAGGAGCTGGCATAGCCGAGGACCAGGATCCGCGGATGCAGTGGCAACACTGCCAGAAGCGACCGACCCAACTCCAAACACGTGGTGGCCTCGGATCTTTGACCTGCGGGGGCGGGGGCTCAGCACGGGTAATCCCCTCGAGATTCGTTCGAGGCCATCTCTCCATCAGGTGCGCCGCCACACGTGTGACAGCACGCGAGACCATGCACAACGAATCAATCCCTGCTGCTTCCGACTCAGAAAACCTGGGATGCATTAAAGCGCCCTCTTTGGCGGCGCTATCTGCTGCATGGTTCCCGATGATGTGGAGACGCTCGGCCCAAGGAAGGGCCTCGTCGTCCTCCCTGTGGGCCCGAACCTTGGAAACACCACGGAGCGAGCCCTGACCGAAGGCGTCCGCCTGCAATACAAGCCCCGCGTAGGGCCTGTTGGGGTGCAGGCGGTCCTGATGTTTTTTCCCGAATTCGTTGACCACTACCTGGCAATCATAGTAAAAGTCCGCAGCGCTAGAAAGAACGGAGGCAGCACTAGCAGGGGCAGCAAATTCAGCAGCAACACTGGTCTGAAGGTAGAAACCTCCTAACGGCCCGCACATCTTGGCCAAAACTCTATCACTGTCGCTAAGCCAAACGATTCCCCATCCAGCCCTAGAGAGGTCCTTGACCTTAGACCTGAAACAGGACCCGTCGCCGTGCAACCTCCCCGAGAGCTCCCGAACCCCTGGGTCAAGCGGAGGGAGCTGCTCCTCGGCGAAGACCTCTGGGTAGAAACAAAACTGGACGGCTTCCATAGCTGGTTCATGGGAGAGCGGCTGAGGAACGTCACTGCCAGGGTGCTGGAAGAGGCCCGTCTCGCAGAGGAATTCAAAACCAGGGGGCGGGTCCAAAAACTCCGACCGAATCCTGTCCAGTAGTTGGCTACCAATGAGATCGGCTCGCTCGTCTTCGCAAGCGGGACAATGCCACAATCTATGGAGCATCGCGTCTCCAGCCTGGCCGCGCAAAGGGCAAACATCCGCCACCGAGTAGCCTTTGTCTCGAGCGCGAGCCAAGGGCCAAATCGCCCTACAAACAACAACACGAGTACAACCTTTCTGTTTTTTTTCCGCAAGCTTTTTGGAGGTAAGGGCCCAAGATCTAATGTCGAAATACAGCCGACGACCGTCACAATACTTGGAGCCCACTTCGATCTCCAACCATTTCAACACCGATGCTTTAAGGAAACGCTTCACTAGGGCAGGTGAGGTGAGCATGAGGTGAATCTATTTACCACCTTCACCCACCATAGTGACGGGGTCTAACATCTAACATAGCTCCAAAAGGACCACGGACCGATCTCCAAGATTTCGGGGGCGAGCGCCACGTTGCACTCCATGCCAGTCTGACTTGCTCCCAAGATAAAGCCCACGGGGTAGCCCGAGTCTGAAGAAGCCAGAGTTCCTTGCAATAGCGAACGATGGGGGCCACACTGCCAAACCACACAGGGTCGTTTTCGATGAGGGTCAGAATGGATAAACTCCGATTTCCACGGGATGGCTTCATCGTCGTGGCGCACATGCGCCGAGCTCTGGTCAACTCCGCATCCGACGTCCCGTGGACTTCGGAGCCGTACTGCAGGCCCGCGAGGGGGCCTTGGATAAAAAACCTTAGTTGCTCGGCGGCCTAGAACAGGCCTCTTCTTAGCGAGGCGACGTGTCCTGCGTGCCGCCGCTGAGATGCGAGCCTTCGCCTTGGCATTCCTACCACGCACCCTGCGAGGCAGGCCAGCGGTAACGTCGATCCCCAAAGTTGACGGTGGTTTCGCGCCACGGCCCTACAAGGACCCCAAACTCGCCCGGGAGACGGGAAGCGGCCACCCTGGAGCTCGAAACAAATGCAACCTTGTCCATGGAAATCGGAGCCTGCATCATATCGGTGATGGCAACATGCAAAACCTCCGCAGAAACACGGAGACTGGAGATAATGTGGCTGATGGTGCCCTCGCACTTCAGCCCCGAATCATCGATGTATGTATGTGTGTATATAGATATATGTATATATACCAAGAGTGGTGTTCGGTCCCAGGGGCACAGAGTCAAACGATTCGATCCCGAACACTTTGATCAGCGATGTCGCCATCGAGCATCCATCCACAACTCTGAACTCGGCGTAAAGAGCGGGTGCGACAACGCCGCGCAGGACCATAAACCTAGCCGAGCGGTAAGCACAAAGACATACCCCCGTCAAACAGGGTGGAAGTTAAGCCTGTGGCACCGCTGCTCAAGCAGCGTTAAGGGGATCTGCTGGTAGTATTTCAGCATGTCCCAGAATAAACCTCCTGATTGGAGCTGCGAGGCCGTGCTGGCCTCCGACTTCACAGCCTGTCTCCACGCGGTGTCCGTGGCGCTGCGATATTTTCCCGCGGCCCAGTAGGGCCGATCGTGATCAAGCTTCCAGGCCTCGGCCCAGGGTCTTCGGCACCGCCCAGGGGCGGTATGGGGCTCGTGAAGACCCCGATCGGACGGAAGCCAGGGGCCGTTTTGGGAATCATAGCCACAATGAAAGCACGGAGCTGCTTAGGCAGGAGCGCCGCGGACTCGACCGCCGAGAAAATCTGCGCCGAGCACTGCGGCGAGGCGTCAGACAGGAACTGGTAGCGCCGCTTGTGAAAGCCATCCAGCCCAACAGCAGACCTCCTGGAAAAAGAACGTGGGATCCTACGTATCTCATCGGGGGCAATCGAAGGGAGCGGCTCCAGCCTAGAGCACCGCCGGCGCCCAGGAGTTTCTTGGGCCCTCCAGAGGGCTCCGAACTTGTCACGCTCCGCGCGGAGCAGCTCCTGGGGGTCAGAGACCAATGGCCCAAATCTGCTCAAAGTGCAGATGGGCCTCCAAACCGCGGGATCCTTGGAGATCTGGTGGGCCCTGCGGGCCTCCTGATTGATGCCTTCGGGCAGCCGAGCCGACCAGTCTTTGCGAGCTTGCCCCGAAAAGGTTTTGACGCGCTTGCCGAGTCGTCCTGAATCCGAAGCCCCAGGGAAGAGGGGGATACGCCAGCGGCACGGGGGTCCTGAAACCAAACTCGCACCGACACGGTCGCATTTTTGAAAAGCCCACCGTGGTCGCCCTGGTTGGAGGCAACATCAGGTGGAGGAGCACCTAAGGCACGAGCAACCGCCTCCACGGCAGCCGGGAGACCTCCCCTCCTCCTATGGCCGTCCTCCCAGGGTCATCCTCGCCACTGGAAGATGGTGGTTCGGCCTCCAGCCGCTCCGACTCGCAACCTGCAGAGAGCCTCAGAACCGCTTGGAAGCTGGAGTTGAGCCACCGCATGCCGTGTAGCACGGGGTAACGAGCGCACTTCGGCCACGCCCCAGAACGGGCCCCCCCCCAAGCACGACCGCCTTCCCCCCAGCTCCATCGAGCGGCAGAGTAGCCCCCATCACTGAACACATCTCACGTTCAGCCGTGTTGGCCCATTGCTTGTAGGCCACCGAAAGAATGTCGTCGAGGATATCGTTTTCCCCCCGCTGGGCTCTGCCAAGGGCCCTGTCCACCAAAGTCTGACACCGCTCGTGCGACGGGGGCTCGGGCGACGGACCGATCGGGGCATCCGCGACGATTGGGGGGGGGGGGTCCGAAAAGAGAAAACATGGAGCTGGGCTAGCCCCGCAAACAAATTACCCCTGACGGGAACGTGAGGCACGAACGATGACGGACTGCACGGCCTTCGCGAGGCCGCCCGAGATCACGAAGCAGTCGTAGCGCCTGGGGCTGCCTGTCTCAAAACAAGTGGGAGCGCCCGTCTCGACCAGCTGGGCCCGCAAATTGTGCACAAACTCGCACTCATGCAAGACATCGGGCTCCAGGTTAAAGTCGCCGCCAAGCACGACAGGAAGCCCGCGCGCAGACAATCTCGCCCCGATGTGCCCCAGGATATCCAAATTGAAACCGCCGGGTTCCGAAGAGTCTCTAGGGTGGACGTGTGTTCCTGGATGAGCACAACGTGTGCCGAGCACTGAGGCAGCCATTCCTTCGCCGAGGACCAAACGTTGCTATTTTCCCCCCCGCGGGCTTCCAACCGCCGTGACTTTCCCCACTTCGGGGGCTTGCAAGCAGCCTGCACGCGGCGCTTACAGGATGCAGCAAGAAAATATTGATCGAGCAAAGTGAAGGAGACCACGCCCAGACTGACATACCGTTCTCGTAATTGCTACCCCCCAGCTTGAAATCAAGCGCGCCACGGATCGACCAGTAAACCACATACAACACATCGTCGCGGAATGCGCCAGGAAGCCCCGTGCAGACGATGCAAAAAGGCGAGCCAACTCCAGTCCAGAAACAAAACTCAAGAACAGAACCGCCATGCAGCCGTGTCACCCACACTTATGCGTGACAGTCAGGACGTCGTCGCTGTCGTCGGAGTCAGACCCGCACAAGGATGTCATAAAACCGACACTTTGATCGAGGTGGCAAGCGGCGAAAAGGCGGCCTTCTGCAGGATCAGCAGGAAGACTGCGCGGCACCCAGGAAGAAGACGCGATGGCCGAAGCCCCTGATGACAAAGCTCGACAGGCGGACGCAAAAAGAAACCAGCCTCCAGCGCAGCTGTCCGCATCCATGTCCGCGGTCCGCAGCCGGCAGCGGCGACCCCGAGACCACCTGCGGCGCGCGCGGCTCCTCGGAGAGGGGGGCCAGCTGCAGCTCGACGTCCTCGCCCACTGTGCCTGGCGACGAGGGCGACTCCCAACAGCCTGGCGTGCGCCGGGGGACAAACACTGGGGCCTCCACGTTCCAAACGAATGTGGGCTGCGCGCGGTCACCAGCCTCGACAGCGCGCCCTTCCAGGCGGGGCCCCTTCTGATGAGCGCGAAGTAGGTCGGCAGGAGCTGTGGACAGACGGCGACCAGGTGCAACGGCGTGAAGCGCCACGTTCTTGCGGAGGACGTCGACGTGGGAAGGAGCTCGGCCAGCCAGCATCGCGCCCAAGGCTGGCATGATGACCAGGGCCCTGTCGGCGAGGTCGGGGTCACCGAAGACGAGGCTGAACGAGTCCAGAAGCTGCTGATGCTGGTCCTTGACCAGCTGGACCTCGGCCTGTAGCTTAGCCACGGGCCGGTCCGCCGAGGCGCGCGCCCCGGCAGCCTCGCGGAGGGGGGCTCCCGTCACCATTCTTCACAAGCGGCAGCTCACAGTCCAGCCATGCGCGGGGCATGCGGGAAGCTGAGGGCTCGAGACTGGCTTGAGCCCAAATGGCTACGGACCAAACGTTGCCGTTGATAGTCTCAATCTCCAAGGAAAACTGATCCAGGGGGGGGGGGGCTCGGGGGCGACGGCGACCTTGCTTGAAAAATGCCCCGTCCCAGGCAACGGGGGCTGGACAAGAAGCCCGGGGAGTGAAGAACTGCTGCTGGCTGGCTGCGTTGGCGACAGCGAACTCGCAAGCTGCTGCGACCTTTCGAAGCCTCCAGCTTCCTGACTGCGCTTCAAGAAACCGCATCGAGCAGAACGTGGGGAGGAGTTTGCCCAGGGGGTGTCAAGGGCCCCTGGGCGCAGATGCCTGGGGGTGCCCGACGCGTCCGTCCAGTGGCCCTGGACCCAAGGCCCTCAAATAAAACCGACCATGAGCCTGGCCACGCCAGGTGTGACGGTGCCCCGCTCCAGCCGAGGAAGGGGACTGCACAGACTGGCTGGATATATTAAATGCTGCTGGTGGTGCCCCCCCCGCAACTACTCACCGCGTAGCGCGACCCGTCGCTTGTCGGTTGCGGGGGGGGGGGGGGGGGGGGGGGGGCGCCCGCTCTGCGATCCTAGCCGCGTTCGCACGAACGCGGGCCATGAGCTCCTCCGAGGCGCCAGGGGGCCCCTCGCCGTCGCCGACGTCGACCTGATCGGCCGAGGCGTCGGGTGGCGAGCAGGCGCCAGCAGGCCGCTGGGCCTCAGACGAGGAGGCTTCAGCAGCTGCGTGATCAGCGGGAAAACCTTGTCCGACCAAGAGGGCCACCTGCTGCCCCTCCGTCCACTGTGCGCCGCCGCTTGAGTGCCGGGCGAGCCGCGTGAGCGCCGCGGCGCTCCTTGGCCTCCTTGGCGGCGGAGGCCGCCTGGGAGAAGAGGTCCTTGGCCATCGTCTGGAAGGAAGCGATGAGGGTGCCCCTCCGCTTGTTGAGCTCCTCCAAGTCCTCGGTGCCGTAGTCGTCGCTCGCGCTGAAGACCTGGCCGATGTCAACTTTGAAGGACTCCACTTTGCCATCCAGAAGGTCCTCCAACTTGAGCGTCGGGGTGGTGTCACATGCTGAGGTCGACTCTTCGTTGACCTGGGAAGCTGCCCCCTTCCTCGCACACTCCTCATAGGCCTTGTCCAGTTGACCGTGTTCCGAGGCCATGGCCGCGACCAAGGATCGCTGCTGGACAAGCTGACCTTCCAACATCTGAACCCTCTTGATCTCCTTGTCGAGGCGCCTGCCGTGCTTGAGGCGCTCTCGCTGGACACGGGCGAGCTGGTCCTCGAGGCCGACAGGAGGGGCCGTCGGAGGGCGCCGAGCCGCGATAGCAGATCGAGCACGCCCTGCTTCGTCGGTCCTGCCCATCTTGTCGGCCAGGGCGATGAACGACTCCACCTCCTGGTTGGACAATGAGGCGAGGGCCGTGGCGGGGGGCGCGGAAGGCGCTGGCCCAGCCTGCTGCAAGCCAAGCACGCGGGCGCCCCCCGCTGCACCGTTGAATTGAACAAGGCGAGGCCAGAGCCGCGCGACCACGCCGAGGAAGCTGCAGCATCTCGAAGAGCTCCGCAGCACTTGCAGAAATAGTAGGACGGCTTGTTCTTGCGGCAGCCGCGTGCCCCGCACTGCCACTTCCCAGCAGGCCGAGCACGAGGATCAGCATGCTGAGGGCCAGGAGCGAGAGCGGGCCACTGCTCGCGCCAGGGAGTCTGGGCCTGAGTCGGATCAGCTCTACCTGCGCCTTTCTGGCTGCCCTTGAGTGCGTCCAGGACTCGTGCCGTGGCCGCCACGACGCACGGCCGTCGCCGCCCTTGCCCCCTCCAGAGCCTTTGCCCGCCATCGTGCGCGCGGCGTGGTGGCGGTGAGAAGGCCCCGCGGGAGCGCGTCAAAGAGGCGGGTTGCTGTGCGCCGCTCTGAACTTAGCGGTTGCAAGCGCAGGTCAAAATGCCTGGGCCAGAACGGCTTGAGCCAAACTGGCTACTGAGGAGGAGGAGGAGGAGAAGGAGGAGGAGGAGGAGGAGGAGGAGGAGGAGGTGGAGGCAGAGGTGGAGGGAGGAGGAGGAGGTGGAGGTGGAGGGAGGAGGAGGAGGTGGAGGTGGAGGGAGAGGGAGGGGGAGGAGGAAGAGGAGGAGGCGGAGGAGGAGGAGGAGGAGGAGGAGGAGGAGGAGGAGGAGGAGGAGGAGGAAGGAGGAAGAGGAGGAGGGAGGGAGGAGGAGGCGGAGGAGGAGGAGGAGGAGGAGGAGGAGGGAGAAGGAGGAGGAATGACCGGCGCGGGGCGCGCAGGCGGCTTCAGGCACCGTGGGCGGGCGCGACAGGCGAAGCACTCCTCCTCCCCCCCTTCATCCTCCTCCTCCACCTCCTCCTCCTCCTCCTCATCCACGCCCCGAGTTTTTTCCAGCCTCCCGCCCCGCGAAGCAGAGCGACACGCCGCAAGGCTCGGCGTGTCGCAGGGGCTGCCGCCGCAACCTGCCCCCCTGAGGTCCGACGCTGCGAACGAATCGCAACGTCGCGGGAAATCACAACCTGTCCCCCCAACCCCATCTTTCTGCATTCATGTGTCGAGCCGGATCGATCCGCGAGGGTCCTGGGGCCCGGAATCGCCCGTTGTGAAATCACCGCCCGTTGGGGGAAAATGCAACGAGTAGACGGAAAGTGACGACACGTAAGCAAAATCCGAAAATCAAACATGCGGCAAGAAACAACATGATCGCCCGTTGCAATAATTATCCTCGCGAAAGGCCCAACCATATGCAGTTGTGAGTGCCGCAGTGGTGCGTACCCTCTCGGTGCAGCTCTCTATGGGGCCACGAAGCGTGCGAGGGGTGTGCCGACGTGTGTGGCGGCGACGCATCTGGTCACAGCCATTGGGACCCGCGGTGGAGCTCCCCATGGTGCCACGCAGCGCTGTACTGGGTGCGCTGAAATTGGTGGACATGCGAAGGGCACAAGCAGGCAGGTTGGAGGGGCGAGGAGGGAGGAGGAGGAGGAGGAGGAGGAGGAGGAGGAGGAGGAGGAGGAGGAGGAGGAGGAGGAGGAGAGCCCCTGTGGCTCAGGCGTCTGCCTGAGGAGGGGCCATTCGCTTGCACGTGCGAGCCGCTGTTCTCCCCCCTTGCCCCCCGCGCCGCCATGGTCTCAGCAGCCAGGCTCCATTGGATCATCCAGGAGCTAGCGAATGGCCGCCAAGGTGCTGTCAAAATGTGCAGCCACAGCGACAAGCTGATCATGCAGATCTGCCTGTTCCCCGTCTGGGAGCCGACTATGCGGAACAGCCTCATGATAAGTTTGCTCCACATGGTGCAGCTGGACATCGACAGCGCTAGTATCGTGGACCACGGGCACAAGAACTCCAAAGGCGAGTCCCACATCCGTCTTGTCGTGAAGCCCCTTCCGGTTTTCTTCGGAGGCTTCTCTGATACGCCGCCGGACACGCGTTCTGCGGTGCAGGAGGGCTCCGAGCGCCAGACGCACGCCGAGTCCATCGGGCCAGTCCTGGCGCACGAGAAGGATGAGTCGTCCAGCGTGCAGCTTCCTGGTGAAGGTGGCGCGACTGGCTCGGGCTCTGTGGCGATGGAGAGCGAACCCTGTGCCAAGGCGGAGACTGATATTGATGTGGTGAGGCCCCAGCGGCACGGAAAGGCCATTGTTCCTCAGCAGCACGGCGAGAAGTACACATTCGTTCCAGGCATGGCCGCGCGCCTTGTTGGCCTCAAGGCTAGGCCGCTGCTAAATGGTCGTGAAGGCACCCTGAGCTTCTACGACGACGCTGCTGACCGCTGGGCCTTCAAGACTGGTGCGGAGGCCACTCGTGTCAAGGCATCTTGTCTTGAGCCTATCGGCTCCCATACGAAAAAGTCTCTCGGCATGGCGTTCCAAAAGGCCGCTTTCGAGTGCCAACATGTGGACCCAGTTGCTAACGACCAGGTGTTCCAGATATGGTACGACCTCGCTGCTCAAGAAGGGCAGCCTGGGGTGGCCGCTTTCTTCCTACCGTTACTCAGCGACAAGACAGCCTTCGACAAGATGTACTGCCACACGGCCGCCAGGAGTCCTGAGATCGTCTACCAGTGAGTGGCGCTTAGCTGCATTCTTGGTGCGCCTAGTGCATCCATTCTTGTGCCCCCATACGCCATTCCTTGCGCCCCACGTCGTCCGTTGGGTAGCGTTTCTCGTCATGGCTGCTGGCGCCCCCATGTATGTTGGGGTTGAGCTTCCCGTCTAGGGTCCTTGCTTCATGTGCTACTCGTTCCTTCGGGCGAGTGCAGTGTTGCCAGGTTCTTGCGGGCGAGATTCGGCTGTGTCTCTCGTGCACGTGTGGACACCACAGACGTTCGTCTTCTAGGGCTGTAGAGAGAAGAAGGAGGAGGAGGAGGAGGAGGAGGAGGAGGAGGAGGAGGAGGAGGAGGAGGAGGAGGAGGAGGAGGAGGAGGAGGGTGAGGGTGAGGGTGAGGGTGGGGTGAGGAGGAGGAGGAGGAGGAGGAGGAGGAGGAGGAGGAGGAGGAGGAGGAGGAGGAGGAGGAGGAGGAGGAGGAGGAAAATGAGGATGGATGAGATGAGAGGAATGGAGGATGAGATGAGAGATGAGGATGAGGAGGAGGAGGAGGAGGAGGAGGAGGAGGAGGAGGAGGAGGGAGGAGGAGGAGGAGGGAGGAGGAGGAGGGAGGTGAGGAGGAGGGAGGAGGAGGAGGAGGAGGAGGAGGAGGAGGAAGAGGAGGAGGGAGGAGGAGGAGGAGGAGGAGGAGGAGGAGGAGGAGGAGGAGGAGGAGGAGGAGGAGGAGGGGGGGGAGGAGGAGGAGGAGCTGTCTCTGCAAAACCAGGACCCAACACCACAGTATGGTTGGGAAAAGCTGCAGCGCCCAAGTCTGCGGCCCCCCCGAGGTCGGGCCTGGCAGCAGAGGCCGTGCCGTGGCACGGGCTCCGCACCGGTGCCGCCAGGCCCTACCGCTTCCGCCCGGGCGCGCCCCTCCTGCCCCCAAGCCTGCTCGGGCGAGAACGGGAAGCGTCGCTGTCGTGGGCTTATTGGGCACAAGGGCGAGGACGGAGAGAACGAGGGCGAGCACGAGGAGGGACGCGGAGGACGATGACGACGACGACGACGGAGGACAGCAAGAGGCAAGTGGAGAAGGACGTTGAATCAGGAGAGGGTCCGTGTGACCCTATCGGGCTATCCTGGGAGCTCCTGGTGCCGCGTTTTTTTTTTTTTTTTTTTTTTTTTTTTTTTTTTTTTTTTTTTTTTTTTTTTTTTTTTTTTTTTTTGTTTTTTTTTCTCTCTTTTTTTACGTTTTAAAAATAATATGTATGTATGTATGTATGTGTGTGTATATATATATATATATATATATATTATATATATATATATATATATAACCTCCAACCCCTATCGAGACGTGTTTTGCCGCCTGCACACGCTGTGGGCGCAGGCCCAAAAAGGTGTAAACAATTAAGCATTGCTTACTCGGGCCCTCCAAGCCATCGGCCTCGCCCCTGCGAGGCACTCCCAGAGCCAGAATTGACAGCAGCAGCACCACTTCCTTGCACGCGGGAGGGGGAGGAGGAGGAAGAGAACTGCACAGCGGCCTGCTCGCGCCAAGCGCGGGCGAGAAAACGGTGACGGCGAGACGTGACTCGCAGTCGAGCTTCAAAGTGTTCCTCGGGGGAACCTGGGAGTCCCTTGCGACGGGCGGCGTGGGACGACAGAAAAGCATCAACACAAGCAGCAAACAGAACAATAGCCGAGCGTGACGAGGGTGAAAGCAGGAGGGGGGAGGAGAGCCAGGGAAAACCCTCAGGTAAGGACGACGACGGAGGTAAGGTATGTCCAAGCCAGTGAGAGAAGAGTTGAAGAAGCCGAGTACAGTGAGCATAATGATCAACAGAGTCGAGGTCCACGCCGTCCGTGCACGGGCATCCCAGGAAGCACCCCATCGGCCTGGTGTGGAACCTGGCAGAGGTACAGACCGAGCGCGTGAGCACACGAAGCACGGATACTAGAAGATAGGGTTGTGTTTTTTGGACCAGGAAGAAGGCATTGATATAGAAACGATCAATGTGAGTCTGTTGGACCAGGGGAACCATTGCCGTATACGTCGGATCAGGATACATTGAAAGCTTTCCCTCGGAGGTGAGTTGGACCGGAGCATCTGATACAGTGACTGCCGCAGCTTCGGGATCACATCGGGAAGCCTGCACAACCTATCCAGAAGCATGGGGCCTGGTGGGCAACGCGGAAGAGCAAAGTACCAATGATAAAGACCACGCGTGTATGCTAGAAATGAAGTTGCCCACCAGCCACAGCGCATGCGGGCGAAAACGTGATCGGGCTCGTCTTCAAGGGCCTCGAGGTGGCAGACGAGCGCGCCAAAAGAGTCATGTTGGATAATATAGCGAAGACATACAGCACGATATAATGAGACAATATCTTGAAACTCGATGGGCAGATGCATAGCAGACAGTTGGGTACACATAGCATATGAGATGGCATTACGAGGCCCAGCCGTTAGACACATCACAGCTTCTTTGTATATATGTATAAGGTGAGCGGATACAGCATGAATCTGCATGATGAAAGTGAGCGTGGACACGCACGTGACGCGGAAAGCAAGGGCGGAGCGGGTGAGGCCAAGACGTAGCTGACGGGTCGCTCTGACACGACGTTGAAACTTCGGAACCGCTTCTGACCACGCAAGTGGGGCAGCCCCTGGGCCGATACATATGCCTAAGTATTTGAATTCAGGACTTGGATGAGCTTGAAATCACCTCTGAGCACCCGAACCGAGTCCCTCAGGAGGTCCACGTTAAGGGAGCCGACGACCAGGATCTGACACTTTTTGAAGTTAAGTTTGAGGCCAGCAATGTTTTCGAGCCGCGCCATCAGGGCGAGGAGGGGACCCAAGGATCGAAGAACATCAGGTAAACCAAAACAGAAGTCGTCGGCATAGGCGAAGGTCCTGTCGATGTGCGATGAGGCTTTGAAACGAATCCACCTTAAAAGCGGATCTGCAGCAATAACAAACAAGAGCATACTGCTAGGGCAACCTTGCTTGACACCACTGGCCATGCAGAACTCGCCATGCGTGCGGCCACCCAAGGATATAATAGCAATGTTATTCTGGTATAGCATGTGGAAGAACTTACACACGTACGGGGACACACGCATGCGCGATAGAATATGAAACATCCAGGGTATTGCTAAAGACGGAAACGCAGCACAAAAGTCCGTCATGAAAAGGGCGGCGTTCGGGCGATCCAGCACGTGCTGCTCAAGCCCCCAGCCTTCAGCGTCCACAGTATTGGTCAGCATGTTTCTGCCAGCAACGCATTTTTGATCGGTCGAAATGATACGTTTGGTGTTTTCGGCGAGCGGCAACGTAATGGCACCAGCGAGCAGTTTGATATCAGTGTTAGACATGCTGAGCGGGCGCGTGCAGCTGGGGTGACGACCTATGGAGTCGGCCTTGTCCCTGGGATCCGTACCTTTGGGGAGGAAGACCATGAGGCTCCGCCTCATCGCAACTGGCAGCTCAGTCACGTCATCTGTGAACAGGGTGAGGTAAACATCATATAAGATACGAGCAGCCTCAGGAACCTTCCAAACCCCATAAGGAAGACCATCCTCTCCAGGCATACTATGTATACGTGCACGTATGTAGTCATACCATGCCCCATAAGACAGCTTCCAGGCTCGAGGGAGGGGTTCAGGGATAGTTTGAGTGAACGCATCGACCTCAGGCCAGAGTGACTGATCAAGCGGAGGGGGGGTGAACACAGACGACCAGTAGTCTTTGAGGACCTCGGCGGAGTGGTCGATAGGCCTGCACGGCATCCCAGAGTTATCGTATATGCTAGACAGATATGTGCGGCTCTTGAACTTGCGCCAAAGCTCCTGCTTACGGGCGATGCGTTGCTTGTGAGATGTCTTGACCTCCGATGGGGTATCGGCCCAGAAAGACGAGAACTCAAGGTCGTGCGATTCCTGGTCAAGCAACTGCATCTCGATGGAGCGAATGAGCGCGCAGAGGCCATCAACACGAGTGCATTGGAAAGAAGCGAAGCAGAAATGAGACTGCAGCACGGGATAGCAACGCAGAGCACGGTGCACGAACCAAACCTTGCCCAGGCGCCAGCCACGGAGCGCCTGTGAAGCCCAGTACTGTTTAAGCTCGAGAGTGTCAGCAATCGTGTGCTTGACAAAGTCGCGGACGTGGGCAGCCGCGACAAACATCAGCTCCTTGAGCTGCGTGAGACGTTCCCACGGGCCTAATTCATTAGACATTTCAGCTATGGCGGCTTCCAGAAAGCGGAGAAACCCCGGGTGCTTGAGGATCCACTTCGCGATGTGCCGCGCGGGGTTGTCTTGGGGCCGGTTGGGGGCTTCTTGGGCGCACCCCTCCTGCCCCCAAATCTGCCACCGTGCCTCGATGCACGAAGTGGAGTTACCCCCGGGCTCTCATGTGTTCTCTCTTCTCTGTGCTCAGGACTGGGGGATTCGAGTGCTCTGGGGGCTGGGGCCCCAGGTTCTCAAATTTCCTGGGCGCTCCCGCGCGCTCCTGGGCTGCCTCGCGTCTCTTCCAGAAGGCAGAAGGCCCCAATACGGGCCCAGAGGGGCCCAAGACGCGCCCAAGAGGTCTCCAAGACAGCCCAGGAGCGCTCCAAGACGCCAAAGATGGCCCAAAGACGGCCCAAGAGGCCCCAAGAGCGTTTCAAGAGGATCCCCAAATAGGCAAACATCATTGATATTCTTATGTTTTCCCAACCATCCTGCGGTGTTGGGTCCTCGTCTTGAAGGGACAGCACACCGCGTTCTCCTTCCTCCTTCCTCTTTCCTTCCTCCTCCCTCCTCCCCTTCCTTGCCTCTGCACTCCGCATGTCTGTGTTTCGGCGCACCCAGTGCAACGCTTCGTGGAACCATAGGGAGCTCCACCGAAGGCCCTAGTGGCTGCGTTCGCATGTGGTTCCACCCCCCATTTCGGCACACCCCTCACACGTTTCGTGGCCCCAAAGGGAGCTCCACGAAAGCCCCAGTGGCTGCGTTCGCATGCGGTTCCACCCCCCATTTCGGCACACCCCTCACACGTTTCGTGGCCCCATAAAGAACTCCACCGAAAGCCCCAGTGGCTGCGTTCGCATGCGGTTCCACCCCCACTTCGGCACACCCCTTACAGGTTTCGCGGCCTCCATGCGCGCTGCCCTGCGCTCCTTGCCTTTCGCGGCGCGCTGCCCATGAGGAGATTGTGCTCTGCGTTGCTCGCAGCTGCATATGGTTGGGTCTTTCGTCTGGCTAATTCAATGTTTTTCGTGCTCGCGCGTCTTCGGGCTTCCGACGCTCCAAGATGGCCCCAGAGGCCCCCAAGACCGCCCCAAGACGGCCCAAGAGGCCCCCAAGAGGGCCCAAAGAAAGTCCAAGAGGGCCTCAAAACGGCACAAGAGGCGCCCAAGATCGCCCAAGAGGGCCGCAGGACGGCCCCAAGAGGGGGACCACGAAGTGACAATTCGAGCCTTCGGCCCCACAACCCAGGCACGGTGGCGAGATGGGCCGAAGGCCGTTCTATAGATATCCGCTCAAGGCGGAGCAGTCAGCGCTGAACGACACCACATCAATCCAACTTGGAGGTCAAGACGGCCCAAAATGGCCCCACGACGGCCCAACGGACTCCGGAGACGCCTCAAGAGGGCTCCAAGAGGGATCCCTTAATGGGAAGATAAGGTGGAGGATGAGGAGCATGGGGAGGAGTGTGAGAAGGAGGAGGATGAGGAGGTGATGATGGGTAAGATGAGGATGAGGATGCGCACGAGGAGGAAGACGAGGACTACGACATCTTACGATACGATTTTCCCCAATTAGGCTTGCCTGAAGGTCTGTTACTCGCCAGCCAAAATTCCACGGGGTTTCCGGTCTTGTCTCTTTACAGTGGCGTTCCTCGGGGTTTCCCAGTCTTGCTTCTTTTCCTGGTCTCGTTTCTTTACACTCGCGCTTCTGGGTTCCCTGGTCTTGCTTCTTTGCAACAATGTTTCTCGGGGTTGCAAGGTCTTGTTTCTTTACAGTGGCGTTCCTCGGGGCCCCTTGCTCTTGTTTCCTCTCTTCGTTCCCCAGGTTGGTGGGTCTCGATGCCACGACATGCTAATAAACACCAAGCAATATCAAACAATGCCCAACAACGCCAAGCAACGCCAGACAATGCCAAGCACCGGCAATCACCGACAGACAATGCCAAGCAACTGCAAGCAACTGCTTGCAATGCCAAGCAACGTCAACGCCACCGCCAAGCAGTGCCCAGCAATGCCTAGCAAGGCCAAGGAATGCCCAGCAATGCAAGGCAATGCCAGGCAATGTCAGGCAACGCAATAAAACGCCAAACAATGCCAAGCAATGCAAATCTATGCAGTGCCAAGCAACGCAATGCAATGCCAAGCTAAACCGCTTAGGCAACGTCCCCATAATTGGGGGCGCGACGGGCTCACTACAACGTGCGGCCCTGGAGGTCCTGGCCCATACTCAGGGCGTAATTTTGCGCCCCGGATCCACTTTTGATAACCCTGGGGTCCGCAAGCGGCCCCTGGCCCCGGGAGGCCGAGATCTGGGAAAAACGCCTGGATTGAACTAAACACATTGTCGGACATTTGGTAGGAAGGGGGCCCCTTCGCCCCAAGGCCAGCCCTTCCTCCCGGCATGTACTCTGACGGCCCCAGGGCCCGGCGAGTGCCCCATGGAGGACGAAAACTGTCCAAAACCGTCACTCGTGAGTTGTTCACGACGAGACGGGGGGGTAGGGTTCGGTCGGGCGTGACCCCCCTACAGGCGAATGTTGGGCGAAAAAAAAGGACCCCCCAAATGCTCAAACATGAATAAAAATGTGCAGAAAGTCGTCCCCAAACTATTTTTGTTGACTATTTTTGAATATTCCTCCTGTAGAGGGACGAGTCCGACGGAAGGGTATGGATTTTTGGGACTGCAGCGAGCCAGCGCCAACGGCGTGCGTCAATGGGTGAGCAGCAAGTGACCTGCAGGCGCCCATGACCTACACACGGAGTGCCTGTGCGGACCTCGCCCGCGGGCCCCTTGGAAAAATCCAAATGGACGGTGCTTGAGAAAACAGGGGAAGAAGGGGAATACATCAGACTAAGAAACGACAGTGATGATGACGATGATGACGATGGGGATGATGATGATGATGATGATGATGATGATGATGATGATGATGATGATGATGATGATGATGATGATGATGATGATGATGATGATGATGACGATGATGATGATGATGACGATGATGATGATGATGATGCTGATCACGATGATAATGATGGTGACGATGGGAATGGTGATGCTGATAATGATGATGGGGATGACGATGGGGATGATGACGACGATGATGACGATGATGATGCTGCTGCTGTTGCTGTTGATGATGATGAGGATGATGCTGCTGCTGCTGCTGCTGCGGATGATGATGTGATCGCACTCCCCTGAGCGCGCACAGTTCATCCTCTGATGAGCAGCAAACGGACCGCTTTGCGCCTCTTAGCGATATGGCGGGCACGGGCTGAGAAGAGGGTCGGGATACAATGGGGACCCCACCACTCCTGTGCACGCATCGTGTTGAAGGTGGAAAACAGAAAATTATGCACGAGGAGCATATGGAGCATTTCACAGCTATCTGGGCAGTCGCGCGTGCACAACATACGCTCACAAAGACTACAATCCTGAGACCAGCTCGGGAGGAACGGGAGGACCGAAGGGAGAAGACGGAGAGCGACAAGGCACTCGAGATAGTGCCGGACACAGTCCCCCTCCCACGGCCGGCCAGACACCCAAACCGACGAGACATTTTGCCCTGCCGATGTCGGGCCGAGTTCGCCCCAGGCGTTGCAGACCGCTTTCAAGAACGCGGAGGCAACAAAAGGGGCAAGCGTGATGCAGGCCAACCTCACCTGGGACGCCACACGGCGGGGAGTGTCAGCGCTGTTCGGGGGAAAAGCACAGAGGATCCTCGGGGCCAGAAGCTCCGCGGCGGGCTGAAATCTATAACGGGCTCGGAGCTCGGCATTCACTTGCCTCTGCAACTCATGTGTGAACTCATCAATCTCCCACGGGGTGGCCACGCGCCGATCATAGTTGGCAGCGAGCTGGGTGACATTCGCTTCGGAGGCCCACCAATTTCAATTTAGGATACCTGGTTATCGCCAAGACATCCCAATCGTAGTGAATCAGACTGTGAAAACGACGGTGTATCCCAGGGAAAACTTCGGACTTACTAGCAACTCTGAACATGGCGGCCTGGCTCTCCAGGGACAGACTCCGCAGTGGGACAGGCCATTTAAGCCTGTCCAGCGACAACAATAGCTCTGACGGGGTACTGTGGAACGGGCAAGCTGTCAGCGTCTGCAGGTCTTTCATCTCGATAGAGAGTGCATTGGACAGCGGCAAAGACATCTGCATAACGAAGGTGAGGACGGAGAAGGCAAGGGAGTTGTACGCATAGATGCTCTGGGTGAGCCCGAAGTGCAAAGACCGAACGTGCCGAACTCGATCCAGGAAGTTGCGAAGCGGGTCTCCCCAAGTACGAAGGT
>CAUYUJ010016878.1:97935-115435 GCA_963575745.1 Prorocentrum cordatum | reverse complement strand
ATGACGTGTCGCGCCGAAGCGTGGTGGGCCAGAACTGGCGGAACGAAACGCTATCCAAGAGCTCCCGACAATATAACACATCTTCTGCCTTTTTCCAACAAGCTACCGGTAGTCTTAGGGCCGGGACGCTGGCCATCCGGAAGGCTCGCAAGGCCGCATGGTGCACAAGGCCCGCCGAATCTCTCACAAGTCTAAGATGGCCCGACGGCCCCACATGGGCTTCACTTCGCTTCCCAAGCGACCGAACTTGCCCCATGATGGCCCCACGAGGGTCCCAGAGGCTCTCTTGGGAATCTCTTGGGCCGTCTCGAGGGCCTTCGTGGTCTGCGCAGGAAGCCCACATCACTGCAAAATTAATGTTAGTTCCCATGTTTTTCAAGTTCTCTCTTCTTCGGTCTTGAGAGAATCCAAGACGGCCCCAAAGGCCGCCAATACCAGCCCAATGCGGCCCAGGTAGGCCCCGAGAAGATCCCCAGACGGCCCCAGAGCCCTAAAAGCGCCCAAAGTTGCCCCCCAAGTGCCCCGATTCGACCCAGAGAGGCCCCCAATACGGCCTCCCAAAAACGCTGGATGGCTCAAGAGCGCCTGAGGACGCCCCCATAGAGCCCCGAGGTGGCCCCGAAGGAGGCCCCGAGGAAGGCCCGAGCAGAGCTCCAACACAGCCCCCGAGGGCCCCTCGCCAGTGTCCCCCCAATGGTTTTCCCGACGGCTGGGGGAACATGCAGTCCACCAACGTGGCCACGCTCTCGCTCGGCATTTCACGATCCAGGGTCTTTCGCAGGGGCAGAGGGCGGCGGCGACCCGCCGTATGATGATCCTGGCAGCACGCAGGACCGGGCGAGCTTCAGTACTACTGCTGCGCAACCACATTCAGCGTGGCTTCTGGTCATGCGACAGCCGCTGCTATCAGTGCTCCAGGTGCAGCTTCTGCTTATTGCTCTGCTCGTGTTCTTAGCGCCTGTTTCTATTGCTACTGATACCTGCCGGTGCCATTGTTGCACCTCTCTTTTTGGGCCCAGATCCAACCAACCAACTCAATCATGCAACTTTCGAGACGGAATGAGGATACATACGCTGTGCAGATGCTGTTCGGTGCCCTGGTGGTGCACGGAAGCCATGCCAACTGAATATACTAGGGCGTCATGCTGGGATTGGGGGCTGGGATCGATACACCTTTGGCTGTCCGCGCTGGAGTGCTTCCAACTGCTTGGAGTTTGTACCGATTGGTTGGCATCGGCCCGCGTGCGGGGAAAGGGGGGGGTGAAGTAGGAGAGGGGAAAGCGGTCGGGGACCAGGAGATTTCCCGCCCCCCCAGCGACATTCTTTCCGTCGGCGGCGAGGCAGAGCTGGCTGCACCAGCGATAGAGCCAAACGAGGGCACCGAGAAACGACTTGGCCAGCGTGCGGGAGCGGGGGAAGGACACTCCGGCAACAAACACCAGCTCCTTCGACGCCCCTTGGGCCGCGCCGCCTGGCCTGTTGGCTCGCGCGACTGCCTTTCGTACACGTGCCACGGGGGGCTCGCATGCATGTCGTGCGGGGAGGAAGAGGGAGGGGAGGAGTGGGAGTGGACGGGGAGGAAGAGGGGGGAGGAGAAGATGTGGAAGGGAGAGGAGAAGGGGAACAAGAGGGGGGGAACACGGAGAGGGCGTGGGGATGGGTAAGAGGAAAGGGGGGGACGGGAGGATGTGAAGGGAGAGGGGCCCCTCGACAATGCCCAGCTCCTTCAGCTTGCCGATGGGCAAGTTGGAGGGGTTCGCAACGTCCGTTGACACGGCGCTCACGCGCACCTGGTTCCCCCCCCCGTCCCCCCTTTGCAAGTCCCAACCGTCCTGTACTCGGGCATAGTTTTGAATCCAAAATTCTGCTGCTCCTCTCGCACTCCCGCCTCTTCCCTTCCTCCTGCCTCCCTACCTCGCCCCCTTGGATGCGCCCGTTTCGCCGTGGGCTCTTGTGGGGATTCATCGGAACGGTGTCACGCAGACCCAACCCATCACTCTCCTTTCCCAGGGCGCTGCAGACTGCGCAGCTATCGCCATTGTCGTAGGAAAGGGGGATTCAGCGGAGTGCGGTGTGACGCGCATTCAAAATATCATACCCCTTCCTGGGCGCTGCCAGTTGCGCGACTGTGGCCACTTTCGTGGGCTCCAGCGGAGACCAGTGGAAGGGGTCCTATGCATATCCAAGCCCTCAATCCCTTCCCTGGGTAGTGCCAACTGCGCAGAGATGCCAGCACATTCGTGTGCTCCTGGGGGGTCTAGCGGAGGGCGGTAGTACATCCCTCCTCGAAAACGAAAGTTTTTCCCACGGTGGTTGACCCCGCGGGCCGCGCTGCGCGCGTCCATCAACATTGAAATTCGGGCTCGAGGGGGTCGAACCAAAACTTGCGTTTAGTTTCGAGGAGGGTCGTACGCAGATTCGAGCCAACACTCCTCCCTCTGGGCGTCGCCAGCTGCGCAACGGTCGACACGACGGCCTCCTGTGAGGTCCAGCGGTGTGCGGTGCAGTTCGTACCCGGTCTATTGCTGCCCTCCCTGGGCGCTGCCAGCTGCCGCCTATCCTTTCGCGGGCTCCAAGGGGGTCCAGCGAAATGCGGTTCCAATCGCATTCAAAATATGCCTCCTCTTTCACGTGCGCTGCCAACTGCGGAACCGTCCGCCTTGTCGTGAGTTCCTGGGAAGTCCAACGGAGCGCGGCGCTTCGCAAATCCACGTTAACACGCGCCTTCGTTGGCGCTGCCAAGCGCGCAAATGCTGGCACTTTCGTGGGCTCCTGGGATGCCCAGCGGAGTGCTGTGCTGCGCTGATCTCTATTAGGAGCCCAGAACCGTATCGATAGGTCGGATCGGCGGAAATCGGCAGCCGAATCGGGAGAAACCGAATCGGCGGAAATCGGCAGGCTAGCCGGTCTCTGTTGAGATCGGATCGGAGTCCAGGTTGGAACCTGAAATCGAACCGAGTCGAAACCGGAGGAGTCGAGACGAGCCCTGGACTGCGGCCCGGCCCAGAACAGAAGAGCATCGCTCGAGAGCACGAGGCCCCCCCGCCGGCCGAGCCGAAGGACCCTCGAGAGAGCACCCTCCCCCAGGACGCGCAGGGACATCCAACAAGCACGAGGAACATCTGGCGGATCCCGAACATCCTGAGCCCCAGGAACGTTCTCATCTCATGGGGGCGCATCTCTTACTTCCGCCGAGCTTCCGCCAAGCTTCCCCCTGGCGGCGGTGGCCTCGTTTTGGAAAGGGGCCCAGGGGCACACACAACTAAGTACACACACAAATAACAGGATTCCCCATATTTTCTCATCTTTTCTGGGTTTTCGTCTTCCCCCCAGTTCCCATATTTTCCCATATGTTCCTGGGAGTCAACGATTCGTTGTGCATGTGTGTCTCTTCCCCTCCTGAGTTTTACGTCTCCCCCTCCCCTCCGCCGAGGAAGAGGCGGCAACTCCTTCCATCCTCGTCGACGGGCGAAGCGCCCTGTTCTTGACAGCGCCCCGCCGCCGCCGCCGCCTCCTCCTCCGCCGCCGCCGCCGCCGCCTCCTCCTCCTCCTCCTCCTCCTCGAACTGACCTCGATCGTGTGTGCCTCGGTCCGACCGTGCTGCTCTCCCCCCTGGGCGCTGCCGACTGCGCAGCGGTCGGCGCTCTCGCGGGCTCCCGGGAGCCGACGGGCGGCCTGCGGCGGCCAGGCCTGCGCCCTTCGGGGCGGCTCTCTCCCGCTGGCAGCGTCCCTGCCCCCCCCCACCCTCGGTCCTCGATCCTCGACCCTCGATCCTCGATTCTCGAAGCTCGACCCTCGAAGCTCGACCCTCGACCCTCGAACCTCGATCCTCGACCTCTCGATCCTCTCTCGACCCTCGAAGCTCGACCCTCGAACCTCGATTCTCGAAGCTCGACCCTCGAAGCTCGATCCTCGATCCTCGATTCTCGAAGCTCGACCCTCGACCCTCGATCCTCGATCCTCCATTCTCGAAGCTCGACCCTCGACCCTCGATCCTCGATCCTCCATCCTCGACCCTCGACCCTCGATCCTCGAAGCTCGACCCTCGACCCTCGACCCTCGAACCTCGATCCTCGATGCTCGATTCTAGACTCTCGACCCTCGAACCTCGATCCCCTCTCGCCCACCGCAAATTCTCAGCAATCACACCTTATATGCTGCTTCCTTCCCTCTCATGACGCTGTCCAGAAAATCTTCGGCCCTCTCCGCGTGCCGTGTCTTACAGGCAGGATCCCAACGCATGATCCGATTCTTTTCGGTGTGTCAACATGCTGCCGCAGCAGCGCGGGCCTCATTTTAGGATCGACGCTTTGCTTCCGTCGTTCAGAATGTCACTCTCGCCCTCGTTTTTTTTTGTTTGTTTTTTGTTTTTTGTTTTTTTGTTTTCTGGATTCGAGTCCTTCCTCCCCGTTGTCGCTCCCCTCCTTTCCCCTCCTCGGCCTTCCCTTGCCGCTCAAGCTCCTGCTGCTGCTGGCCGTCCTCGTCTTCTTCCTCCCTTCTTTACGTGGGCCGAGATTTTTCTTGAGCCCGAGATGTCGGAAGCGCCGTGCCGCTCAAATGAACGGATGCATGGCATGCTGCGCTCTCTTCAAATCGGGGCGTGCCACATGCTTCGGGATGAGATGCGGGAGCTGGCCGGGCCCGCTGTGGCGTTCGAGCAACTGTATGTTATGGGAGGAGCTTGTGTGACGGCCAGGAGTTAGGGCAGGAGGAGGAGGAGGAGAAGCTTGTGTTATGGGAGCACCCACATGTTGTGGAAGGGCTTAGGGGAGGCGGCTGGGCCCGCTGTGACGCTCGAGCCTCCGACCTCGACGCTTTGCTTGTCTTCGTCCTCCTCGTCCTCCCTCCTCCCTCCTCTTCTTCCTCTTCCTGCTCGTCCTCCTCCCCCTCCCTCCTCCCGCCTTCTCCCCCCTCCTGTTCCTCCGTCCGCCTCCCTCCCTCCTTCCTTCTCCTCCTCCTTCTCCTCCTCCTCCTCCTCCTCTTCCCTCCTCTCTCCCCCTCCCCCTCCTCCCTGATTTGTCCCCTGTATCCTCCTCCCACCTCCGTCCCCCTCTCTCCTCCTCTCCCCTCCCCTTGCCTCCTCCCTCCTCCTCTCTGTTCGCCCCAGGAGAACCTTTTTCACCCGTATAGTTATAGCATTGGTCTGAAGAGCCACAGGTCCGTGGATAACACGGTGCCTCATGTGCAATGCCCCGTGGATCCGATTTGCTGTGGGTCCAAGAGGTTAGAACCTACTATAGGTTCATCCCAACAACAAACATGGATCCATAATTCTCACATGCGGGGAATTAGATCCGGGCAACACACATATAGGATCCACGACACCGTTACACACCCCGAAAAGGGATCCAATTTGATCCATTGGTGTTGTCGTACTTTTACGCAGCGAGGAAAACTTTCGACCTGGGGATGTGTCCTCCTCCTTTTGCTCCTGCTCATCCTCCTGCTCATCTGCCACCTCTCCTTCCCCCAATGTACGTACTATTCTTTTCCCACTTAGGCATACCACGATGGGGTCCTTTTTTGGTTTCAGGTCCGCTGTGACACGTGCATGCGGAAAGCAAAGCAATCAGCGCAATGGGAAGGGATGGGAGGAAAGGGGTCGGATGTCAGATATGGCTCGAGCGTGCCTAGCTTGCCCTCCCCCTATCTTCTACTCTTCCCTTTTTTTCCGTCCTCCATTTCCTTCTCCTCCGCCTCCGCCTCTGCCCCTCCTTCTCCTCCTCCTCCTTCTTCTTCTTCTTCTTCATCTCCTTCTCCTTCTCCTTCTCCTTCTCCTTCTCCTTCTCCTTCTCCTTCCTCCTCCTCCTCTCTCCTCCTCTTCCTCCTCCTTCCTCCTCCTCCTCCTCCTCCCTCCTCTTCCTCCTCCTCCCCTCCTCCTCTCCTCCTCCTCCTCCTCCTCCTCCCTCCTCCTCCTCCTCCTCCTCCTCCTCCTCCTCCTCCTCCTCCTCCTCCTCCTCCTCCTCCTCCTCTCATCCTCCTCCTCCTCCTCCTCCTCCTCCTCCCTCTCCCCTCCCATGCACTGGAATCGACCGTGGGTTTGGCGATCCCGCGGGCACTCAAGGGGCTACCCCGAAGTTTGACCACTGTCCGCGAGGAAACGCGCTGCACACGCAATCCTTCGCGTCGACGCGGCCGTTTTCCAACCTTCTCCCTTCTCCACCTCCTTCTCTTCTCTCTCCTCCTCGTTCTCCCTCCACCCGCTCCTCCCTAGTCTTCATCCCTCCTCCTCCCCCTCTTCTCTCCCTCTCTCCCTCCTCCCCCTGTTTTCCTCTCCCCCTCCTCCCTCCTCTCCCTCCAGTTTCTCCTTCCCCTTCTTCCTCTTCTTCGTCCCCCTGCTTTGCGCCAGCACGGCGACGAGACGTCCTGTGTGTCCGTGAGCAACCCGAAACGAACACACGCAACACAAAGAACGTAACACATCGAGCCACACACCACCCGGACTTCGACACCTCACCCGTGTCGTGAACGGAGTCCACGCGTGCGCGTCGGCTCGATCGGCTGGTAGCGACCCCGTAACGCTGGGCGACTGGAGCGGCTTGCGGTGGTGCGGAGGACGGTGCGCACGTAATGCTACGGTCGGTAGCTCTCGCTGGGCATGCCGCGGCGGCGGCCCCTGCGACACGCTACGCCTTGCATGCTGATTGCGTGTCGCTCTGCCTGGTGTGGTAGGAAGCCGGGGAAGCTCGGGGCTGTGATGCCCGGGGGCTGGGGCGTGGTTAGCGTGTCGCGCTGGAGCGTGGTGGGCCTTAAGCAGCGGCGCGACGTGCTACGCTGAGATCTGGCGTCGCGAAAAAATGAAGGATCGCAAGACATTGCACCTGGAGCGCTGGGCCCATCTCGCGGCATTCTTCGGGCCGGATGGATCTGTGATGGTCCTAGGGCCCGAGCCCCCTTCGAACATGCCCACTGTACAAACAGTGTAAGGCCCGGCCTTTCAGGTATGCGGCTGTTCCTGGCCGTACGCGCGCGGGGCTGACTGGAGGAGGATCTCCTCCGAAGTCCGCGGGTCGTGCGACCCCCAGGCGCTGGCGGCAACGACGAAGATTTGATGAGCTGGCAGGGCGAAATCGAAGGCGGGGCCTCGGCACGTCCTGCATCAGCCAAGCTCGAAGCCGCTACTTCGAAGAGGAGACTGGGCGAACGTGGCATGGCGGGAGCGTTCGTCAGAGGCTAGCGGCGGAGCGGCCCCGCGCCGTGAAGGTTCAGGGTTGAGGGTTTGGGGTTTCGCGCGAAGCCAGGGGGGCGGGGCCTCTGTACGCCCCGTGTCGGCCAAGTTCGAAGCCGTTGCTTCGAAGAGGAAGCTGGGTGAACGTGGCCTGACGTCAAGTCGGGCCTGTCCCTCTACAGGAGGGATGTTCTAAAGTAGTCAAAACATAGTCAGGGGACTACTTTTTGAACATTTTTGGAATGTTTTGGGGGTATCTTAGATTTTCCGCCCCAAACCCCCCCGCATGGGGGACACGCCCGACTTAAGCCTGACGGGCGTGTTCGTCGGAGGCTGGTGGCGAAGCGGCCCCATGACGCCGCCGGGGCAGCCAGGCAGTCTCTCGTCGCACGGCGGGCAGCGGCAACGGCGCCCATGCTGATGTTGCAGGTGGCGGCCCTGGCCTCGGAGGGAGTCGAGGTCGGGACGACAGGCGGCAGGTCGTGTTTGGGGCGGACCTGCTTGTAAATCTTGAGCGCGACCGCCATTCGCGCAATGGCCTGCTTGCTATCGCTATTGCCGTTCTGGATCTCTCCTGACAGCCTCAAACGAGCAAGGCGCGCTGGAGAAGCTTGACCACGAGGAGGAGGATGAGGAGGGGGAGGCGTTGCAGTTGGGCTGTACATCCTGAGATGTATGCGAAGGCACGGTTAGGAGCTGTGGGGGTTCATTCAAAAATGGTATATCAAAACAAAAAAACAACCGGGGACTACGTTGGACCCAGCTGGATCCAGCGAGATTGGGTGGGACTGCAGTCAAAACGCATATTAAGGACGGGTGGTAATGACGCAAGACCCTTGGAGGCCGAAATTGGAATTTTCTTGGGCGGCTGGCGACACAAAGGGCACCCTACTTAGATGAAGGCGCGCGTCTTTATTGGACGCGCTGACTGTAGACGGGGTCGGATAATCGCGGCGCATCGCCGATGCATCGGCGTGGAGAAAATCGAGCTCCACCGACCTCATGTGCTACGATCCCGTCCGGGAGGCCCTGCAAGTCAGATGCCCACCGCCTGAGCCCCTCCAGGACGAGCGATCACCCCCATTCTGACGCCCGAGGGTCGGATGGTGGGAGGAGGCCGACGGCGGGGAAACCAGAAGTACAGTTACCGCCATTCCCCAGACCTCTCCCCGGGTGCGCTCTGACCAAAACTTCGAGGCGAATCCAGCCGTGGCAACGAAAGCCTCCCAGGAGGCCCAACAAAAGGGGATACGAGGGAAGGGCAGCGGTATGTGACGGAAGAACAGCACAGACCCATACCCACAGGGGGGTCGGAGGGGGGAGGACTGGTCTCTATGGGTATGGGCGCGGGCTGTCGGACCTCGAGGGAGGCTCCCGTTCGAGCGGGCCACAGGGAGTGCCAGGGTCGAGGACCGAAGCAACCTCCCAGCCTCAGACAGCCAGAGCAGAGGCCGCGCTCCTGCTCCTTCTGCCGACTGCCCGGCCACAGCCCAGGCCCCCCCCCGAGTCTAGAGCTCAAGGTTCTGGGTTCAGGGCCTGCATCGGCGAAAGCGCGCGCTGGCCGCGATCCCCCCTTCACCACGAGCGTGGGGGGGACCGCTGCCCATGCCGGGCGCGCTCCGCATTTTCAATCCCGCGCCAGACCACCCACAGAGAAGCCTTTTAGGGTTTAGGGTCTCTACCCCCCAACCCCCGTATCAAGGGGGGCTGTCGTGTTCGGCGCGGAAGCGAGCAGGCTGTTGCGTGCAGGCCGATGCGGCCTGGGCAGTGCGCATGCGTTTTTTGAGTACGCGCGCGGTGCGCTCTGTGCAGGCTAGGGTTTCAGGTTCACACGACGTATGAGGGTCTGCTGTCCTCGCCACGGTGCCAACCCCTTCCCGCATGCCAGCTTCGCTACGATTCTTTGCAAACAAAGCGGTGGATTCGCTCGCGCTTCTTCACGACCCTTCGTACAAAAAGCGGTGGCTTCGCTCGCGCAGACCCTGATTATGTTTTGCTTGTCGTCTTCAGGGTCTAGGGTTTTAGGGTTTGGTCGTGATCTTTCCAAACCTTCCTGTGGAGTTTGCGCCTGGTCACCTCTCCAATGAGCCGCGCGTCTCCTGTCCTCTGCTCCTCCCGTCCCGTTCTCCCCTTCCATCCGCTGCTGCTGCGCTGCCTGCTGCATGCTTTCCCGCCAGCTTCGGCACATCCCGCACACGGGTGGTGCCCCATAGGGTGCTCCAGCTAGTGCCCCAGTGGGGAAGCTCGCATGCGCCCCCCCGCCAATTCTGGCACACCTCGAACAGGTTTGGCGCCCCATGGGGGGCTCCAGCTATGGCCCCAATTTGGGAGCTCACACGTGGTCCTCCCGCACTTTCTAGCACATTCCACATACGTATCCTGCCCCATAAGGGGGCTCTAGCTACGGCCCCAGTGGGAGAGCTTCAACGCGGCCCACCCTTCCAGATCCGGCGCAACCCTCAAACGTTTCATTGTTTATCTGGGGGCTCCAGCTGTGGCCACAGTGGGCACGTTCGCATGGGGTTGTTGCGTCCATTTCGACAGAGTCCTCACGCGTTTCGTGCTGCATAGGGAACTCTAAGTATGACCCAAGTGTGTTTGCTCGCATGGGGTCGTCGCGCTCACGCTGGGATACCACTCACACGTTTCGTGCCCAACAAGGAGTTCCCAATACGGTCCCAGTAGGCTCGTTCGCATGCGGTCATTCTGCCCATTTCGGCATACATCTCCCTTAAAAAATCCACGCCCCGTAAGCCAGGGGGCAATAACTGCGGCCCAAAAGGGGAGCTCACATGCGGTCTTCCCGCCCGGATTCGGCGCACCCCTCAAACGTTTGGCGCCCTATCGGTTGCTCCAACCATGGCCCTGGTGGGGACGTTCGCATGCGGCCGCCGCGCCCATGTCGGCACATTCCTCACGCGCTTCGTGCCGCTACACCTACGGCCCAAGTGTGGGTGTTCGCATGCGGTCGCCACTCCTATTTCAGCGCACACCGCACGCGTTTCGTGCTCCACGGAAAGCTCCAACTGCGGCCCCAATGGAGGTGCTCGCGCGCGGGATTCCCACAGCCCTCACGCGGCTATGCACTGCGCTACGAGCATACAACTGCAGAGGCTTGGGCCTTTGCTCCGCCAAGCTCGAGCTGTGGCCCCTGGAGCTCCCGCCCGCCAACTCTCCATCTCGCGGGCTGTCTTGCCGACGGCCCCGAGGCCCGGCAGCGGCCCGCAGAGGCCGCAGCGGAGGAGCAGCGCGAGCATCGACAAACGCCGCGCCGTCGGAGGTCTGGGGCCCGAGACTGCTTGGCACCGTCGCCGGCCACCGAACGTCCGCGACGCACTCTCCCCGGGCAAGCCTGCCTCCCCGGGCAAACTACTTCCAACGCTTCGACCTACGTCTTTCGACCGAATGGGCACCTTGACCTCGTGCCCATACGCGGGCGCGGGCGGGGCCAACCTAGAACCTAGATCCCAAAACTCTAGAATCCGCATCTTGCCTCCTCCTCCTCCTCCTCCTCCTCCCTCGCCCTCTGCCCTCCCTAAAATCCGCATCTTGCCTCCTCCTCCTCCTCCTCCTTCTCCTCCTCCTCCTCCTCCTCTACCCTCCTTTCTCCCCCCGTCCACCTGCCTCCCCGGGCAAGCCGAGCGAGCCTCGATGAGCCTCGCTTCGGCCGTGAGCTCCTCCAGCCGAGCCGCTGATGCGTTGGCTCCCTCCAGGCCCTCCACCTGGCCAAGCGGCGTGAGGAGAGGGTCCCAAATCTCTGGCGTCGCGAAGGCACGCGCCGATTGCTGTTCCCGGCGCTGGAAGGCCGACGAAAACGCGTCACGAAGCAACGCGCCGAAAAAGGATAATTCTGGGAGCTTGGGTGCCCGCTGATGGCCCCTGCGCCACAAAACTACAGCCGACGATCAGGGAATGGTCGTTTGGATGGGGGTCGAGCGATTCGGGGGCCCTCGGTCAGAAAACCCGCGATGTCGGATATCTAGATTGCGGAGGAGGGGCACCATCAAGCAAAGGGAGAGGGGCCAGCCGGTACATGCGGCAAGTATGAAACCTATGGGCACCCTTCTTCTCAGTGTCTACCGTCGTGAGGCAACCGCGAGACTCACTTTGTCCATGGAGCCATCTGGGAATGACAAGTTCCTGTAGAGCACCTGCTGGCAGGCCGCCATCTTAGCTTGATGTGCCTACTGCAAATAACACAACTGCGTCCGTCCGACTCGCCCCTCAAGGACCGCTAAGCACCTGTAGACGAATCTTCCCCAGGAGCACCGGCTCGTAATGCACCGACAGCGTACTGTGTCGGGTAGCGTGATGGTGTAGAACGACCCTCACAACCGATCCCTAAGCAAGTAACGCCGATATGCCTCATCGCAGCCCGCGGTGATATGATGATGATGCTGCTGATGATGATGATGATGATGATGATGATGATGCTGCGACCCCCCTCTACGGTCCAATGCGAGTCGACGCCCAACTTTGCTATGCACGGCCCCGCCCGGCCACCTCAGCCCTCCTCTTCCTCCTGCGGCGGCAGCGGCGCAATGGCGCCCAGGATGGCCTCCGCCTCCGCGGAAACCACGGCGGCGCTGATGGCCGCCGGCGTCGCCCGGCTCGGGGGCGGCGCTGGCAGGCCCCGCGTCACCCACGCGTGGTTGGCCGCATCCACGTCAATCTGGCGAAGGATAGCCAAGGCATCCCCCCGCAGGCGAGCGCCGATTCCCACTGCGAAGTGCGCGACGCGATCGCCATGCCGCTTGTGCTTGGCCCGCTCTGCGGCGCGAGTCACCAAGTGCACGTCCGCAGCTGCCGCTCGAGCCTCGCCGTCCTGGTTGGAGTGCACCGTGACATCGAGCCGCGTCCGCGTCGCGCCAGCCGGCCAGCTCCAGCAGACGCCAACGATCGCCTCCTTGACGCCGCCGTCGCGGTCCGTCTGGTAGAGCTCCGGGATGTGCGACTCAACTTCGACGATCGCGCCGGCCCTGTGGAACGCCTCGGCGACTGTGATCTTGATGTCGTTAGGCCGCCGCGCCTGGAAGGGGCCCGCCATGCAACGGGCCGCATGCGCGCCGCTGGTGTCCAGCTGTCGCCCGCAGGGCTGCCCACGCCTCGGGCCACCGCGGTAGCAGTAAGCGCGCGCCTGGCCGGGCTCCAGAACAGGTGCCCCCAGGCGCCTCCTCGCGGCTGGCAGCCAACGACGGTTGCCAATCCACGCTGTCGAGGGAGCCTGCGCCGCTGACCACCAAAGGCCTGCTCCTCTGCCGCCTGTCCAACAGGTTGGCGGCGCGCGCGTGCGGCAGCGCGGCCGCGAGGTCGGCGGCCCGCGGCGCCGCCAGCCCGCGGCCCAGTCTCCCCGCGAGCCGGCGTCTGCACCCGCCCCTCTCCACGTCCCCGACGTCGGCTCCTGGAACGAAAAGGGCAAGGGCGGAGCGGTCGGGGTCCAGGGAGTGCGCCTGCGCATCCTCCGCGTCGCAGGCAAAGATGAACAGCAGCTGGACGGGCTAGTCCCCTCTCCATGGAGACGCGGCGTGCCTAGCCGCCGCCCCCGGTTCCAGTTCGATCTGGCTGGCGTCCACCACCGCGCCGCTCGCGGCGAGCACGTCCTTCGCCTCGAGCGCGGCGGGCCTGTCTGGGCCCGCCTGGAATGGCAGCCCGGCCACCAAGGCGACGCGCGGAGCACCAAATGCGGTTGCAATCCAGCTGCTCCAGAAGCCGACTGTCGCGTCGTCGACGCGAGGCATGTTCAAGGCAGAGCCCCCGAAGAAGACGGGGGGCGCGAGCTGCTCTTTCATCGCCGCCGAGAGCGTCGTGCTAAGGATTGCCACAGAAGTGCTCGCGACCTCATCGCGGAAATGCCCCAATGCCTGAACTGATAGCGCCCGCGGGGGGCACGCGCGAATGTCATAATCCAGAAGATGGGGAATGCCAAACACTAAGATCACCCATGCGGCCTGCCGCATGTCGTCGTGCGCGCAAGACCCCACGAACGCCCGGAGCCTCTCGCGCAGCCGCGCGGCCCTGGCAGCCCTGCCCTCCGCCGGCCCGATGCCGCACTGCTCCGCGTCTATGTCCAAGGCGTTGTCCCCCCCTCAGCGCCGTGCCAAGGACGTGCATACTGCCGCGCGACCGCCTCGTCGTCTCTCCTGGCAAGGCAGTCGCGCTGTCTGACTCGCCCATGCCTCTGTCAAGGCCTGGGAACCAACGTCTGCACTCAGAATCGGTAAGCGTGTGGCCGCCGGCGGCCGTGACTGACCTCAGCCGTGGCCACACTTGCACGATCGACGAGGCTGCCCCAGCCAAATACGAATCGTCTGCGATGCCTGTGGCCGCGAGGGCATCTCCTGGCGTCGCGGGCCCCCTCCCTGCCAGCTCAGGATGCGCCTCCACTCGTCCCCGACCTTCTGTCAGAACGTGTTGCGCGCGTTCCCCCAATGCACGAAGAGGAAGAGCGCGATTGCCGGCTCCGCGTTGAAGACGTCCTGCAAGACGACGCTCTGGAGCATTGCCCCGTGGGCGTTCTTCAGGTCGAGTTTGACAGTGGCCTCCGGCGACTGCCCCGGCGCTGGGGGCTCGAAGCGCCGCGCCCAGCCCCTCGCAACAATGGGGCGCCCATCCGGCGTGAGCCCGAGGTTGACGGGCTCCAGGCGGCGCCGGGCTGCTAGGGCCCCGCCGGCGAGCGCGGCCGACTCGGCAAACTTGGCGAGGTGCTCGAGCAAGGCGATGCCGCGGAGCTTGCGCCCCCGGACTGCTGTCGCTGGCCCCCTGGTCAATGGGCTCCAAAACGCCCGATCCCCACAGCGCAGCGTCCTCCCGCGACCGCGCTGCAGATGCGGAAAGGCTCGCGAATGCTGCAAGCGCTCCAACTCCACCGTCCGTCGCACTAATCTCGACAATGAGGCCGTTGCGCCAGCCGCTTGGCCGCGGAGCCGCGTGCAAGTCCAGGGCGAATGCGCTCCGGCGCGCATCCCTGTTCCTGACCGCGAGGGGCGCGACGGCAGCGTCCGCCTGGTATGCCGGGCGGACGCTGCCGATCTCACGGATATGGCGTTCGACCGTGTCCTGGCCCAACCCACGTCGCCTCCGCGGCGCCCGCGGCGCACTGGCGCCCGCGGCGCCCGCGCCTTGGCGCGGGGGGCCTGGGCCGCCTAGCGCGGCTCGAGTCGAAAGGCTGGCCGCGCGCGCGAGCGCGCCGCAGGCAGCCTCTCTTGCCCCCAGGCGAGAGGGCGAAGTGGGGGAGAGGAGAAGAAGGAGAATACGAGGATTGGAAAAACAGAATGAGGGGGAAGAGCCGGTATCATCGTAAGAGGATGAGGAGAAGGAAGATGAGGAAGAAGAGAACAAACAAAAGGACAAACAAAAGAGGATAGAGGATCGCCATGCGGGTCGTTTCGATCATTAGGTCTCCCATCGCCGTCTCCGTCTGGGTCACCATCATCGCCCGGTCCTCCTGGGGGGCCTCTGGCAGGCTTGGACTTGCCCGTGTCGTCCCACGCTAACGCGACAATCAATCCTGTGCCGGGAGCTGTACTCTGGTCATCCCTCTGGTCATCGTCGTGACCTCCCTGACCTAGACCTCCTCCATCCGTAGCGGCTGTGCCGACGGTAAAAGGAAGGCGGCTTGGTAAATCAAGAGCGTTCGGATGACTCGATATCTTTGTATTGAATGGGAAGGAAATTCCCAGGACTGACTCCTTGAGCTCCTTCAGCTACTGAAGCCTCCTCAACAGTTGGTCCAGGGACAAAGTGCGATTTCGTAAGCGAAAGCGTGGGTATAGTCGGAGCGGTTAGCAACGGCATCGTGTCATGGCTCGACTTCTCTAATTTGAAAAGCGGCATTCCCATTCTGTCGGCGAGATTGCTCTTCTGGCATTCAGGCCTCTCATCTCGAGGCACAGCCGAGTGTCTCGGTGCCTTCTCGACAGGGTCGTTACTTGTGCTCTGGGCGCCAGGCGCGTTCTGAGGTTCACTTTTCGCGTCGTCCTCGTCCTGGTGGCCCGGCGTCTTCTTCCGCGCGCATTCATCGCAACGTTTAACACCCGATTCCAGATGAACATCGCACGCGTGTCTCAAGCAACTCATGCATGCATTAGACGAAGGTCGCACACAAAGGTGACATGTCTGATTCGAGACGCCAGATCATGCACCTGTTCTCAACATGCTTTTCTTTCGATCAGGCCGTGCAGCAGTTGAAATGGGAGGTGGCTCAACATGCGTCGGCTGTGCCGTTGTTGAGCTAACCTCTTGTTCCATTCGTCTCTGCTCGAGGTCATATTTCAACCTTCTGTTCTCTTGGCCTACAGCCTGATTTGCAATGGCGTTGCTTCTTATATGTTCCTCTGCTTGCCCCTTCAAACGGTCCAATGCCTCGACCATTTTCTTCTGGTCCTCTGCTCCGGTCGCTTGGGTTTTCTGTTCTTGTTCTCTAAGGGATCGCAACGCTTCTGACTTCACTCTTTCGGCCTCAGGTCTCGCAGCTTCGAGCTGATTTCGGAGCTCCGGATTTTCTCGCGCTGCCTCTTCTCGAGCCTCTATTTCCCCTTCCCGCCTCGCAGCATCAGCCATCTCTCTATGAGCAGCTTTTTCCCTTTCTGCGTTCTGTTTGGAGTCGATCGCCAGTTCTTCTGCCGCGTTCTGGATCCTTATTTTTTCATGCCCCCCCTGGGCAAGACGCCTATTTGCTTCGTCCGCGGCGCCTGCCGCATTGGCCTCAGCATGCTGTGTCGTCTTGTGCGCATCTTCGACAACAGCGGTCTTCTCATGCCCCATTCTCTGCGCGACCATCTGCTTTTCGGCCTCAGAAATCGCAGGTCGACGTTGGGCCTCCTCGGCCGTCTGCTTATTGACGTGCACCTCGGCAAGAATTTGTTGTGCGCGTGCGCTCGCAGCCCTCAGTTGCTCTCGATCCTGTCTGTTCCTTCCATCCCATTCCTGCATCGTGAAAATGATGGCAATTATGCTCTTCCGTTGTGGTGCAATCATTACAGAGCCATGCAATGCCACGCCTGGGGCAAACATTCGAGCGTTGAAAACACGCGGGTCTTCGACGTGAATCCCCCGGTTTGCGCGCTTTCCCTGGGCGTCGATTCTCCGCGCAGGAAGGGCGCATTGGGCCGGCATTCCAGCGAACTTCCCGCATCGAAAAAAAGCTGGTGGTCGCATTGGTTGAGGTTCTTGGCGAAGCGAAGACACTGGGCCCTCTGGAGCTGGAACGCCCGGCCCTGGGCGGCCTTACTGAATCGCCCCCTCTCGCTATTCTGGGTGGGCGTGTGCTGATCTCTCGTTCTCGCGCCGCTCTTGGAATTATCCGCGTCCATGTTCGTCGTCCTCTCGTCTCGCTCATCCTGAACGACAAGCTCATCAAATTCCGGTGCGCTATCTCTAGATGTCCTGGGTAAAGAAAAAACGGGTCCGAAGAAACCTTGTGGTCATGGCGAAACATTCAAGTCGTCATTTTCATTCCTTGATTCCTTCGTCAATGGATGAGGAGTCGTCCCCGTCGCCTCTCGCGCGCTCAGTATCGTGCGTGTAATGTCAGGGGGGTCTCCTATCGGCTGTGCCGATGAGTTTCCACGTTGGGCTAGCCTTTCTCCATCTTGTCTGTCGTCGTCTGAACCGCGAATGGCTTTCCGACTTGCCTCGATCATTGCTCGACCATGAATAACTCAAGGAGAGGTTCAACATGACGTGACGGACCGGGCGAAGTGTGAAATTGAGCATACTCCTCATTCTTCTCCATTGAATGGGAACTATCTTCTTCAGATTGAATATCGCTCACATCTTCACCTTGTCTATGCAATATGCTCGGTCGTTCAACGCCCGGTGCCTCGATGAGATCGGTATTCAGCAATTTTGCCATTTCAATATATATGTATGTATGTATGTATGTATGTATGTATGTATGTATGTATGTATGTATGTATGTATTAATATATATACATACATCTACACCAACTTCTGAGAGCCAGCGCGTGCCACAACTGCTTTGGAAGATTTCCCCGTGGAAGTTCTGGCTTCGCCATGCCTCCTATTAGAGGGTAACTCCTCGGGGCTCCTCTCTGAATCAACTGAAGAATCTCCCTCTGCCAAGTCAAACATTTCCTGTGATGATTTCATATCGGGAAGGATATACGATGTATGTCGCCTATTCAGGGCGCTCGTGCTATCGTCGCATTCGGATGGCCCTTGACGATCTGTCCTTCAGAGCATTCCTCCTTGAGATGCCGTGCTCTGCGAATCGAACGGCTGTGCCGCCGATTCGGCTGATAACCATTCTTTTGCCTGGATATTCATTATGCCTGCAGTATGTCCCGATGATGTCCCATAGTCAATGTGCTT
>CAUYUJ010016878.1:95000-97835 GCA_963575745.1 Prorocentrum cordatum | reverse complement strand
CCTCCTCCTCCTCCTCCTCCTCCTCCTCCTCCTCCTCCTCGTACGTCCCTGCAAGGACTCATCTTCACTGCGGCAAGCGCCTCTCCCCTGGAAACGCGAAACGCCCCCTTGGGCCTGCCATTTTGAGGCGCCTGTTGTGAAACGGAGCCACCCTGCATCCTTCAGGATAAATGACACGCCAATGATAGAAAAACAAACAACCACATAAACATAGACTTTTGGCGTTCCGCGCGGATTTCTTGGATCTGCGCTAGACCCCCTTCCCTAGCGCGCGGAGCGCGCCAAGGGCGGCGCCGAAGGCACCGCCGGGGGGGCCCAACGCGGATCCGAGAAACCCGCGCGGATCGCCAACAATCTATGTACATACTGTTTTTTTGTTCTTCGAAAGTAAGGACATTCATTCCAATGACATGTCCAAGGGTAACCACCGTTTCGAACAAGAGCCACCCTCCATCCGTGTAGCTGTTGCACAGTCGTATCTTCTGGCAAAACGGTTTCCATTATATGTCAAGCGACAACCTCATTCAGAAACAACTGAACGGGAATACCTTTGTATTTCAGAACAAAACACCTAATTCAGTTCTCCGTGAACTCATGACGGAATCTCGCCCCCTTTCCTCGCTGCCATCTTCCCCGCAAGTGGAACCATCTCTGAAGCTTAATCGCTTGCGCTCACAGAGCCGTCGTAGGCAATGTGCCACGGAAGCCCCTGGCAATTTACCAACACTTCATGCTTGCACTCATCCTGGTGCCCTACCTGCCTTCAACCTTCGACTCGTCAAATGACAAGTGCAGGCCAGTACATTGAGGCTAACGCCTCCAGACAACAGGTCAACAAACAATGAGCCGAACTGCTGGCCATCTGCACATGCCCTCTCAGGTGCCGCTCTGGTCCTGACCACCACCTCCCTCCCCGCGCCTGGACCCTGTGCGTACTTGGCTCGTCGACACACGCGTGCGTCGGACTCGTGAACCCGATATTACTAGGTGCAGATGCTCTGGCACAACTGCGGGAACGCCCGGGTGTATTGGGTATTGCGCGCTTCTCGTTCCTGGCCTGCCACAAGCCAAAAGCGGAAAGTCGCGTTTCGTGCCGACAACCAGCGCGACCCCACCTGGCCCCGGCTGCTCGAAACCACGTGTGATACATACAAGCTCGAGTTTCATAATAATTTTGATACACACATAATTGGAAGAGGTTGGACAACAATATGCACATGTGGGGGTCCCCCCAAGCCGATTTTTTCGCGACGTTGGAGTTCTGGGAACCCTTCTTCGAAATCGACCCCTCGCCCTCTCCTGCGGTGCGTTCTGACCATGATTTCGCAGGATACCCAAGAGCATACGAAAGCCCAACAAAGGTTTGGCGAACCCCTCCGTATCCTGTGGATACAAGTGACTAGCTGGGGGATTTGTCCAACCGGCTGTGCAATCTAGTTAGCAGACTCCTGCAATGCGTACGTCGGCTCTGGTCTCTGACGTCGCGTGAACCGTTCAACCTTGAACGATCTCCTCTCGCGAAGGTTCTCAGAAGCAATCGACCCGACCTCCGAACGCATCTCGCGCAGAGGGTTGTTTTCTGTGAGTCTTGGGGGTCCCGAGCCAAGCGTCCAAAAGGTTTTCTATCTGGAGCGTTTGCGGCGGCATCGCCCCCGCGTCGAGGCGGCGCGAACCTGCCGTAACTCTCTTCGGGAACCTTCCAGTCCTAAATCTCTGACCCGTCGTCCAGTTTTTTGTCGTGGCCTGAACCCCATTGACCCCTGGACCCCGTACTTGGGGCCTGCCTTTTTTTCATCCCAGCCCAACTTCAGAGGCCCCATCAGACATGTGAAGGTTTCCGGATCGATTCTTGCTTGAGCCTTGCGCTTGGAAATCCAGTTCAAACCAATATTGTGGCGCTTTGTGCATGAAGCAGCCTAGCGAAAAATTAATGGAAACTGCGGGATAATCAGGAAACCACCTGCAAACTCGCAGGAAACCGCTGGCGTTCGAGGAAGTCTGAAGCGAAAACTGTTTTTGTCGACCGTGCCCCCGATCAAATCATGTCATACAGCTCAAGACGGGGAAGCCCCCCCGCCCCGCTGGGTAGCTTGTGACTCTGCCCGCCAGGTCCGCGCTGCTTTTTTTTTGGAAGTTATCAAGGGGGTGCCTGGCCCTCATTATTCCACAATCATTGTCATCGGCACCGCCTACTGTTCATTATCCTTGCCGATGCTATCACCGCAATCGCCACCGTCATAACCATCGATATGACCATCATGATGGCGATCATCACCATCATCGTCGCAGCCTTCATCGTTTTCGTGGATGGTTTTTTCGCCATCGCTCTCCTCGCCGCCATGGTCAGCAATCGTCTTCGAAGTCGCCGTCATGACCTTCGCCACTGTCATCGTCACGCTCGGCGCCGTCACTGTCATCAACATCAGCGTCAAGTTTTCGGCCTACAAAAACTAGCTCATAATCGTGAAGCGTAATGAACTTTACGAGAAAACAACATCGGCACTGTCTGCGTTGTGATTAGCGCCGCCGCCACGATCCTCGACATTCTCTTCGCAATCCTATCGCCATCCCTGCTGACATTTTGTTCGTCATCGCAGCGGCTGGCACACTGCGTTCATATTCAGCAGAGGGCGCACAATACAGACAATTCTACCAGACCGCTCTCCTGTCCGCAGGGGCCGAAGCGGGCCTCCAGAGGCAAAAACTTGGAACACAGCCGTTCATGATGTTTTCGTGGCGACGGGCTGGAGCCTCCTTACTGGCGAGGCGAGCTGAGGGGCCACGATATCGGGGGACCGGCTCAGCGAAGGAAACATCGACCTGGAATCGGCGATT
>CAUYUJ010016878.1:62500-92500 GCA_963575745.1 Prorocentrum cordatum | reverse complement strand
ACACGCGCCCATGGCCTATATAGTTCAGGAAAAGGTATGACACCGATCCCCGGCCCCAGACTGGGCTGGCCAGGGCTGGCGTGGGTCGACGTTCGACGCCCTCAAGACACCATCGACGTCTTGATGCAAGGACCCCTGGCGAAGAAACTTCACAGCATGCGTGGGCGATCCTGGAAACCCTGAGCCCAAAAACGTTTTCGTTTCTTTGGGGCGCATCTTTTGCTTCCGCCGCCTTCCGCCGGCTTTCCACTGGCGGCGGCGGCCTCGTTTTACGTTCGCCGACCTTCCGCCGCCCTTCCGCCCTCCCGCCAACGTGCATGTCGAGCCCTCTGCCCCAAGATGTCCCCCGGGACTGCCAGCAAGGCCCCAAGAGGCACCCCAGAAGATCCAATAGGCCCCCCCCCAAGAGGCTCAAATCAGGCCCCAAGAGGCCCCCTGAGAGGCCCCCAATACATCCCAAAACCGCCTCCAAGAGGGCGCTATGAGCATATATACTTGTCAACATCCGCCGACCTCTGCGGGGTTTTCTGAACTCGCCCCGACCAACTCGGAATATACGAGGCCCAAGCGACGACCCCCGGCGGACTCACTTGACCCAAAGAGGCGCCACGAGGGGGACCTCGACAAGGCCCCCAGAACATCAAAAACATTGACGTCGCCCTCGTACTCCTCCCTCTCCTCCTTCTTACTTTCACCACCATCGTCCTCGTCGTCGTCGACGTCGTCGTCGTCCACTTCGTCCTCTTCCTCCTTCTCTCTCACTCTCGAGGGTCGGCAGAATGACGTACGCCTCTCGAGTAAAATGATGATGGGCATGGACGAGCAGAAGGAGACAACGGAGGAGGACGACGACGAGGATGAGGAGGACACACAGATGAACGCGGAGAAGGACGAGGAGGTGGAGGGGGCAGAGGATTATAATGAACCCGAAATCCATCAACGATTCATGATGCTGTCATACACCTTCCACCCCAGAAATCCCTTCCGAAAAGCCCCGGCAATCATTCCTCTCTCTGCTGGAAGCGCCCCCCTTGGAAAGCCGAAAACCCAATGCGCATTCCATTCGAGCGAGAGGCTCGCTTGAAGAAAAACAGCCCTCCATCGTTCCAGACCCTCGACCCGCGCTGCCAACACGCCTGGTAGCGACGCGGAAGAGCCATTAGCAGGGGGGAGTAAGTCGAAGAGGGCCAGGAGGAGGAGGAGGAGGAAGAGGAGGAGGAGGAGGAGGAAACGAAAAGAAACGAAGCCAAGCGAAGGCGCCAGATTCGGGCACACAGGTGTGCCCGTGTCCTTTTGGGCAGGGCGCACGAGGCCGTGGTGCACAAAGCAGGTAAGGAACAAGGCGCGTGTGAATCGAAAGAAATAGAAGGCGTGACAGAAGATGTTCATGAACCTGGTCAAGATCGGACGGCGTCGTTGTGTCGCTGCCCGTGGCTTCGTCACTGGCGTTCGTATGCAACCCCTGCAACAATTTTCTCACGTCGTCGTCCCACCGCTTTCTTTGGCCGCCATGCTGCCGGTGACCTTGTTGTTTCGTGTCGAGATTGGGGTTCCAGTTCAACGCTCGGTGTGTCCATTGGTTCTGCGGATGGTTTGCAACGCGCGCGGCCCAACGCAAAACCTTTGTGCGATGTATCTGTACTACTTCAGGGATGCCGTGCTTGCTCATGAGCTCCTCAGCTCTGCGTGTGTTCCAGCTGATGATGTCAAATCACAGCTCGTCGTCGTCCATCGTCTGCTCGTGGGTCTGGTGCGCGTCACTGGTGTCTTCTTGTGTGCTGGTCTGCTCTGATGGGGAGGGGGGTCGCTGGATGCGTCGTGGTCGCCTGGGTCGTCAGGGTGGTCGCTGTCTGCGTTGTGGTTGTCTGTTGTTGGGGCGGTGCGCGTTCGCAGGGTGGCGTTTGTGCGCCTTCTCGGAATTCCGATGATTACCTGAACTTTCCGTTGTTGAATGCGGCGTAGCTGATGTCGGAGCGGCTCTGTCAAGGTCCACGCATCCGCGCTGTATGTCATCGTGGGTATGACGGTGCCACGGTAAAACCTCAACCTGCGTGTGAGTGGGTAATGTTTGTTCGTCAGCTCTTGCCGGTGAGCTGTGAAGCATGCCCGCGTAGCTAGTATCCAGTGTTGGATTTCAGTCGCCGCGGCTGCTTGGACTGTAATCGTCTGGCCGAGGTATGTCAGCTTGCCAACGCGTGGCAATATGGCAATGTCCATGGATGCAATGCTGGCAATTAGAGCGAGTCTGGGTCTTAGTTTGGTGGGTGCTGATTGTGTCTTGGTCGGGTGTACTTCGGGGCCATGTGGCCTCGCTGCTGTGATCAAGGCTGCAGGTAAAGCTTTCCGGTTGGGCAACGTCTGGCTGTCTAGCAAGATGTCGTCGGCGAAACGGAGGTTTGTGAGAAAAGATTGGTCGGTGTGCGCCAACTGGACTCCATTTCGTCGTCGCTGCCATTCTGGAATGAGTGGTGCTAGAACGTGCTGCAGTAGGGCGTTGAAGAACAAGGAGCTTCAAGGGTCTCCTTGTTTCGTGCCGCGTCGCAATTTGAACGGCTTGCTCGTGGAGTCGGTGCGTACTACGGCCGTTTGATCATGGTAGAAGCGTGGGAGCAAATCGGTGTAATCGGGTGACACGCCCTGGTGACGCAATGCTGCCCATAAGCTGCCGTGCTCCACTGTCTCGAATGTTTTTTTGAAGTCTACTGCTGCGATCCACAGAATCTGATTCCATTCAGAAGCCCTTTCCCGCAGGCTGCTAAAGGTGAAGAGGTGGTCGCGCGTGCCGCGCCCAGGTCGGAAGCCTGCTTGGTTGTCAGGTTGGTGCTGGTCGAGTACTGGTCAGAGCCCGTTGCATAGCAGGCGGCTGAACAACTTGTAGAGCATGGGCACAATACATATCGGACGTGAGTTTTGTGGGAAAATTAGATCACCCGCCTTGGAAATGACTGTAATCACCGTCTTCCGCCAATTTGATGGAATGGGTGCGTTTGGCTTTATGACCGCGTTGTACAACTGTGGAAGGTATTTTGCAATTCTGGGCATGGGCTTTTGAGCATGTCGGCCTTGATCCATACGCTGTCGGGTGACTTTCCTGTCTGAAGTTGCGAGTTTACTGCTTCGAGCTTTTGGGCTGTGAAGGGTGGTATGTGGCTCTGGGTGTCGCTCGAGGTTGGTGGTGACGTGAGTTCTGCCGGATTTGTGCAGCTCCTCGTAGAAGGTCGCGAATACGTTTGCGATCCCTTGGCGGGCAATGTGCTTGGTGCCGTTGCTCTCATGCATCTCTGTGATCAGTGTCCGCTTTGCCTAGTTTGATCGAACTGATGCGTTTGAGGCCTCTGTGCTGCTCCAAGATAATGGGTATTTGCTGTCTCCGGTTGCTGCGTTTCTGCTGTCGGATGTGCTTTTGTATTGCTTTGCTGATCGTTGGTCGTCTGACCGTCTGTTCTTGGAATACCCTTGCGCTGGTCCACGAGGTGGGTGATGATGTCGCCACAGTTGCTGTCTGGATCGTCGCCTCTGCTGGTGTCGGTCGTCGCCGTGGAAGGTTACGTTTGCTCGGGGATCGTGCTGTGCAACATGGCAATGTGCAACCCTTGCTCGATGATGTCGTTGCGGTCGTTTGGATCAGCAAGTAGACGGTTGCCTTGTAGTTTGGATCTCAATTGCCGTCGGTATCCGTCGGGGTCAATGTGTTCTAGTTGTCGGCAGGTGGAGCGTCTGGTCGGCCTCGGGTGGTCAGACGTTTTTTTTTCGTGCTGTGCTGTAACATGTGGAAACGCATGTGTAAAAATACGGCTTTGTGGCCGGAGTTGAAGTCAACAATGTTGTTGAATTCGGAATTCCGGTATGCAGGTAGCAAGCACCTGTCCAACAACATGCAATCATTCTGCCTAGGTTGTCGCGTTTGGTAGTGTAGGTGATCAACTTTTCCGGAGGCTTGCGGTAGAATGTGTTCACGATTGCGAGCCGCTCCTTAGTAGCCCAATGTCGTAACCATTGGCCTCGGGAGTTCTCGTCGCCAGAGCCGTGGGGCTCCACGTACCGAGAGCAAGCGCCAGATCGCTGTTTTTCAAAGGCGGCATCGCCGTGCAGAGGTCCGCAGCCAACTTGACCGTTGAAGTCGGCAGCCAAGACTGTGCGGGTGCGTCGTGAGCGGGCCTCGCGGAGAAGAGCGCTGGTGGTGTCGTACAGTTGCTGCATGTGGTTGTCCGTGTAGTTACCCTGTATGTGGGAAGTATGCAGGTATAATGTAAAATCTGGTTTTCACCTTCTTGATTGTGTCAGTCGCGAATATTGCAGAGATGGCCTGACAATTACACATGTGTTTGCTCCAGCGCTTACGCATGAGAATTTCGACTCCGTGCGAACGGTTGTCGTTGCCAGACCCTCCAAAAGTACGTCCGTCAAGAATAATCCATAATTCTTGCCTCGTCGTACTCCAAATTTCGTTAATTAGGATTGCATCCCAATGCGATTCACGCAACTCATGCGATAACTCATCAATCCAGTCATTTGTTTCTAGCGGCCTCGCGTTTGTGGATGAGACCGTGAAGTCGATGACGGCTGACTGGTCGCATGTTGCTTCGTCAACTTCTGTGGTCAGACCGCCAATATGTCTTCTTGGGGGTTAGAGGGAAGGGTAAAAAAAAACGCTGGGGGCTTTTTTTTGTCCGTGTTCAACTTTTCGTGTTGCGGTTACTTACACATGATAAGCAAATACGGCAACCCAAACCAGAACAACAACGACACCGACCAACCCCAAACGAGCGACAACCGACAACCATAGCAGAAACACATCGGCGACCCCAAGCACAAAACAATCGTCAGACATGGGGGGCATAAAACAACTGCAATCTAACACAAATAGGAAACGGAGCGTACACCGAACCGAAGACGGCGCGACGGCGGTCGGGGTGCTCTCGGAGAACATGCGGGGGCGGCGTCGGACTGCGTCGTGCCGCGTCGAGCCGCGCCGTCGCGGAGACATGGGGTCGACGTGGGGTCAATTTGGGCTCCTATGGGGGGCCAGTGTGGGGTCGTCGGGGGAGCAGGGGGAGCAGGAGAAGGAGGATGAGGACGAGGAGGAGGAGGGGGGGGAGGAGGAGGAGGATGAGAAGGAGGCGGAAGTAAAGGATGAGGAGGAGAGGAGCAGGAGGAGGAGAAGGAGGATGGGAGGAAGAGGAGAAGGAGGAGGAGGAGGAGGAGGAGGAGGAGGAGGAGGAGGGAGGAAGAGGATTCCAATGAGAAGGAGAACGATAAGGATGCTGCTGGTGATGATGATGAGGAGGAGGAGAAGAAAAGAAGGGGGGAGAAGGAGGGAGGAGGAGGAGGCGGAGAAGGAGGAGGAGCAGGAGGAGGAGAAGGAGGAGCAGGAGCAGGAAGAGGAGGAGGAAAGGAGGAGGAGGAGCAGGAGGAGCAGGAGGAAGAGGAGAGGAGGAGGAGGAGGAGGAGAAGGAGGAGGAGGAGGAGGAGAATGAGGAGGAGGAGGAGGAGGAGCAGAAGGGAGGGGGAGGAGGAGCAGGGAGGAGGCTGGAAGAGGAGGGGGAGGAGGAGGAGGAGGAGGAGGAGAAGGAGGATGATGTGATGATGATGATGATGACGATGATGATTATGATGATGATGATGATGATGATGAGGAGGAGGAGGAGGAGGAGGAGGAGGAGGAGGAGGATGACGCGTAGGAGGAGGAGGAGGAAGAGGAGGAGGAGGAGGAGGAGGAGGGAGGAGGAGGAGGAGGAGGAGGAGGGAGGAGGAGGAGGAGGAGGAGGAGGAGGAGAGGAGGGAGGAGGAGGGGGAAAAAGGAAGAAAGAAGGCGGAGGAGGGAGGAGGGATGACGGAGGAGACAGAAGACGGAGGAGAAGGAGGTGGAGGAAGAGGAGGAGGAGGAGGAGAAGGAGGAGGAGGAGGAGGAAGAGGATGAGGACGCGGATTAGGAGGATGCTTCTGATGCTGATGATGATGCTGATGTTGATGATGATTGATGATGCTGATGATGCTGCTGATGATGAGGAGGAGGTGGAGGAGGAGGAGGAGGAGGATGAGGATTCGGAGGAGGAGGAGGAGGCGGAACAGAGACGGATGAGGAAGAGGAGGAGAGGAGGAAGAGGAGGAAGGAGGAATGATTGGGGAGGAGGGAGGAGGGAGGGGGAGGACGGAGGAGAGAGGAGAAGGAGGAGGAGGAGGAGGGATGAGGAGGGGGATGAGGAGGGGGAGGAGAGGAGGAGGAGGAGGAGGAGGAGGAGGAGGAGGGAGGAGGGAGGAGGATGAGGAAGGAGGAGGAGGAGGAGGATGAGGAAGGAGGAGGGAGGAGGGGGAGAGGGAGGAGGGGGAGGGGGAGGAGGGGAGGAGGAGGAGGAGGAGGTGGAGGAGGAGGAGGAGGAGGTGGAGGAGGGGAGGAGGAGGAGGGGAGACGAGGAGGGGAAGGAGGAGGAGGAGGAGGAGGAAGAGGAGGAGGAGGAGACGACGACGACGACGACGACGTCGACAACGACGACGATGACGACGAAGGAGGAACGAGGAGAAGCCTCCGCGGCACGCTTGCGGGGGGCGCCCTGGCCGCGCCGCGGGCGCACGGGCGCGCGTGGGCGCGCGCGCGCAAAGGGGCCTCCCGACTGCCTCCCGACAGCCCTCCGGGGGCCCTCCGAAGGCTTTCGGGGGGCCCTCCGCGCGCGAAGGGGGCGCTCTCGGCGCGCTCCGTGCACTCGGAGGAGATAGCGGTCTGCTGCTGGTGCTCTGCCGGGTCCTGCGCGCCCCGCGGGCGCGAGCGGGGCCCGTCGGCGGCCCGGGCAGCGGCTTGGAGGCGTCGTCGTCGTCATCGTCGTCGTCGTCGTCGGCGGAGGAGGGCTTCGTAGTGCTTCGGGGTGGGGAATCGGAAGGTTTTCGCGTGTTTCGGGGTCCTCCTCCTCCTCCTGCTCCTTGCTGGTGGTGGTGCTGCTACTGCTGCTGCTCCTCCGTTTCGTAGTCGGTCTGGCCGGGCCCTGACACAAACGGGGCTCCCGCCTGGTAGAAGAAGGAATCGAGGAGGGAGGGCTCGGGGAGGGAGGGAGAAGGATTGGGGAGGGATGGTCGCGAAGAGAGGCGCGCCGCTTCAGGTGCTCTCTCTGGCTGATAAACAACTCCTCATCCCCCTCCCGCTGCTTCTCCCGCTGCTGCTGCTGCCTCTCCACCTTCCTCTCCAACTCCTCCTCCTCCTCCTTCTCCTCCTTCTGCTGCTGCTCCTCCTCCTCCTCCCGCACCAGGCGCGGTGCAGGCCTGGGCGGTTTTGGCGCTGTTGTCCGTGGACGGCTATGAAGGATTCGTAATCGAGGACGCCTTCTTACTGGTCCCTGGCTCAGGATTCCCGCAAGTGTTCTTTCCTACGGGCATGTGGCTAACGACCCCCAAGAGAGGAAACCTGATCCAAATTTCCTTACGAAGGGTCCATTACGTAAGATTCCTTACGGAGGACCTATTTAACAAGGGTTTCTTACTCAGGCTTCCTGAATACGGACTTACGATCAAGGACTCCTCAGCAAGGACCCCCTAGTAAGAAGAGCTTACTAAGGGTTCCTTACCAAGGACTCCCTAATCTGGATTCGTTGTTGCTTATCTCTTATAAAGACTTCTCACTACAGTAAAGTTGCTTTACTAAGGATTCCATCTAATATTCCTTACGACGGATTTCCTTGTACGGGTTCCTTACGAAGAATTCTGTCTTAAGGGTTCCTGGAGGGGTCTCTTACTAAGAAGCCGCTATCAATCCATCCTTACTGAGAATTCCCTCGCCAAAATCCCTTCTCAATGACCCGGTAGCCGTTATCCAGGAGCGTCTGCCGAGACCCCACCTGCTGCTGCGGGTGCTGAGGCCGCCGGCGCTGCCGTGGTCGCATCTGCGACCACTGCTCCAGCAGCTACTGCTGCTGTGTCAGCCTCGTCTGCTGTAGGCGCAGTTTCTCCGACTTCCTGCTCCCAACGCTGCTGCCGCCAGTGATGGCTGCACCGGCTCCATCTGGCCCAGCTGGCTGGAGGAGAACGGCGGCTGCCCCTGCTGAGCCCGCTGCGCGTGCGGCGCGTGCTGGGCGTGCGGCTGCAGCGGCACCGTCTCGTGGGGTCCCGCCCCCGCCGAAGCCTACGCCGAAGAGCCGCTGGTCTGCCGCTGGGCGAGGCCCGTCGGCTGGAACTGCGGCGAACCCTCGGAATTTCCTACAGAGTTGACGGGCACGATTACGAGCTCGGACTGGCTCGGGGCCAGGGCACCGCCCGCGAAGGCGTCCATAGGGAAGACCTGCATCATCATCATCATCATCATCATCATCATCATCATCATCATCATCATCATCATCATCACCATCACCATCACCATCACCATCACCAACATCACCATCACCATCATCACCATCACCATCACCACCATGATCATCATCATCAACATCATCATCATCACCACCATCATCATCATCACCATCATCAGCATCATCATCATCGTCATCAACATCATCTTTATCACCACCATCAGCATCATCATCAGCATCATCACTACCACCACCATCATCATCATCAACATCATCACTGCCACCATCATCGTCACCATCATCACCAGCATCATCATCATCAACATCATCTTTATCACCACCATCAGCATCATCATCAGCATCATCACCATCGTCATCATCAGCAGCATCATCATCATCACCATCATCATACGCATCATTATCAGTATCACCAGCACCATCATCATCACCATCACCATCACCATCACCATCATCATCATCATCATCATCATCGTCATCATCATCATCATCACCACCACCATCATCATCATCATCATCATCATCATCATCATCATCATCATCATCATCATCATCATCATCATCATCATCATCATACACATCAACATCAGCATCATCATCTCTGCCGTTATCTTCATCAACATCACAATCATCACCATCCTCATCATTCCCAACCCTCCTATGGTTGGGTACTCGTTTTGAATCGAGCAGTGTGGTCGTCCCGTCTTCCTCCTCCTCCCCTCTCCTCTCCTCCTCCTCTCCTGTTTCCTGTGTTCCCCTCTCCTCTTCTCTCGTACTGTCGGGTTTTCGATCTGCGCAACTGTCGCCACTTTCGTGGGCTCCTGGGAGGGCCAGTGGAGGTGGGTCCCACGCGGATCACCTCGGTAGCTCGCCGCCCCCTGGGGGGCTTTCGATTTGCGCAACTCTCGCCACTTTCGTGGGCTCCTGGGAGGGCCAGCGGAGGTGGGTCCCACGCGGATCACCTCGGTACCTCGCCGCCCCCTGGGGGGCTTGCGATCTGCGCGCAACTGTCGCCACTTTCGTGGGCTCCTGGGAGGCCCAGCGGAGGTGCGTCCCACGCGGATCACCTCGGTAGCTCGCCGCCCCCTGGGGGGCTTGCGATCTGCGCAACTGTCGCCACTTTCGTGGGCTCCTGGGAGGCCCAGCGGAGGTGGGTCCCACGCGGATCACCTCGGTAGCTCGCCGCCCCCTGGGGGGCTTGCGATCTGCGCAACTGTCGCCACTTTCGTGGGCTCCTGGGAGGCCCAGCGGAGGTACGTCCCACGCGGATCACCTCGGTAGCTCGCCGCCCCCTGGGGGGCTTGCGATCTGCGCAACTGTCGCCACTTTCGTGGGCTCCTGGGAGGCCCAGCGGAGGTGGGTCCCACGCGGACCACCTCGGTAGCTCGCCGCCCCCTGGGGGGCTTTCGATCTGCGCAACTGTCGCGACTTTCGTGGGCTCCTGGGAGGCCCAGCGGAGGTACGTCCCACGCGGAACTGTCGCCACTTTCGTGGGCTCCTCGGCGGCCCAGCGGAGGTGGGTCCCACGCGGATCACCTCGGTAGCTCGCCGCCCCCTGGGGGGCTTGCGATCTGCGCAACCGTTGCCACTTTCGTGGGCTCCTAGGAGGGCCAGCGGAGGTGGGTCCCACGCGGATCACCTCGGTAGCTCGCCGCCCCCTGGGGGGCTTTCGATCTGCGCAACTGTCGCCACTTTCGTGGGCTCCTGGGAGGCCCAGCGGAGGTACGTCCCACGCGGATCACCTCGAGACCTCGCGGTGCCCTGGGGGCTGCGATCTGCGCAACTGTCGCCACTTCCGTGGGCTCCTGGGAGGCCCAGCGGAAGGTGGAATTTGACGTGGCGTGTGTGGGGCCGAGGGGCCAACATGCTTGAGCCACAATGGCTACGAGGGCTCCGTCGAGCCGTCTTGGAGCTTTCTTGGGCCGTCTTGGGGCCCTCTTGGGCTATCTTGGGGCTCTCTTGGGCCTTCTCGGGGCTTTCTAGGAGGCCTCTTGGGCCGTCTTTGGGCGACTCATGGCGCCTTCTGAGACGTCGGGGGCCGTCGTAAACCCGAAAGACAATTACTGATTTTGACCTCCTGGGGCCGTCTTGGAGGGCCCTCCTGGAGCCACCCTCGGGGCGTCTGGGAGGCAATTTGGCCCGCCGGAGGCGCCGAGTGAGCCGTCGGAAACGTCTGGAGGCCGTCTTGGGACGACGCGAGGCTGCCGTGGATCGTCCTGACGGCTGTCTGATCGCCCTCGGCGTCGATCTATGGTTCCCGAAGGGTGCGCGGGGCGCCCCGGTCTTCCCACTTGTGGTCGAGGCTCCTCGGTCGTGGGAGCCGGGGCCCCCGAGATGTGCGCGGGGAAGCCGGGCCCCCCATCTGCAGTCGGGGTCGCGGCCGGGGGTGGGCCTCCTTGGGGAACTTCTCTAGGGGCCGTGATATGTATGTTCGCGGAGACACTGAAGGCCCCATTTTTGAGCAATGCACGAGATGCTCTCACTTCCGCCTCTCTTCTGCACCGCGATGGAAATGTCGATGGCCACGGAGAAGCAGATGTAGATCACGCACACCAGGTACGGCAGCATCTTGGCGGGCACCATGGGCCCAACAAAGCCGCCCACGGCGAAGGCCAGCACGCCGAAGGCGAGGACGATCGGCAGTGTGACCCAGCCGCCGATGGGGCCCCCCGAGGAAAACGTCTCCCCAGAGGAGTCCGCCATGAGCATTCCGCCCACCCTGGCCTCGCTGCCTGCTGCACTGGAAGCCGCGTTGCCTGCGGCCTGCGTCTTCAGCTCACCGCCCTGCACGTCCAACTGCAGCGCGTAGGCGCCGTGCAGGGCGAGCAGCGCCGCAAGCACGGCCAGGGTGCGCGCCATCGTGCGGAACTTAAGATACTCGAAATGACTTCGTATGTATTACGCAAACTTGCCAACGGCAGGGACAGGAAAGCACGCTTGAGCCACCATGGCAATGGGGGGTGATGCGGGGAGCAATGGGGGCAAGAGGAAGGACGGAGGGAAGAACGACACAACGGTGCTCTTGTCAACGTCATCAATAATGACATCGTACTGGTGGATCCAAGCTTAGCCCCCCTCTTCACCCCAACGTCCACGTCCGTATCTGTGGGCGTCGCAGCGGGCGTGTTGGTGGGCAAATGTTGCGGCGCTCGCGCGCCCGTGGAGGACCACTTGCAAACATGTGGCCAACAACCGCACGGCACGTCGAAACCCACGTACAGTTACCGAACCGAACACTGGATTCTCCAACTTGCACGGCCGCCTGATTTTCAGCTCGCCGATATAATCTTCAACTCCCGCGCCATCCCGCTGGGCAGAATCCGTGGACTTCATTCGGGGTGTCTTTGATACGTGAGCCGTTGCCAGCGTGCTTTCCAAAGATTGCATTCCTGCGTTCTGGATGTACAGGGTGTGTGTGTGTGTGTATATTTGTGTATATATATATATATTTATAAGGTGACGCAAGCTCTGTGGTTCAATCTATGTGGTGCATGCTGTGGTGCAAATTATGTGGTGCAGCCAATGTGATGTATGCCATGTTGTGCAACCAATGTGGTGCAATCTGTATGGTGCAATGTTGGCCAGCATGGAACCCAAACTGTGTGATTCTAGAAGCAGGTGCTGTGCACTTGGTGTTGTACAATCGGTGTGGTGCAATTTATCTGTGTTTAGATAAGTAAACGGGTTTCTGATGTAACAAGGCTGCCGACGGCAGGGCAGCAAGCTTGAGCCACAACTCCCGTGGGAAGAGGATGAGGAGGGCAAGGATCAATAGAAGCGAAGAAGATCCACGATCGTGTTTACGCGGCAATACTGGAGGCCCATCCCTGAGTAGAGCAATCTACCACAACAGGGCTGCGCCTCAGCATGAGACGGAAGAACGAGTGGTGGCCGTCGAATGAGATGCACAAACTGCTCACTTCTTGGCTGGCGCGGTAGACAACGGGCCCTGTGTCAGGTAGGTGAAGCAGCCGCTGGCAACGATGACCGCGGACAGGCAGGAGGCCACGGAACTGCCGATGTGCGTGAAGATGGGCGAGATCATGACGACGACCGGGCCGCGCAAACAAGTGGCGATGGTCTTCATGACCGAGTCCGTGTGCTTGAGCAGGCGAGACACCAGCAGGCCCACCAAAGACTGCAAGCCGATCGTGAGCCACGTGTGGCTGTCGAAGCCGGCAAAGAAGGTGCCTGCGAGCCTGCTTGGGTCGGTGGCGGCAAGGAAGACGAGCGAGCAGGCCACGCAGAGACTATAGAGAACCATGTTCTGCACGTTGATGTCCAGAGCTTTGTTATGCTTCAACGCGAACTCGTTGGCGACGGAGCCGGCCGCGTTGCACAGTGTCATGAGCAGCACCCACATGAACATCCACGAGAACTCGCCCGATGACTTCGCAGAGAACAACTTGTTGACGACAAGCCCAAGGAAAACGATGAAGATGCCGCCCAGCCTAGTCCAGCCAAGCTCAATATTGAACACACACCTCCACATGGCAGCGGTCCAGAGGATCATGGTGTCGCGGAACACGCCGAACGCAGACATGTCGTTTTTGCCGATGGCCACGAACACGAGAATGTTGTTCGCGGTGAAGATGGCTGCAGGCATGGCCAGCCACTTGGCGTCCGAGAAACTCAGCTCAGCAGGGATCAATGCTTTACCATCGGACTTCACCGCAATGAGGTAGATGAACATGGAGATCCAGAACTTCACCGCCTCCGTCAAGAGCACTGCGCACACGGGGTTGAATGCATACCCGCCGCTGTCTCCGTGCGCGTTCCCGCCTCTCTTCTGCACCGCGATGGAAATGTCGATGGCCACGGAGAAGCAGATGTAGATCACGCACACCAGGTACGGCAGCATCTTGGCGGGCACCATGGGTCCAACAAAGCCGCCCACGGCGAAGGCCAGCACGCCGAAGGCGAGGACGATCGGCAGTGTGACCCAGCCGCCGATGGGGCCCTCCGAGGAAGACGTCTCCCCAGAGGAGTCCGCCATGAGCATTCCGCCCACCCTGGCCTCGCTGCCTGCTGCACTGGAAGCCGCGTTGCCTGCAGCCTGCGTCTTCAGCTCACCGCCCTGCACGTCCAACTGCAGCGCGTAGGCGCCGTGCAGGGCGAGCAGCGCCGCAAGCACGGCCAGGGTGCGCGCCATCGTGCGGAACTTAAGATACTCGAAATGACTTCGTAGGTATTACGTAAACCTGCCAACGGCAGGGACAGGAAAGCACGCTTGAGCCACCATGGCAATGGGGGGCGATGCGGGGAGCAATGGGGGCAAGAGGAAGGACGGAGGGAAGAACGACACAACGGTGCTCTTGTCAACGTCATCAATAATGACATCGTACTGGTGGATCCAAGCTTAGCCCCCCTCTTCACCCCAACGTCCACGTCCGTATCTGTGGGCGTCGCAGCGGGCGTGTTGGTGGGTAAATGTGGCGCTCGCGCGCCCGTGGAAGACCACTTGCAAACATGTGGCCAACAACCGCACGGCACGTCGAAACCCACGTACAGTTACCGAACCGAACACTGGATTCTCCAACTTGCACGGCCGCCTGACTTTCAGCTCGCCGATATAATCTTCAACTCCAGCGCCATCCCGCTGGGCAGAATCCGTGGACTTCATTCGGGGTGTCGTTGATACGTGAGCCGTTGCCAGCGTGCTTTCCAAACATTGCATTCCTGCGTTCTGGATGTACAGGGTGTGTGTGTGTATATGTGTGTATATATTTATAATGTGACGCACGCTCTGTGGTTCAATCTATGTGGTGCATGCTGTGGTGCAAAATATGTGGTGCAGACAATGCGATGTATGCCATGTTGTGCAAGCAGTGTGGTGCAATCTGTATGGTGCAATGTTGGCCAGCGTGGAACCCAAACTGTGTGATTCTAGAAGCAGGTGCTGTGCACTTGGTGTTGTGCAATCGGTGTGGTGCAATTATATGCCGTGCAATATCGGTGCAGCAACCTATGTGGTGCAAGCTATGTGGTGGAATTCGCCCTGCCACACTTGAAATTGTCCACCTCGCTGCGCGCGCAACCATCGTACCCACCCGCCTACAATTTGGTTTGTAAAACCCATGTGGTGGAAATTGCGGTGAGTGCTTGGCGTTGGCTGGTGCATCCCTGCGGCCGCGCTAACCCGCGGCCAACAAGCTTGGCGCGATCGACGCAAAAACGCTGGCGCTGACCACTGGGCACTTCCCACCAGCCACTTCAGTCCGAATCGGCGACTTGGGCGGGCGCAGTATCATGGCAACGTCGACATCGGTAGACACGGTGATGATGGTAACAATGCTGGTGACGATGACAACGACGACGGCACGGCCGGCGATGGCGCCGATGCTGATCACGCCGGCGACGATGACGGCGCCGTGGCGTCGGTGATGAAGGTTTTGGAGGCAGTTCGACATACGCGCGCGGCCGACGCGCGAGGGTGGCCCGCATGTTAATATTTGGCACTGATCGTGCCCCTCCCAGCACGCGGGCAAGGGCGTTCGAATGATTTCGAAATGCGGCGCGAGAGGCACGTTTGCCTGAATTTAATGAAAGTGTCGGATTAACCGATGGTTTCTTAAACATTCGCAGGAGCGCGGGCGCAAGGCTTTTTGATAACTGAGGTTGCCAAATCATTTTCCAATTTTTTAAAAGGTTTCGGGACACTCGATGTTTATATCCCTACGGAGCCTAAGGTTTTTGAGAGATTTCGACATGCGCGCGCGGCGATGCGCGCGTGCACTTCGTCTCATTTTTTTGCCGTGTTTTTGCGACAGCACGCGCGCAAAGGCGTTCGAACGATTTCGACATGCGCGCGCGAGAGGCACGCTCGGTATCATTTAATGAACACGTTGGAACCTATGGTTTCCTGAAGAATTCGCAAGCGCCCGAACGCAAGCCTGTATTCTTGTTGGGCAAATCTGTGTTTTGATACGTTTTCAGGACAATCGACTTTGAAATACTTACGGGGCCTCAAGTTTTTGAGGGATTTTGTCATGCGCGCGCGATGACGCAAGCATGTGTACTTCGTCTCATTGTCGCAGGGCTTCTTTTTAATGTAAATGAATTTTGATAAACGAATGTGCGCGTACATTTTCCGCAGATGATGAAGGGGAGGCGACGATACCGGCCTGCGTGGGACGGTCTGAATTCATATTTAGAATGGACATTGGGGCAGAACCGTACGTGCAGTGCATTACGAAGAAGGGGATCGTTAACCCCAGGGAGGGGGTATATCCTAACATTTAAAGAGAAGCTGAGTCGTGTAAGACATGTTGTACAGTCTAAGGTGCTAAACCGATGTCGTGCAAACTATGTGGTTCAATCCATTTTGGACACTCAATGTCATGCAATCGATGTTGTGCAAACTGTGCTGTGCTATATGTACATATACACATATATGGTGCAATATCGGTTGTGCAAGTTAGGTGGAGTAGAAGATTTGATGCAACCTCTGTTCGGCAACCTATGTGGTGCACTATGTGTGGAGCAAGATATATGGCGAACCCCATGTGGTGCAGCCTGTGATGTGCAGTATAGGTTGTGCACTCTATGCTGTGCAGTCTCTGTGGTGCAATCTTTGTTGTCCGTTGCATGTGGTCCAAAATAGGTTGCGCAATCTGTGTTGTGCAATCTGTATGAACCAATATAGGTTGCGCAGTGTATGGGGTGCAATGAATTTATGTTCGCAATGGGTTGTCAACTCTACTGCTCGCGCAACCATCCCACCCACCCACCCGCAACTTGGCTTCCAGCGTTGGCTGGTGCATCTCCGCTGCAGCACTCGCCCGCGCATACTCGCGCGCAAAGCGGCCAGCTCGTTTGGCGCAAGCGACGCGGCCGCGTTGGCGCTGACCGCTGGGCAATTCCCAACGGGCACTTCGATGCGAGTCGGCGGCTTGGGCGGGCGCAGTATCATGGCAACGCCGACAACGGTAGACACGGTGATGGTCGTAGCGATGCTGGCGGCGATGCGACAAAGACGGCGGCAAGGCCAATGACGGTGTCGACGCTGATCACGCCGACGGCGATGACGGTGTTCTCGCGTCGGTGATGGAGGTTTTGAAGGAAGTTCGACATGCGCGCGCGGCCGGCGCGCGAGAGTGGCCCGCGTGGTTATCCTTGTCACGGATCGTGCCCCCCCCAGCACGCGCGCAAAGGGCGTTCGAATGGTTTTTAGACATGCGGCACGAAAAACCCGTTTGGCGAACTTTCTAAGTTTAATGAGGATATTGAAAAACAGAAAATTTTCTGAAGCTTTCGCAGGAGCGCGAGCGCAAGCTTTTGCAAAACCATATGGCTGTATATGTTTTTTTTTCGGGACACTCTATTTTGAGGTATATTCTACTTATGACACTTTTACCCTCCTAATTGCCATTCCGATTCTTGTTATATGTATGTTTATGTATGTACATTCTATATATAATATATGGATTTCCGCATGCGCGCGACGACGCGCGCGTGTGCACTTCGTTTCTTTTCTTTGCAAGGGATTCTTGCGACATCATGCGCGCAAAGGCGTTCGAACGATGTCGACATGCGCGTGCGCGAGAGACACGCTTGGTAGCATTTGATGAACATGTTGGAACCTATAATCTTCTAGAGAAATTCTGCAAGAGCGCGAGCGCAAGCCTTTTTGACAGTTCATGTTGTGCAGCCATGTGTTTTCATATGTAGTCGGGACATTCGATTTTGAAGCCCACACGCAACCTAAAGTTTGGTTTGTGAACAACGTCGGCGTGCGCGCGCGACGGCGCGCGCGTGCACTTTGTCTTACTTTTTTGAAGGATTCTTGAAACTGATAATACTTGATAAACGAATGTGCGCGCATAAAACAATGTTTGCAGAAGGTGAGGGGGGATGGGGGTGATACCAATTTGGCTGGGATGATCAGAATTTAAATTTAAGATGGACGATTGGGGAAAGCGCACATGCAACTTGCAATGCGAAAGGGGGTGCCGTTAAATCGGGGGTAGATCCCATTACCTTTTTTTGGTTTGGCTTGGTATTTCTTATATCTAAGAAAAGAGAACATCTATTGTGCAATATAGGTTGTACAATCTACGTAGTGCAGGCTAGGTGGTGCAAACTATGCGGTATAGCAACACTGCAAACAATGCAACACATCGCAGAGCATCTCAAAGCAACGCAAGCACGGCAACGCAACGTACATCCATTCAAAACAATGCGTAGCAACGCATAGCAACGCAAAGCACTGCACTGCAAAGCAATGCAAGCCGTGCAAAGAAATGTAAGCCATGCAAAGCAATAGAGCAATCCGAGCACTGCAGCGAAATGCAATGCAATGCGTGCCACGGGGTGGCAATTCACGGGCGGCGACGAGGCGGCTACTTGGCAGCGTCGGCGGCCACGTAGCCGCCAGCCCGAATGCACGGCCCAGACGACGGGCGGCTACAAGGCGGCGACGGGGTGGCGACGGCGGCCACATAGCCGCCAGACCGAAGACACGGCTCAGTTCCTTCGAACATGGTAGCCAGCGTGGACCCCAAACAGTGTGTTTCTAGCAACCTAGGCTGTGCAGTTTATGCGGTGCAATCTAAACTGTAACCTCTATGTGGTGTAATTTATGCTGTGTAACCCATGTGGTGCGATCCATGCAGTTCGATATATATATATATATATATATATATATATGTGTATATCTATATATACGTGCATATTTATCTTTATCTATACATATATATATGTATATGTATTTCTACACGACACACACATATATCACCAGAGCAAAACCCAAATCAATGGATGGGTTGTGTATATATATATATATATACACGGATGTGTCTATGTATCTATATGTGTGTGCGTGTATCTGTATGTATAAGTGCTGTCCACACGCATGTATATACACATGAATAAATATACAGATCCACTCCGCATCCATCCCATTCTTTCTCTATGGTATGTGTGTGCATACATGCATATACATATACATATGTATATACCAATGTATAAATTGCGAAACATGGCACCCAAACCAAGGAACCGGGGAACCCAACCGCCAACCGAGACCAATCCGGAACCCAGAAACGGGAACCCGGAACCCCAAACGGGGAATCCAACCGCCCACCGAGACCAATCCTGAACCTGGAAACGGGAATCTGGAACCCAGAACCGGGAACCTGAGAACCCAGCCACCTACCGAAATCGGCGGCGACCTTTCGCCAAAACCAATCCAAAACCTGGAAACGGGAGCCCAGAACCCGGAAACGGGAACCTGGGAACCCGGCCGCCTACCGAAATCGGCGGTGAACTTTCGCCGACTCTTTCAATTACACTGTAAAAAACCACAATCAGTGGATGGGTTGATATATATATATATATATGTATATGTTTATATATATGTATATATGTATATAAGTCTCCTCTGCTCTAGTGTACTCTACCGTGCTCTACTCTGCTCTGCTCTACCTCCTCTATTATGCCATATATACTCTAACATCTACCCTACTCTAGTCTGCTCTGCTATACGTTGTCCTACTCTATTATTCCCTACCCTCCTGCCCTACCCTAACCTACTCTACGCTGCCGTGTTCTGTTCTGCTCTGCTATACTCTGTTCTCCACTTCTCTGCTCCGCTCTACTCTACTTCCCACTGCTCTAATCTGCTCCTACGCTTCTCTAATATACTCTCCGCTGTTATACTCTACCCTTCTACTCTACTCCACTCTGCCCAACTATACTCTATTCATACTCCACTCTGCCCGACTCTGCTCTACCATCTGTTCTACTCTGCTCTATTCTACTCTTCTCCACTCTACCCTACTCTGGTATACCCTACCCTCCATAGCCCAATCTACTCTACCCTAGCCTATGCCTATTCCATCCGTATTCCTCAGTGGCTCATCCTCCTACTCCTGCCGCTTAGCTGGCCGATGGCCAGCTAAGTGGCAGAGTAAGGAAGCCCCATCCTGCCGGATCCGGACCCGGAAGGCCACATCCCACCTGTCAAAAACAATACAAAACCAATGCTCTCCGAGTCTACGTGGCCATTTCTCGCAAGATGCGTGGCTGGCGCTGGACGGGGCGCACGTCCCGCGCGAGAGGTCGAGACGCCGCTCTCGCCTGGGCGCCGTGCTCGCCTCTCTACGGCACTGAGCATCCGCGTGGGCGCGGCGCACAGTTGTTCACGCGCGGCTCCGTCGACGCGCGCGCGGACGAGCAAGCCGCCCTCGCCTCGGCGCCGCGCAGATTCCACCCGAGAGCGTGGCGCTCCCGCTTCGACGCGGCGCGTGCCGGTTCACTCGCGCGAGTGGGCGGCTTGCTGCCCTCGCCCACAGCAACGTGCGCTTCTCGTTCGGAAGCTGGCCATCGCTCGGACGTCCATTCCCCATGTTTTTTTAGGTTCCTTGCGTGGTTTTTTCGCCAAATGATCAAGGATGCCCCTCGATGGTCCTCGCCGAAGGAAAAATGCACACGTCCGAGCCGTCCGAGCGATGCCAAGGAAGTGATGCTCCAGCGCGGGCGCGGCGCAGGGCTCGTGCGCCGAGATCGCAGGCAGGCGACAGCGGCAGCGCGACGGCGCGAGAGCAGGCGAAGGGCCGACCTCGCCCCAAGCAGCGCGGGGGGCGCAGCCCGTGAGTGGGCGTGGCGGTGCTGTGTCGGCGCGACGCACGCGTCGTCTTCGCCGCGCCCAGCGGCAATTTTGCCGCTCCTACCCCTGCGCGGCCCGCGTCGTTTTCTCTTCGTCGAGTCGTAGGAAGCGGGGCCGAGCGCGGGCGACTTCCGTTTGCGAGGTGGAAGCGCGTTCCGATGCCACTGCCAAGTTGTGCCACAATTGATTCTCATGTTATGGGGGGGAGTGTGAATAGGATGGGCCCTCTAAGTCGCCCGATCTGGCCAATTTGATTCCTATTCTCCTTCTACTCTACTATGCCTTACCCTGCTCTACTCCTGCTCTACTCATTCTCTGCTCTACTCTCCTCTCCTCCAATCTCCTCTTCTCTCCTCTCCTCTGCTCTGCTCTCTTCTCCTCTCCTTTTCTCTACTCTGTGAGATCATGCTCTGCTCTACTCTAGTGTACTCTACCCTACTCTACCCTACCCTATCCTACCCTGCCTTGTTGTACCCTACACTACTCTGCTCTTCGCTACTCTACTCTGGCCTACCCTACTATACTCTGCTCCACTCTATTCTACTCTAGTCGACGCCACCCTACCCTACTCCTACTCTGATATACTCCACTCTACTCTTACTCTGCTCTACTCTAGTCTGCATTACTCTACTCATTTACTCTTCTCTGCTCTGCTCTACTCTGCTCGGATCTACTCTTTTCTACTGACTTTCGGAATTGTTGGACGGTTGTTGGGGCGCCATTGTGATAACCACATGGAGCCACTGAAATAGCAAATGAAGCCATGCGGATACGTATGAAGCCGTGTGAATAGCAGAGGAGGCCATGCGGATACAGAGGCCGACCTTCAAGTAGAAGCAGAGGACGCCATGCGCAACATAGGAAGCTCTGCGCAACAGAGGACGCGTTGAGGGGCAACACAGAGGGGAGGGGACAATGAACAGGTTCTCTATGCCAGTGAGGTCAGACTCCTATAGGCAAGCCTATTGGGAGAAACGCCCCCGCCACTGAAATCATCCCGAGGCCACGATCCCTAGTACAAAAACGATGGGTCCACGCTCCCGAGGTCGTGAGCCCCCGTGGATCACTGTGGTCAACGCTCCCGAAACCACGATCCCTGGTAAACGAACAATGGATTCGCGACCCCGAGGTAGCGATCCCTCGTGCAAAAAACTGTGTCCGCACTCCCGAAACCGCGATCCCTTACAACAAACAACTTGTCCGCGCTCCCGAGGTTTTTGCAGACGCAAGTGACCAATGCCACCAAGATGGTTCATTATACTTCCAAGACGGCCCAAGATGGCCCCAAGGCGGCCCAAGATGGCCTCAAGACTACACAATAGGCTCCCACGACGACCCAAGAGGGCCACTAATAGGACCCGAATAAGCTAGAGTCGCAGATTACCCCACCAAGTTTTAAAATATTTGGTTGGCGAATCACCTTTGCGGGCTTCCTGCAGCTCCAGACAGACAAGGAGGCATCCAAGATGGATCCAAAGCGGCCCTAGAACCCCCCGGCTGGCGCAATACTTCTCCTAGACGGCGTCAAGACAGCCCCACAAGGACCCAATACGGTCCAACGCTGGCGGAGGGGGAGGGGGGGATGATGATAATGCTGATGCTGATGCTGATGCTGATGCTGATGCTGATGCTGATGCTGATGCTGCTGCTGATGATGATGATGATGATGATGCTGATTCTGATGAGGATGATGACGAGGAGGAGGAGGATGATGAGGATGAGGATGAGGAAGATGAGAGGATGATGATGATGATGATGAGGAGGAGGCGGAGGCGGAGAAGGAGAAGGAGAAGGAGGATGATGAGGATAATGATGAGGATGATGAGGATGAGGGTGATGAGGATGAGGATGAGGATGATGAGGAGGAGGCGGAGGAGGAGGAGGATGCGGCTCCTCCTCCTCCTCCTCCTACTCCTCCCTCCCTGCCTCCCTCCCTCTCTCTCTCTCCCTCCCCACACACTCGTCCTTGTCCTCGTGCTCGTTCTCGTCCTCGTCTTCGTCCTCCTCCCTCCTCCCAGGAGGGAAAGCCCCCCTCCTTGAGGCACGCCGCCACGCTCGGGCCGGGCTTGTCTGGGCACGCGGACTCCACCTCGGCCTGACCTTCGCCCGCGGAGCCGCCAAGCCCCCAGGAGGCATGGGGGGGGGGACGTCAGCGCGGCAGCAGCGCCCCGCCGCCCCGCAGGAGGGAAATGAGGAGGAGGAGGAGGAGGGGGAGGCAGAGGAGGAGGAGGAGGAGGAGGAGGAGGAGGAGGAGGAGGAGGAGGAGGAGGAGGAGGCGGAGGAGGAGGAGGAGGAGCGAGGAGCGAGGAGGAGGAGGAGGAGGAGGAGGAGGGGGAGGAGGAGGAGGAGGAGGAGGAGGAGGAAGAAGGAGGCGGATGAACAGGCGGAGCAGCGAGGAGCGAAGCGCGAGGAGGATGAGGATGACGAGGAGCAGGAGGAGGAGGAGGAGGAGGAGGAGGAGGAGGAGGAGGAGGAGGAGGAGGAAGGAGGAGGAGGAGGAGGAGGAGGAGGAGGAGGAGGAATGATGAGGAGGAGGAATGATGAGGAGGACGAGGAGGAGCGAGGAGGAGCGAGGAGGAGGAGGAGGAGGAGAAGGAGGAGGAGGAGAGGAGGAGGAGGAGGAGGAGGAGGAGCGAGGAGCGAGGAGCGAGGAGCGAGCAGCGAGGAGGAGGATGAGGAGCAGGATGAGGAGGGGAGGAGGGGGAGGAGGAGGGAGGAGGAGGAGGAGGAGGAGGATGAGGAGGGGAGGAGGAGGAGGAGGAGGAGAGGAGGAGCAGCGATGAGCGAAGCGCGAGGAGGAGGAGGACCAGGAAGAGGAGGGGGAGGAGGAGGAGGAGGAGAAGGAGGAGGATGAGAAGGAGGAACAAGGAGCGAGGAGGGAGCGAGGAGGAGGGAAGGAGGAGGAGGAGGAGGAGGAGGAGGAGGAGGAGGAGAAGGAGGAGGAGGAGAGGAGCGAGGAGCGAGGAGCAAGGAGCGAGGAGACAGGAGCAAGCAATGAAGAGGAGGATGAGGAGGAAGGCGATGATGATGCTGCTGCTGCTGATGATGGTGATGATGAGATGAGGAGGAGGAGGAGGAACATTAGGAGGAGGGGGAGGAGGAGGAGCGATTCGCGAGGAGCGAAGTGCGAGGAGGAGGAGGAGGGAGAAGGAGAGGAGAGGAGAAGGAGGGGGAGGAGGAGGAGGAGGAGGAGGAGGAGGAGGAGGAGGAGGAGGAGGAGGAAGAGGAAGAGGAGAAGCAGGAGGAGCAGCGAGGAGCGAAGCGCGAGGAGGAGGAGGACGAGGAAGAGGAGGAGGAGGGGGAGGAGGAGGAGGAGGAGGAGGAGGAGGAGGAGAAGGAGGAGAAGGAACGAGGAGCGAGGAGGAGCGAGGTGGCGGAGGAGGAGAAGGAGGAGGAGGAAGAAGAGGAGGAGGAGGAGGAGGAGGAGGGGGAGGAGGAGCGAGGAGCGAGGAGGAGCAGCAGTGGCCGGAGGGGGTCGAGTCCATCAGGAAGCCGAACAGCCGCAGGCCGCGGCGGGGCTCCTTAGTTGAACTCGCTCTGCGGGTTGCGGAGCTCTGCGACGTGGTCGCTCGGTCGCTGCGGGCCGAACGACTCCGCGGGCAGGAACGACGAGGTCAGGTCGACCATCAGGTAGTCTGCATTGCTCGGGGTGTCGACGAAGACGCCGTCAACAATCATAGAGTCGTAGTGGTCTGCACGAGGCCCAGACGGCACATCCACAGAGGCTTCATGACCATGTGGGGGTAGCTGAGCGGCACGAGCGCGCGCTGGTGCGTGAAGGTTGTAATCGTGGCCGTCGGCGACGGCAGGTAATGACGTAGGCTCGGCAGCAAGTCGTCCGAGCATGTCGTCGTCAGGAGTCGTGGGGCCATCAGGGGGTAGTATCGTAGTAGATGGTGGGGATCGTCGGGGGCCTGCACCTTGGTGGTGCTGGGTGCCGGGTGCATTTTGATGGTGCCGGATGCCAGGCTCGTCCTGTATGGGCGTGGCGTGGACGACAGGAGCACCAGGGGCAGGAACGACATCGGGTGCTGAAGCAACTGCCGTCGGGAGAGGAACCTCACCATGACGAAGGCGGTCGCGAGCTGCTCGAAGAATCTGGAGATGGAACTCGTAGGAGGTGGTAGTAGCAGATGTTGGTGGGTAGTGCTTGATCTCCAGCACCAGGTAGTAGGTTAGGACCATCCGGGCAATCGTGTTGTGAAGAGATCGTTCGTGACGATGGTCTGCTGGGTATGCCTGTGCACCCCCAAGCCCGATGCGCTCCAGTGGCGTGGCATGTGCGTATGTGCGTGGTAAGCATGTCAAGTGGAGAGCGCGAGGGCAGACCAGGTAGTGGCATATCTCGTCGGGCTCCTGGCAACCAAAGGCGCAGCAGCAGCGATCAGGGTGGACATGCATCCTATGCGAGGTGTGCCATGCACCTGTGTCCGTTTTTTAACACCGCCCAGCGCCAGGCAGGAGAGAGCGCAACAAGGAGCTGTCGTAGATGGTTCCATCGGTCGGAGATGTCAGCCGGGACCACCTCAGGACCAAACCACGTCGAAAGCCGCTTTGCAATCGTAACCCAGAGCGCATCGGGATGGGCCCGTTGCATTAGTGCTGATTGTAGAAGTCGTTGTGGCCGCGAGCGCACGTGATCCTCAGAGGCACTGCGCAGCTGGTCCAGGACGTCGGCGATAAGAGCGCGAAGTGTCGTAGGTGCAAGCTTGATGATCGACAGTGGGTGGCCGTCCTGCACGTTGGCGAAGCGCTGCACGATGGATGTTGGAGTCAACCAGAAGCTCGGAGAAAGATTACCCCTAACATGCTCGACAATCGGCAAATGCTCCATCGCCAGATCATGCAAGTGGTGTAGAAGCGGTCTCCAATCGCTGATGGTGAAGGAAGCTGCCCGCCAGAGCGATGCGAAATTGTAGGGGCCCAAGCCTTTAGGTGTTGATGAAGGGAACCAGGATGCCAGGGAGAGGATGTCCGTGAGCCGCATAGAATTCGGAGGAAGCCGAAGTACACGATGCAGCGCATGGATCTCACGCCGAAGGACCTCCGGAGGAAGTTCAAAGAACTGCATCAGGTATCCAAAGACAGTAATGCAGGAGGACTGGTAAACCCGAGCAAGAACGTCCGTGGGCGCGCCCGTAATGGAAAGAGCGACGAGGCGTTCCCACCACTTCGCAGAGGGGCTCTGCCACTGGCTCTGTATCGTTGCCGCGGGCCCGATCTTGGCACCCAGGTACGTGCCAAGCCCTTGGGCGTCGAAGTGCTGCCAGGCCGGTACGTGGTCGGCCAGAAAGTCACGAACCTCCTGTTGTACAGCAGGTGTGGTTGTCGTCCACAAAGGTCTGATCACGCACTTTTTGGGATGCAGCCGAAGATGCGCGTAGTTGTAGGCCGCGTCGAAGACGGAGTGCAGTGGGGGGAGAGCTTGAAGGCTGTTGAGGTGGAGGCCCAGGTCGTCTGCACAGGCTGCCGCAGTGCCCACCTCTGGCCCGGCAAGCTGTTGGTCTATGGCCCTGATGACGACGTCCATGGCGATCGCCCACACCGTGCCCGAGAGAGGACATCCTTGCACAACGCCCGCCGAGAGCGGACAGATGTAATGGAAGTCGCCGTCGAGCAAAATAACGCCGTGGGAGCCGTGGTACAGTGCAGAAACCGCGTGCATGAATCCACGGTCGTACTGGAAGTTCTCCAGCGCGGCGAAGAGCCAGTCCCTGCCGAGGGATGGGAAGGCGGCCGCTACGTCAAAGAGCACTTGTACAGGGCGCCGGGTGCTGGCGTCGGGAGGGAGGCCTGCGGCGCGTCCCAGAGCATCCATGACGACGACGTTACGGCAGAAGTTGCGCCCTCTAATGAAGCCCTGCTGAATCGTGTGAGCGTGCTTCTCTACAGGGATGCGCATTTGCTCGTTCAGCGCGGCGGCGCAGATCTTGCTGTCGGCGTTCTTGCGCGAAATCGGGCGAAGCATGTCGGGAAGGCGCGTGCAGACGGCTGCATCGTCGTCCTCCGTGCCTTTCGGGATGAAGGAGAAGATGGAGTCGTTGAACCCCGCAGGAGCTGCACCGTGCTCGAGCATGTCCCAAAAGACGTCGTGAAGAGCGTCGAGGGCGCGCGGCGCAGCCAGCCAGGCTCGATATGGCAGGCGGTCAGGGCCAGGTGCAGAGACGCGCGCTCGTAGGACAGCTCTGCGCAGTGCCGCTGGCGTGGGTAGGGTAAGGTCGGGTGGCTGCGGAAGGCAAGGTGCGTGTTGTCGAACATAAGATGCCATGGCACGGCGGTCTACCTCCTTGTGGGCGAAGATAGGCAACCAATGAGCTTGAAGAACTTGTACCATGTCATGCGGTGATGTGGCAATGCCATGTCCGTCAGGGATGCGAATGCCAACCAGTTGAAGAACTCTGGCAAAAGGCGCCCAAGCACGAGCTCGCCGTTGGGCAACACGTGCCTGTTTCTGCTGGTGAGCGGCTTCCATGTTGCGGCCGCGCGCTGGGCTGCAGCAGCAGCGGTCTTTTTCTGCGACATGTAATGCGCATAGTGGGCCTTCTGCGAAAGCTCGGCGAATTCGCCTTCATCCTGGAGACTGATCTCCGCGCCGTTTATAACGAGGTGATGCTGGGCGTGCGCGTCAAGAGTGCTGAGCGTAGCGGCAAGCCTCACGTCTTGTCGCCAGACAGCACGCGAGATCGACCGGTAGACCAAGAGGCGAGCCTCAAGGGGCAGCTGCGCGCGAGAACCTCCAGGAAGCTGTAACAGATGATTCCGCGTCAGCCGTGCTGCTTCCACCATGTTCGCTTTGATCGCCCGCCATTGCAGCGTCGGAGACGCAGATACATCGTTAGAGTGTTGAGCCAAGAGCTCGAAGAACCGCGAGAACAGCGGAAGCGAGAACAAGAAATCGGGAATCGGCCGCACGTGCGCCAGCTTGTGCGGAGCATAATCGATATGAAGAGCTAGCACGGCATGATCACTGAGACGCTTGTCACTCAGGGTCGCCGCGTCCTGGTGTATATGCACCTGCAGCTGGAGGTTAGGTAGTGCATGCGCTGGAAGGCTGCAGAAGATGCGGTCGATGCGCGTCTTGGTGGCATTGTGTGGGTCATACCTGGTGGGTTCGCCAGAAGAGATTTCCGTCATCTGGCCAAAAAGACGACGCCACGCCGATTGCTGATGTTGGTGACCGCCAGGAGCTGGGAACTGAAGCGGACCAGGACGGTGAACGTTGGAGGCTGGCTCATCGTGGATGTTGTAGTCGCCGATCGCCAGGAAGAGCCGCATGCGTGGAGAAGGGGCTGCCCAGCGCTGCGCCTCCCGCCAATAATCGAAGACCACCCGTCGCTGCGGCGGAGTGAGATCGTGGTTGTGGACATTCAGGATAACCGCGCAACATGCCGTGCCACAGAAAAACTCAAGGGTATGGACCCGGCCAGGGACCAGCACGCGATGAAAGAGCGTGTGCTGTGTGGAGTGCAGGTGCGGTCGAGCGACGCCCAGTGGCCAAGACGGGCCGTCGGGTGTCCACGTAGAGCATGGAGAGGTGTAGGAGGCGTGGGGAAGGCCGCGGCGTCCGTCGGGGGCGCAGGCGGGGGGCCGCACGGGAAGGGAAGGGGCGGACACTAGGGGGTGAACGGGGGGCGGAGTCGAGTCGGAAGAGGAAGAAGACGCAGAAGAGGAGCAGTCGGAAGAGGCTGATGGTGTAGGGCAGCCCTCAGCAACAGAGAGGAAGGATAGGAGAGGAGAGGAGGAGGAGGAGGAGGAGAAGGAAGACGATGAGGAGGAGGATGAGGAGGAGGAGCAGGAGGAGGCGGAGGAGGAGGAGGAGTAGCAGCAGGAGGAGGAGACGAGCGAGGAGCGAGGAACGAGGAGCGATGAGCGAGGAGGATGATGATGAGGAGGAGGAAGACGAGGAGGATAATCGAGGAGGAGGAGAAGGAGGAGCAGGACGAAGAGGAAGAAGCGGAGGAGGAGGAGGAGGATAAGGAGGAATATGAGGAGGAAGAGGAGGAGGAGGAGGAGGAGGCTGATGAGGAGGAGGGGGAGGAGGAGGAAGCGGAGGAGGATGAGGTAGAGGAGGAGGAGGAGGAGCGAGGAGGAGGATGAGGAGCGAGGATGAGCGAGGAGCGAGCAGGAAGAGGAGGAGGAGGAGGAGAAGGAGGAGGAGGAGAAGAAAGAGCGAGGAGCGAGGAAGAGGAGCGATGATGAGCCAGGAGGAGCGATGGGGGGGGGTGCGAGGAGGAACGAGGATGAGCGAGGAGCGATGAGCGATGAGCGAGGAGGATGAGGAGGAGAAAAACCGTAACCGTTTTGGCTCAAATCTCACGGCCCTTACCGTGGGTCTCGACTCCAGAGGCTCGAGGCCGAGGTGGAAGGGCAGCCACTTCCAAGGTCTGGTTGCGTCGGCCAGCTTTCAGCAACCTGTGGGCTCCTGGTGGAGCTTCTTCCATTCAACTCCTGCGGGGGCAAGCGAGATTTGAACGGCATTTGGCTCATGGGCACGGATGATCGCACAGTCCTCAAGGGGCCGAAGACCGCCTAGTGGGGCTGTGGGCAATGTGGCAGGGCGTCCAGTTGGGACTCGCGCATCAAGCGTGCGTGCGGGGCTGTGGCGCTGCATTCCATCGTTGACACGGCTACGGCGGCTGACAAGGCGGAGGGGGGTGGAGGGGGCGGTCAAATGAGTCTCGGTGCTCGAAGCCCCTGGGCTGCCAAGTTTGATGCACAAGCGAAACCCGTTGCATACGCACAGCTTGCTTCCAAGCTTGATAAGTTGGCCATCGGTGGAGGACAAAGGGGGTCACGCCCATCAGGGAACGGCCCAGGCTCTGGCACCAAGTCCCGCAAGGAGGCCGAGGCTGACCTCTATCGGGAGAAGATTGGGAAGCTTATGAGTTCGACTCACAGTTTGGACGGGGAAACAGATGAGGCCCTCATCGAGAGTCTTCAGGAGAAGGTCAAGAACACCCGCAAGCTACTGCAGGGGCTCAAGCCGCAGCTCACGCAGCATACGAACGCGGGCCATGTCTTGTCGGAGCTGGAGCGCAAGAAGGCTCTGGCACAGCAGCGGAGGAAGGACCATGAGAAAACGATCGAGGATGCCAGCGCCGAGATCGCCAAACATAACGAAATCATCACCAACTTGGATGCGGAAATCACTCTGACCAAGCGGGAGCCGGCGTCGACCATCCCAGGTGACCTCTTCTTCGATTGCCAGGGCGAGCTTGAGGATGACCAGGAGGTCAAGGACATGCTCGGCTCGGACGCCTGGACGCAGTACTACAACAAAGGTCAGTGAGCTGGGTGGTGGTCGCCCGCCTGCTCCTGACGCAGATGATGGCGGCGGGGACGCAAGCGTCCGAGCAGCCGAGCCGGAGGGCGCTGACGTCGAAGCCCTGTGGGAGAGTTGCAAGGGAGAGAAGCGACATCTTCTGGAACAGCTCACGGCCATGGACTTCAAGCGGGCGCGGCGAGGGTAGTGCCGACACCTGCGAGGAGCAGTTCGCGAAGAGGAGTGGTCAGGTGGACCCTAGCTGGGCTGACTCCCTTGAGTGGCATGATGCAGGGGCAGGGAGCCAGGGCCAGGTGGGCCTAAGCGACCAGCCAACTTACACTGACTTCAACGGTGGCCTCGTGCACCCTGGAGAAGACTCGCTGTTTTGTATTTTCCCTGTCGGCAACGGGATGGAGAAGTGGGTTGCGGTGTCAGATGAAGCCGAGAGTTGTGCGGCGCCAACGGCTCTGCCGTCGGCTTCCTCATCCTCCCTGCTGCCACAGTCACCCTCCCTGGGGATCGCTGCTTCCCCTTGCCCCCTTGCCAGACCTCAGCTTGGGCGGCCCCGCCTGCAGGTGGCATTTGGGCTCGGCCTGAAGGGGGGGGCAGAGGGCGCGCGCGCGAAGGCCAATGGCGACCTGAGGCGCGCGCGACGGTGGCGACTGCTGCAAGGAGATTAGGTACCACGAGCGGGAACCCGGCCTCGAAACCATGGTCGAATTCGAAGAAAAGCAGAGGTTCAGGCACCTCGTTCAATTTCTGTTTTGCCAGCATCACCACTTTTGGGGGCAAGGCTAAGGACCCGATCGCGGATTGGACGGCTCTCCATGATCAGGGTG
>CAUYUJ010016878.1:0-57500 GCA_963575745.1 Prorocentrum cordatum | reverse complement strand
CCACCGACCCCATTGAGGCAACATCCAGTGTCCAGCCTCAGTGTACCCAGAGGTATTCTCGTATAGCAGCGTTAGAACCATAGTGGTAAGTATTGACCTCACCAGTACTGGAGGAGAGACCATACACCATCTGAGCCCACTGCCGGACACCCCAAGGAACCCAGCAAGCACCAAGAATAAGAGACAATAGCGGCGACCACCTCGGGCCGGCCCCCTCGCCCTGGTTTGAGTCGTTCGGGCCCCTCCTTGCGCGAGTCGTTCGGGCCTCTCGCCGAACGACTCCGAGAACGAGGAGGGGCCCGAACGCTTAATACCAGGAAGGGGGACTCGAACGACTCTCACCAGGAGGAGGGCACCGAACGAATCCACTGAACCCGAGTAGCGCCCACACCCAAGGATAAAACTGCCTGAGCTCCCAAGTAGCGATACCACTCATTACAGATTGAGCGGTGTATCCAAAGGTACTCCCACGAATGACCCATCACTGAGTACAGTAACCAGCACCATCACCTGAGCAGGGTAACCAGCACCATCACAGAGTACAGTAACCAGCACCAGAGAACCCAAGTACGGGCTCCAGCCAGAGTGGAATACAAGTCCCACCAGCTAGATGTTTCCTATAGTAGAGCCCACCTGAAGCGCCACTGAAGCTGAGTACATGCACATCCACCATTGGATACATATCGAAGCCCAAGCCATGTATACAGGAACCACCGAACCCATTGAGGAAACATCCCGTGTCCAGCCTCACTGTACCCAGAGATAGTGTCGCCAGTAAAGCATCCCGCACCCCAGAACCCAACGGTATAGCAGCGCAAAAGCCATAGTGGTAAGTATTGCACTCGCCAGTACTGCAGGAAAGACCATACACCATCTGAGCCCAATGCCTGACACCCCACGGCACCCAGCAAGCACCAATAATAAGAGACAATAACGGCGACCACCGAGGGCGGCACTCTAGAAAAATAAAGTTGATTCCGTAGAACCCAAAATAGGCGGCACACGGAAGTCCGCGTCATCAGCAGACGGAGGAGTTAACGCTTGCCCTTAGACTTCCCTTTCTTCTTAGTGCTGTCCTTGGTGGCCGCTGTCTTCAGCTGCGGCCTCTGACGGCGGACGGGGACAGGGGGGTGCGAAGAGCTGTCCACGCGAGCTTCCTCCACCGCTGCTGCCGCGTGGGCATCGCGGAGTTCGGAACTCAACGCACGGGCTTCTCTTAAGTGTTCCTCCAACAAATTCATACGGGCGTCCAGAAACGCGTGGCTCGCCGTTCTCTTGGCGTGCATCTCCTGCATAGTAGGTGCAGGACCAGGTGCGGGTGGCGAACGGCTACCCCTGTGGGCCTGCGCGCCAACCACGTCATCAGCCCGGTCGGTGGTGGCCTCGGAGATTTCGTCAAGAGCCTGGCGACGGTGGACCGTCCGAGCTTCCTGCTCACGTCTCGTCGCGCTCTTGGTGTTGCTGAGGCGCTCATCGGGCTTGTCTGGGTACATCGTGTGCGTACTGGAACGGGGGCGACTCGCCAGCGGATATCCACGTGCCCTTGGGATGCTCTTGCTGCGGCTACGACTGCGCGCCCTGCTCTGGATGCGTCTCCGCGGTATGCTGGTGGTTCGGCGCCTCCGAGGAGGGGGGCCCCTGGCACCAGCAGGTGCAGAGGTACGGGATGCGCAAACTGCTTTCGAACGCCCAGTCCTAGAGCGCCACTCCCAGAAGTTCCAAGGGTCAGGATCCGCCTTCCATAGGTCTAGTTCATGCGCAAGCGCGTCATCGATGTCGGGCTTCACCTCCTGGGGCCGTGGACGATCCTCGGAGCGGCTGCGAAGAGGGAGGTCACGGCGTGCACGACGGAGTGCGCGATCCAAGTCACTCCGAAGTTCCTCGCCACTACGAGTAGCCATCGCGCGCGAGGTCGAGTGTGTACCGTGAGCAGGAGCCCCCGTCCCTAGCAAGGATACCAGAGCGTGGGGGCGCTTCTCCATGCCGGACGCACTACGGTGTTGGAAAGAATAGCGTCCGTGACGAGCTAAGCTCACTGCATAAATGGTAGGCGGAGCTAACTCACAGCCACAGGGAGATTCCTGGGGAATGGCCGAGAATATATTGTGCCTACTTACGTTGGGCCACAATGGCTACGGAAAATCGTCAGGGAATCGCAATGCCTTCGACCCCTTTATGGCAAAGTTCTTCTGGACCCTAGCCTCTCTCACACTCCCTTGTGAACCTCCGTCCCTTGTCACGACTCCCAGGAACCAGCAGTAGTGAAATCCCAAGAGCCCGCGCGACTACTAAACCCGATAGGAACCAGAAAAAAAGGCAGGCACCAGCAAAGGCGAGATCGGAGGAACCACCGAAGGCAAGCTAACAGGAACCGGCAAAGGAACCAGGGCTCCAGAAAAGCGAGATCCCAGGGACACGAATCAAACGAATCAAACGAGGCAGAGGCGGAGGAGGAGGACTGTGAAGAGGACACACATGTTTTCGCACAGGCCTTCGAGCCTGGTCGACTAGGTCGAAGAGCAGGCAGCGGTGCTCAGGCGCTCAGGCAGCGGCGCAGCGAGAGATCTCGGCGATCGGTGGTCCCTCAAACGTGTGGAAAGAGTCTGGGTCGACGGGCAGCGATGCCACCCATTACTGATTGAGCGCTGTATCACAAGGTAATCCCACCAATGAACCATCACTGAGTAGAGTCACCAGCACCATCACCTGCCAGGGTAACCAGCACCATCACAGAGTACTGTAACCAGCACCAGAGAACTCAAGTACGGGCTCCAGCCTGTTTGCAATACAAGTCCCACCAGCGGGATGTTCCCTATACTAGAAGCCCACCTGAAGCGCCACGGAAGCTGAGTAGAGGCACATCCACCATTGGATACACACCGAAGCCCAAGCCGTGTATACAGGAACCACCGACCCCATTGAGGCAACATCCAGTGTCCAGCCTCACTGTACCTCGAGGTATTCTCGTATAGCAGCGTAAAACCCATAGTGGTAAGTAATGACCTCACCAGTACTGGAGGAGAGACCATACACCATCTGAGCTCACTGCCTGACACCCCAAGGAACCCAGCAAGCACCAAGAATAAGAGACAATAGCGGCGACCACCTCGGGCCGGCCCCCTCGCCCTGGTTTGAGTCGTTCGGGCCCCTCCTTGTGTGAGTCGTTCGGGCCTCTCGCCGAACGACTCCGAGAACGAGGAGGAACCCGAACGCTTCATACCAGGAGGGGGGACTCGAACGACTCTCAACAGGAGGAGGGCACCGAACGAATCCACTGAACCCAAGTAGCGCCCACACCCAAGGATACAACTGCCTGAGCTCCCAAGTAGCGATACCACTCATTACAGATTGAGCGGTGTATCCAAAGGTAATCCCACCAATGAACCATCACTGAGTACAGAAACCAGCACCATCACCTGAGCAGGATAACCATTATCATCACAGAGTACAGTAACCAGCACCAGAGAACCCAAGTACGGGCTCCAGCCAGAGTGAAATACAAGTCCCACCAGCAAGATGTTTCCTATAGTAGAGCCCACCTGAAGCGCCACTGAAGATGAGTAGAGGCACATCCACCATTGGATAGATACCGAAGCCGTAGCCATGTATACAGGAACCACCGAACCCATTGAGGCAACATCCCGTGTCCAGCCTCACTATACCCAGAGATAGTGTCGCCAGTAAAGAGTCTGGGTCGACGGGCACCGCGCGGTAGCTCATCGTCCCTAGGCTTTGCTCCACCATTCCGGAATCGGTTGCAACTCGTCCAAGAACTTCCGGTCGTCGGCGGATATCGCTCCGTCGCTGCCCGGCCAGCGTTTCTCTCCGAAAAAGACGGAGTCAGCGGGCATTTGGCCTGGTGAATGCGGCAATGGCACTTGCACTTTCGCTTGCTCTTCTGCAGTGCTTTGCGCAGGTGGCGCACTCGTTCTTCGATGCCAGCGACGCACTCCTTGCACTGTAGCTTCATGCGATTGCTAGTCTTGTGGTTATTGAGCAGTTTTTGGTTGAACTTACGGGCGCCGAACCTGCAAGTGCACGTCTGGCACGTGTACGTCTCCAAGTCACACGGGTGGAACCCTAGCGCACGGCATGCTTTGCAGACCAGAGTTGTGCCCTGAGAAGACGCGTGATGATCGCGTTCAGACTTCGACCAGTACTTCAGCTCATACGCCGTTTCACACTTCCCGCACCGCAGCTTCGTCTGACAGTCCAGGCACACCAAGCGGGACTTCTCCTGCCTCTTCGCGTTGTACAGCACGTGCTTGTCGAACGCGAGGCGGCCCAAGTGCTCGAAGCAATCTTCGCACTGGTGCTCGTCGTACTTGCCGGGCGCGAACCCTCGCTCTGCGCAGCCCGGGCACGCGAGGTCTCGATCGTAATGCCGATGGTGGTTAACAATTTTCGCGCCCCAAGCGCCTGCATGAAAAACATTTTGCAAGCAGAGCACCCGTGGCTGTTGGGGGTCAGGCTCTTCTTCTAGTCATCGCGTTCGACGCGCCGCTTGCATGCTGAATCGTCTGGCGGAACTGTCCTTGGAGCGTATCCATCGGGCATCCCGTGGGAAGCCTCGCCCGCCCGCGCAGACCGAGAAGGCATTGCGCCGACCTCGCGCGCGCAGTCCTGGCATCTCGTCCACCTCCCCTGCGACGCGTACTTCTCGTAGAAGTCGGCGGCTGCTTTCACGCCGAAGTCGCGGGCGTCGAGCCCGTAATCCTGCTTCCCTTTGAGGTGGCAGCAGGCGCACAGGTGCTTCCTCGCCACGGGGTCCATCTTCTCAGCTTCAGCGGCCTCGTCATCAAGCGTGCTCCACTCATGGGTCGCCTCGTCTCCTGTGATCTGGCCAGACAGCTTCCGCACCAGTCGCTCGGGCCCCACAGGGTTGCCCAGGGCGAACAGAAAGGTCGAGAACGGCTGCATGACGCTGATGCTCAGCAACCGCTTCACTCTCGACAAGCATACGTAGGCAGCAATCTGAGCAGTCATGGACGCCCTGCTGGACCAATGCTGCAGTTCCGCGAATGCCGCCTCCAACGTCGCGCCCTGGATCATGTGAGCGGTGGAGGCGAAGTCGGGGAGCATCCAGAAGCCCGTGCGCCGAGCTTCGATGCCCGTGTGCTTGTTGACTTTCCAGGTCCTGGATCTCCGCTTCAACGGGTATACGCCCGTCGGCAGCTTCCCTATGCTCCACTGTGCTTCTGGGGAGTGGATATAGATAACCAAAGGCAACCTATCCAATATGAACTCGCCCTCGATCTCCTGTGGCATGCAATCAGGCGCCATTGTCCATCCGTAAATCACTCCCTTCCGGTGTCTGCACAGCTGTCTGCTTCGATCGACGTTGTCCGTCAACCGAATGGGCATGCCTTTGGCCAATGGGTAGATGCTGGGAATGTTGCCCGTCTCCTGGTCGTGCCTCCTCAGCCAGGAGAACAACTTTGCGTCCAATTTCTCCTTCGGCAGATCGCGATCTCCTGGATGCAACGGCACATCTCGAGCGTAGCACCACGAGAGCTGAACGTTCTTCTGCTTAGTAAACTCTCTCGCGCGCAGGTTCGTCGCGAAGTACCTGGGCACGTTGAAAGTGTACAGAGCTGGCGCGCCGCTGAATGGGTTCCTGCGAAGCTCCGGCGCCAGCGAGTCGGTGTCAGTCAGAACTCTGTGTCTCTTGCCTCGCTCCGCGCGGCACTCCGCGCACTCGCCTTGTGGCCACTTCTGCAGCGCCGCCATCTCGGCGCACCCTCCTGAGAAGCGCTCTTTCCAAGTCTTGCGGCACGGGCCAAGTACTGGGTCGTCAACCACGTCGTCGTTGCAACCGCACTTACCCGCGCACGGGGACGTCAACGCCGGGAGCCCGTGGAAGTAGCTGTAGTCCTCCATGCTGAGGTTTCCACCTCTGCACTGGCCCAGAAACGAGTTGTACCATTCATCGTCGCACCTCATCAATTCGGTCAACTGCCAGAAAGATCGCACACTGTCGACGCCGTCCTGCCAGAACAGCTCCAACGCGCGGTGCGCGCACCCTGCCGGCACGTCCAGCGGGTTGGATGCCAGGAAGGTGTCCGTCACGGGGTGCAGCTGCCAAAAATCAGCGCACATGACGACGTTCACTCCCCCGAAGGCGCGATGCGACTCCCCCGCCCTCTTCTTGTACGTTCCCCTCGCCCGGACAGCGGCACTTACCACTCGTTCCAGGGAGCCCAGCAGCTCCGCGGACATCATGCTGACCTGGACATAATGAATACGGAACATGTCTCTTCTTCTTTGTGGGCTGAGCTATGCTCATTGCCTCCACAGTCCTTGCAAGCATGGAGACGCATGGGGTTCACTAGAGGGTTGCCAGACTTGGCCATGAGGGCGCCGTTGCACGTGACGAGGAGCCGGAACGACTCACACCACGAGGAGCCCGAACGACTCACACCAGGACGAGGGGCCCGAACGACTCACACGACGAGGAACTCGAACGACTCACACCAGGATGAGGGGCCCGAACGACTCACACCAGGACGAGGGGCTCCAACGACTCACACCACGAGGAGCCCGAACGACTCACACCAGGACGAGGGGCCCGAACGACTCCCACAACGAGGAGCCCGAACGACTCTCACCAGGAGGAGGGGCCCGAACGACTCGCACCACGAGGAGCCCGAACGACTCACACCACGAGGAGGGCAACGAACGATGCACTCCATGGAGTGAATCGTTCGGTGCTCTCGGAACCTCGTCGATGATGATCACGCGCAGGGCCCCGCACTTCATGGACTGCTTGTGCCTGTCGCCCGTGGCATTCCCGTCGTCGTTCCGCGCTGGAATGCCGCTCCAGTGGTGCACCGTGTGCCCGTTGATCTGCGCCGCCATGGCATTTTGAAACGCCGAGCAAACGAACTGAACGCCGTGCTCCCAACCGAGACATTCTTCCATTAAATACCGCATCCAGCCGATGACGGCGCTTTTCCCGGTGCCCGGGAATCCGTGCACTACGTCCAGCAGAGGCTCCCCAGAATTCTGGTTGACGTTGCCCTGTTGCTTCTCGAGCCACTCTACCTTCAAACGTCGAACGAAGTGCTCGAGAAACTGACGCTGTTTCTCGTTCGGCATCTTCGAGCTCGCCATGATGGAAGCCAACGCTTTGTCAATGCTGGTGTGGCCATCTCCTGCAGGGTTGAACGAAGCCGCAGCATCTCGCTTCTCGTCGAAAGGAGCATCGTGCGCCTTCGTGCTCGTGGCACCTGCGGTTAAAGCTGCTAAGTGGTCCTAGTACGCATCCTCGAACATGTTTCCCGGGCATCCTCGGTCGCTAGCCTCGACGCCCGATGGTTCCGTCTTCCACGCTCGCTCTCCGATGCGATGGCTTTGTTCATACTCGTGAAGTCGGACACTTTTCTTCGCTCGGCTGTTCTCCGAAGCTTTCACCTTCGCTTTCGCCGAGGCGATCCACTTCTCGCCGAGGCTGTCGTCTTCTTTGGCCGATTGGAGCAGTTGTTGAAATCTCCCACCAGGGAGCTTCAATGGAGGCATATCTTGCTCTTCCTCCGACGCGTCTGCCTCGCTCTGATCATCTGCCGCCGTGCCCGACGACGCCATCGCATTCAACAAGAAACTCTGGATGAGTTTCGCCGCCGCATGGCTAACCACGTTCCCGCGCACGTACTCGTCCCAAGCGCTCTTCCAGGATACGCTGTCCAGCGCCGATTTCGTCCCTGTTGTCGATGTCTTCTTTGTCAGTCTACACGAAGCTCGAACTTGCGGCGACTGGTGCTGGGCCTCCTGCCAATGCCGCAGTACCGCTGACTCCATCCCCAACATACTCAGGTGAGGCACAGACATGTCTCCTCCACAGAGCGTCCAGGGCCGGAAAAAGAGGCTGCAATACTGAGCGTTATAGGTAGAACTTTTGTTGACGCTGGGCATCGGCAAGCCTTCGATGACCACTGCGTCCGGCCTCGCTTTCCTGACCAGAGCCCATGAGTGGCAGAAGACGCCTGCGTCATGCGGAAAAACGAAGTACTCATCGGTCTCGGGTCTCACTGCTATGTAATGCTCCCCAGGCTTTGCGGCGACTTCCCCATCCTTGTACTGCTTGCTCCTGATAAACTGTTCACCTCCTTTTGTCCACGCAGTTCGCGCTGGCTGATTGCCACTGCCGCAAGAACTCGTACACGGACAACAACTTCCAAGGGTGCTCTACGGGGCGATATCCGTAGGCGTCGAACTCGTTTACTCTCGACCGGTCCGCCCGCACGTGAGGTTTGCGAGCCGGCGGCACGTACGTCGTCACGCTGCTGTCCTTCATCTGCGACGAATTCTGGGATGTTTCCAACCTGTTCATCCACGCCCGCCCATCAATCGTATGCTCGTGGAAGGTGCGGATGCACTCTGCCTTCAGAAGGTCGCTCTGGTCCAGATTGCAGCACAGGTTGCAGACTTCCACGGCGCCGCGGCACGTGCAATTCATCTCGAGTTCCGTTATCAGCCTCCCGCTGCTTGCTCTGAGCTGCGCCGCTTTGCCCCTGCCCTGTATCTTCGCCCTCAAGGTAAACAGCTTGTCCACGCATTTCTTTGTCTCCAACGTGCCCGCGGGCTGTCGCTTGCCAATGTATCCCCCGAAATATCCATTCGTCACTACCTGCGTGCGCTGAGTTGCTCGAGTGGCTCTCCCCAGACTCTGCTTCTTCATGATGCAGCGCTTCTTCGTGCAGCAAGTCTCGTGCGTTTGTTCGATGATCGGCAATCGGTCGTTGGGTTTCACGTCGCTGTTGCTCCCTGCAAAAGCGACGCAGAGGCCCGGCATGCATCCGTTCAGCCACTCCTCATTGCGCAAGCCGAGAGTTTGCCCCAGCCAATTTCGGACGCCGCTCGTGCGGAGCGTGAACTTCTTGGCAATGCCCTTGCAAACGAGCAGCGGCGCCGTCATCCACTCGGGGGATACTCTGTTGGTCCACGGCGCCTCGTGCTTGCACTCTCTCTTGTTCTTTTTGGAGGCGCACGCGTTGGGCACCATACGCTTCTCCTGCTTGGTCTTGGAATCTATTGCCAGTCGATGTATGTGGTGCTGGCACCGACACATAAAATACTGTAGCGCGCCGTTGAACCTCCCCTTGAAAGTTGCGCCGTCGCTGTTCAGGCCGAGCTCCTGAGCTTCCCCTGGAGTTGCCTGCGCGGGCGAGCCCAGCGCGGCTCTCGCGTCATCATACAGGAACCGAAGCAATCGGCCCAATTTGAAATCCCCCCATGCTGGCGAAACGGAGCATTCGGACGACTCCGAGCACGTCGGGAAGTCCTGCTCCAGCGAAGTCCTCTCTCTAGCGAATTGTTCCACGTCCGGATATCTCTCGCAGCAGATTTGCCCGAGGAAATGTTTCAGCTCCGCCGCATTCACGAGTCCTTCCTCGATTTTCTGGGCGATCTCCTTCAGCGTGGCGAACTGGTGCAGGCGCTGTACGAACATGAAAAAATGGTAATGCAGCCCCCCCGTCGTTTTCTGCGCCTCCACGGCGCCGAACAAAGCGTCCACGCGCCCGGCAATGCCTCCCATGGCTTCCGCGCTGCTGCCGAGGGCGTCCTGGCACGGCGATGCAGATTCGGAGCACTGCGGACAGCGAGGGCGCACCCGCACTCCGAGCATCGTCGCCAAGACCGTGCGGATCTGCACGAAGAATGCGTTGGAGGCGGCCAAGGGATCTTCCGCGAGGAACAAACGCCGCGTGTCATACCCGGGACTGTTGACCTCAAAGGCGTCCTCTGGCGACGGCTCCAGGCTCGGCGAATCGCTCTTTGCCCACTTCTGCCTCCTGCTCTCGCCTGCAACGAAAGGATCGTCCTGGCGGTACCTGCTGAGCCTGAGCGCTAGATAATTGTGCCGCCCTCCCGGGGAAATGGTACAGGATATGCCATTCCCGTAGTTGACGCACGCCCAGATTCCCAGGTGCCCAATCTTCGTCCGAATCTCCTGCGTGCCCGGAATGGCGCGGTATCGAAAGCGGAAGTCAGCCAAGAGCCGCCGCTGCAGGTTGCCGAGGCCGACTGCAAAAATCAGCTTCCTGGCATCATTGTTGATCTTGCGGCGTCTGCCATCGGATAACGTGTAGTAACCCTCCTCGAGCTTCTGCACTAAATCCGCAGCGGCTATGGCAGCGTCGGTCTCCACGCTCTCGGCGCTTTGGCCTTGCAGCCGTTCCCCTCGCTTGGTGCTCAGGCTTGCTCCGAGACTGACGCGCTCTCGAACATATAGATTCCACAAGGCCGGCGCGAAGCCCCAAGTGCGTCGGAACTGGCCCTCTATCCGCTGCGGCAAGCCGCGCGTGAGGTCAAACAACTTCACCGTGGTCGCTGGCCCCATCGCAAAATGCGCGTTCGGAAGTTTGCGCTGGGCTACGCCCACTGACGGTTCGAGACAACTGTGCAGAAGCCCACGAGGAGTTGGGAGATCTCTCGTCTCTGGTCGACGCCAACGAGGTTGGTTCGGGACGTCGTATCCGCCAACAGCACGCGGCAGCGTGAAAGGAAACGCCATGCCCAGGTACCAGGCGGTATGCTGGTTGGTCAGGTCCGTCCCGCTCTGGATGTTGACATCGCCGAACCTTGCAAACACGGACTTGTAATTCTCCGAGATGTTCGACTGGGCTCTGGTGCTCCGCTCAGCGACGATATAGGACGGGCTCAACGCGGAGACGAAGTCCTCTACCGGTTTTGCCGGCTCTGGAGGCGTCGCCACTTTGTCTTGAAAGATGGAGTCTTTGGCCCCGTCTAGCTGTTGTAGCGCATCCTGCGCTGCCTGCGGGATGGAACTCGCCTCCCCGTATTTATCTGCGTACTTCTGAGAGTACCTTTCGTGGAGGCGGGTTGCCACTCTGTCGAATGAGTTCAGGCCGTTGTTGCCATAGCCTGGATAGCCGCTGTCGCGCATGATCTCGATCAACTTTTGCATTACCGGAATGCGCAACGTCAGCCCTTTCAGGTGCTGCGCCAGGTCTTTGTTGCCCCCTTTGATGCGCACGTTCACCAGCATCGCCAACGTTTCCTCCGAATGTGGCACACCGAGAGCATCCTGCAGCAACCTCAGCCGGTCCCCGTGGATCTCCTCGGCGTGCTGAGAAGCTTCGCGACAACATCTCTCGATGTCGTCCCAGGGCATGGAGAAGCTGAAGAGATTGCCCGTCACCTGCGTTCTGGCTTCCGGCTTGCCGAGCGGGACGTCGATCAGGTTGCCGTACGGGGCCTCCAGGTAATAGACCAACATCGTACTCCACACGGTGCAGCACGCCGCGCACTCCAGCCACGTGACGTCGTTCTCCACAATGTATCGACTCACGTGGCCGTAGTAATGGTCGTTCGCTATGCTCATAGGGATGGTCCCGCCGTCGAGGAACGAGGATGCCGCCTCGTGATCCCTTAATTTCCCCGTGCAGTCGCGGCAAACTGGCACCTCGCACTGCGGGCAGAGTTTCCTGCAGAACGGCGGCGTTTCCCAATCGTCCGAATGTCTGTCGGGACACGCGAGGCATCGGACGTCCCCAGTCCACCCGAATAACTTCCCTGATCTGCCTTCGAAGCTGAACTGGACGGCCCACCGCGACACGTGGCGCCCCTGGTTTTCAACACAGGTGCTCAACGGTTCACTTAACACCTTTTGTCCTCTCCACGGGCACGCCTTGCTTGACTCGAGGTCCCGATCCACGCACCGCTTCTGCCATAGATCGAACCCGCAGTTGTTGAGCAGCGCCCCAGGGAAGTTCTTTTCAACGTCCTGGAAAGCCGCCTCTTTCCAATATCTTATCTCGACGTTGCCAGACGCGAGGGAGATGGAACTCGACTCCAGGTCAACTGGCGGGTACACCGCGCACGTCGTGCGAAGTTGGCCGCATATGAAGCAGGCCAGACATCTCGTCGTCTCGTCGTTGTACCGGATCGCGAGCAGGTTCAGGGATCGCCGAGTTGTCGACAGCCCCAACATTGGCCACCGCTCCCGCTCGGCAACGGCCATGGCCCCGTATACGTAGTCCAAGGACGTCATCCAGCGAATATCGTTGTTGCAGATCTTACTTATCACACTGGCATACGTGCGACCCCTGGCGCCCCCTGCAATATGGTGCAGGAAAACGGCTCGGTCACTCGTGTGGAAACGGCAAGGCCCGCTCTCGTTGTTCTGGAAAGGACACGAGTACAACGGCAACTTCACTCCAGTTTCCAAGTCGGGAGGTGTCAAGGCTGCGCCGTCAGCTGTCAGCGGCAGCGTGGGCCATTCTTGCATGAGTTTGCGGAGTTCTCGGCAGCGGCCATCAATCACGTCAATTTCCACGGGCGCTCCACGGGCCTGCTCCGCGTTGGCACTTTAAGCCTGCAAGAATTGGGGAGGCCTTCTTCCTGCTTTTTTTCCGTTTCTTTCGTGGGCAAGGGCGGGTGCAGTTCAGCCAGCACGTTGCGTAACGCACGACGCGCCTACTGCGCACGAGCGCGGTAGACGAAGCATCGGAGGTTCGACTTCCCGGCCTGGCCAGGGCCCGATCGACCTCCAAAGAAAAAATCGCCTGCCCCCTCACCCCCTTGGCAGCGAGGGGAAAGGTCCAAATTCTGTGCGTGTGTTTCCGTTTTTTTGTTGTGTGTGTGTGTGTTTTGCGTGTGTGTTTTGCATGTGTGTGCGTTTGAGGGGGGTGGGTGCCCTAATTTCGCAAGGAGGCGAGATCGTGCAAATAAAAGCTCGACGGTGGCGCGTGTCTGGGGCATCCCGCGGCGGCCGCCGTGCCTGCATGTCCTCGGGCGTTAGCCGCGACAACGCTGCCTCCACGAGGGCGGGGCCAATGGGGCAGAGTGAAACATGCATCACAACAAAAAGTGGCGAGCCCGTAAGCGTGATGGCCGATGTAACCTAATTTCGCAACGCTGCCACATCGTGGCAAAACCACGATGGGCGCGAGCGTTCCGCTCGCTCTCCAGAGTGAAGAGGCTCCGAGGAATGCCCCCCCTGTCGTTGCCGTCGCGTCGGCGTCGTCGGCGTCGCCGTTCACGTCCTCGTTGTCGTCGTCGTCGTCGTCGTCGTCTCGACGACGTCGTCGTCGTGTCGTCGTCGTCGTCGTCGTCGTCCTCCGCGTCGGCGTCGTCGTCGTCGTCGTCGTCGTCGTCGTCGTCGAGCGGTCATCGTCGTCGTCGTCGTTGTGGTCGTGGTCGTCGTCGTCGCCTTCGACGTTTTCAACGTCGTCGCCGTCGGCGTCCTCCACCGATTATCACTGCTACGCACCGAAGACGCTCTCTGCTTCGGCAACTTTCGTAGCAGACAGACTTGGAATCGAATCGCCCCCGCCGAGCAAGAGCTTCACCTCTGCTTCATAAAGTTATTGCAGAGATGATAACTGGATGCCTACCTGGTCGGACTGGGTGGCCCTTTCGTCTCTTCCAGTGCGCCCTGGCGCCTCGACATCGGACTTAAACACGTCGCACAATGAACCAACACAGAGCCACGTCTCCTCAGTGAGTTTGCGGAAGTCAAGAACGGGTGATTGCGTCGCAGGTGTGGGTTCAGTTGTAGACTCGCTTGGCTCGGTCTCGTCGTAGATCACCAACGCGGAGTCCAAGGAGCCTATCGAGTTGTTGCACGCGAGGCCCGCAATTCTCACCGCGGAGTACACCAAAGCCGCCCACCTCCAGCTCTTGCAGAGTACTACGATGCCGCCCAAGAGGTAAGACTGCTCGTGGTCCACTGCCCCTCCGCCAACATACATGTAGACTACGCTCTTGCCCTTGTCCTTGATGGCAGTGGCTATGCGTCCGGACTGGCAGGCCTTGTTGAACCAAAGGTCCCCGTGGCTATGCGTCCGGACTGGCAGGCCTTGTTGCAGTCCTCTGCTCACACGCGCATCCGACACGAGGTCCTTCTCCAGCACGAACGACAGAAACCAGGCCAGGCTGCAGAGTGCTGTTATAGCGCTCTCGACCTCCAGACCCGCGTGAGCATGAAGGAATGGGAAGCAGAGGCGCGTGACGCCTTTGCCTGCTTCGGAGCTCACCTCTGCGGTGGCGCACGTCAGCAACAAGTGGCCGAACGTCATGCCTGGCATCCAATCCAACAAGTCCACATCGCGGCTCACCTTGTCGTGCATCTCCTGCACGTCCCATCGCTCGGCTGCCGCTCCATGACCCAAATCCCGAAGCGACCTGGTGGACTCGCGCACGAATCGCGCAAGAGAGGTGCCTGCGCCGGCTGCTTGCGCTAGGACATCATCGAAGGATTTGTAGTCGCTGCATCCCTGGCCGAGGGTCGGCAAGTTTGGAATCTGGTTCCGCTCCAGCTTCCACCGCACCTCATCAGCGATGTCATGTACACGACGAGCAGCATCATGTCGAAGCCAAACCTCAAAGCTGTCGTGATACGACGCTTGTATATTCTGGCGGTCCGCGAGAATGCCCCACGGAAGCTTGTAGTCCCAGATGTGTTTGTTCCTGCGCTTCGCGTGCGCGGAGCAAAACTCGTCCTTGGACCCACCGCCGACATACTCATGGCGCGCGTCGCGCGGCAGTCCTGGATGCCCGAACGGTTGTAATTCTACCCGCATGCAAGTCTTCACCACCCCGCGCGTCAAGTTGATGTACTCTTGGTTCAAGTTCCTTTGCGTCCCAGCGCATTGGTCCTGAGCACCCACTGTGCGACGATGCCGCACGCAGTGCACTATAGGGGCGCTCTCCCCCCTCACATTCAAAGGGAGCGACACTTGCACGACCCCTGGGCCCAGACTTGTGTCCTCAAAAGCAGCTTGCATCAAGCAACACAACGGGGTTGCTGACCGGCTCAGAGGTATGATGATCAGCACCGTTGGTCGTGGAAAAGCTTCCCACTCCCGCTGGAGACTCCTGTGCTCGCTCAAATCTGCGGCGACAGCGTGGCATAAACATTCGAACAAGAGAGGGTGCCAACCGACTTCATCACCGCCCCGCACTGGGCTCCTCCACCATTGGTCGCCGTCGTAGAATACGTGCTGCAATGTGGTGTCACGAGCGACAGCGGGGTCAGAAGCAAAAGTGCTCGCGAACTCAAAGCAGTGCGCCACGTAGTTGCAGACGTCCTTGCCGCACCTTTTACAAACGTCGAGGACTGCATTCTCGGCCTTGTGGCACCATTCGTACCACGGACGGGCCTCAGGGACGGCCGCGCTTCCTGTCAGAGCAGACGGCGTGGGCTGAGCTACGCTCACTGCCATCGCGGTGCAATCCTCGCCATCACCTTCCAGGCCGCGCGGAGCGAAGGGCAGCGCGCCGACCGCGCTGTCGGAGCTGAAGGTGGAGCGGGAACGCCGGCCACCGACATTCTCCACTCTCTGATGGTCCCCCACCATGAGCAATGTCTGTGCAGACACTTTCGCCAAGGCAGCTACCACCTGGGAAACGTCGTAGGACTCAAACTCTTCCATGCAGAACGGGCTGATCTCCAGGCGATCCAACAAACGGTTCAGGTATCCTTCAATGGCTCCCGCCCGCCACTTGACGAAATAATCCATTGTTGACGCGATGAGATAACCGTTGGTGCCTTCTGTGATGACGTCCTCCCAGAGCTCCGCCCTTCTCCGTTTGATGGCGAAGATCTGTAGCATGTGCTGGCGAGCGTGGCCGCGGAACTCCTCCAACGCCGCGAACTCAGCGTCCCCAACCACGACAACAGAGGCCGCTGGCAAGTCCTCCCAGGAGATGCGGAACTCCATGATACTCTGAAAAGCAAGGCGTAAACGCAAACCTTCCAGCTCTTGCGCCTCTGCGCGCAGAGGGTGCAGCCGTTCATGCGCCGATTCCGCAACCTTATTTTCCCATGTGCTCAACGCCCCGGGGGCATGTGAAGGTCGCCCAAGCCAAACAACTCGGGGCCCGTAATCATCCGCCACAAACACCTTGTCTAGGAAATCCGGACCTCGTAATATGGAGTCACGCAGATTACGCGAAGGAGTCACGATCACCACTGCGCCATTCTGTCTGTCGACGTGGACCAACGCTGCCTCGACCAGCAAAGCCCAAAGTAGCGACTTTCCAGTGCCTGCGTAAGCCTGGATGACCAAGTGATGATTGTCCGAGGCGATGATGGTCTCCATGCATCGCTTCTGATCGTCCGACAGCTGAATGCGGCGCCTGCGCAAAACCGACTGGATGAAGTCAGACGATGGAGAGACTCTATTCTTCAGCACATTTCCCACTGCGACTGGCGGTCCAGACCAAGGCTGCACTATGGAAAAGGCAGCCCGCAGAGCGCCGAGCCCAAGAGTATTCTCCGCAGTAGCGCTGCGAACAAGAGCAGCGTGCTGGTATACTCGGTTGCCAACTCATTCAAGGATAACGCCGAGATACTCTCCCTCTGCGTGCACCTCTGGCTCCAGAGTGATGCGAGTAGCGTAATCTTTCCTCGGCGCAGCCGTTGCGACATGGAGCGTTCCGCTCCGGTAGGCTGCTTCCAGGCTATCTGGGCTAACGTGCGGGCTAGCAATGCGAATGTCTCGATAGCCTGCGCTAAGCGCATTGCCCTGGATGCCCATGTTCGACAGTACGCGCGTACTTATCATCCACAGCACGCGGTGCTTGTCAATTGCGAAGTCGCCGTCGGAGTCAACGCGCCAACGGGCACCGCTGTCAGTGAACGTGTACATGTTGCACACGATGGAAGCACAACCGAGGTTGTCCTCGTGGACCTTCAGACGCACCACATCTTCGTTGCGAACAGACCCCGCCCGCAGTTCGCACAGCAGCTTGCCCTTCGCCGCATGCAGCAGCGCTGGCGCGACCTCCGACTCTACGTTGAACCTGGTCTTGCGAGCCACGTTGCTGGGCCCTAAGCCGCAACAGTCGACGGACATGTGCACGGGGAACTTCTCCAGGCGGCCGCAACTGCACCCCCGAGCCACGATATCCGCGGGCGCAAACACTGTGTCACCGCAAGCTTTCCAGGCAGTGCTGGGGCGCTCCCGAGGAGGCAGCTCCTTCGTGCCCAACTGAGCGACGAGTTTCTTCATGCAGCTCAGCTCACCGCTGCCATCCTGCCTCAGCCTCTTGGAACTTTGAGCTCTCTTGTTCGCGAGGGCCTGCTCCGCGAAGTCTATTGCTCTCAGGGCGTTCCGTTTTATTCGCCGGAGTAGCTTTGGCGGCAGGCAATCCGCGATGTCTGCTGGGCGACGGCGGTGCGGCGACGATCGGTCGTTGCCAAAAGAAGGAGGAATGACCGCCTCCTCATCGGCACGCACAGCCACCCAAAACTTCAAGACTGACTTGCCGGGCAACGTACTGTGGATGACGTCGGCCTCGCCAGGCGGTAACCATGCGCCACGAACTGCAAGAATGACACGCGGAGTCTCTGACGCATCTGGAAATCGGCATGCGGCATGACCCTTCAGCAAGCTGTTCGACCCGTTCCGAGACGGATGCGCGCAGCTAGATTCTGCATCTTGGCTTTCCGACGGAACGCCACCATCGAGCGATGATCCAAACGTGTCCAGCATGAACTCTTCGAAGGACTTGCCCTCGCCCTGCTCGCTCCAAGGGGCCCCCGTTGCTAGCAAGGTTACCAGGGCGTACGGGCACCTCCCCATGCCGACCGCAAGGAAATTGCTGGAGGGCGGAAGCGGTTGCTGGTAGGCGGAGCTAAGCTCACAGCCACACTGCAACGCTGTGAGCCAGAATGGCAACAGCGACGACAACGCTGGAGCATATATGGACTTGGGCCAATCCTGAGCCCCTTGGTGACCTCGTGGCACTTCCTCGGAGCCTCTTAGGGCCTCACGCGACTGCTGCACACCCTCGGGATTTCTCCCAGCGGCTTCCCCCGGGCCTCCAGAACCCGAGGCCGCGCCATCTCGATCCGCATTCCTTCTGGACTTTCTTGGAGCGTTCTTTGAGCCCTCTTACGAGATGTAAAAGCCTCCTGGGCCCTCCTGGGCCCTGGACCGTCTTGGAACGAACTGAAGAACCTCAAACGCCGTCCAGAAGCGTCGGGAAGTGAAGACAGCGACAAGACAAAAAGCGTTGCGCTCCCGCGGGCGGTATCATCACACCACAAACGTGAAAGCCTTCGTGCGCGCACCACCAGAACTCCGATAACGAGAAGGAGGAGAAGGACGAGGGGCGGAACGACCGATTCAAATTCCACAAGGGGTCACCTGTGAATAGTGGTTACGGATAGTGTCTTTTATTGTTTGTGGACGACGGGCTGAGCTATGCTCATTCTCCCACAGACCTTGCGAGCATGGAGACGCATGGGGCTCACTAGCGGGGTTGCCAGACTTTGCCATTAGAGCGACGTTAAAGATGCGCTGGTACAGCGCTCTCACGACTCACACGCAAGGAGGCGCCCGAACGACTCACACCAGGACGAAGGTCCCGAACGACTCACACCACGGGGAGCCCGAACGACTCACACACAAGGAGGGGCCCGAACGACTCACACCAGGACGAGAGGCCCGAACGACTCACACCACGAGGAGCCCCAACGACTCACACGCAAGGAGGCGCCCGAACGACTCACACCAGGACGAGGAGCCCGAACGACTCACACACAAGGAGGGGCCCGAACGACTCACACCAGGACGGGGGGCCCGAACGACTCACACCACGAGGAGACCGAACGACTCACGCACAAGGAGGGGCCCGAACGACTCACACCAGGACGAGGGGCCCGAACGACTCACACCACGAGGAGCCCGAACGACTCACACACAAGGAGGGGCCCGAACGACTCACACCAGGACGAGGGGCCCGAACGACTCACACCACGAGGAGCCCGAACGACTCACACACAAGGAGGGGCCCGAACGACTCACACCACGACGAGGGGCCCGAACGACTCACACCACGAGGAGCCCGAACGACTCACACACAAGGAGGGGCCCGAACGACTCCCACCAGGCCGAGAGGCCCGAACACTCACGCCACGAGGAGCCCGAACGACTCACACACAAGGAGGGGCCCGAACGACTCACACCAGGACGAGGGGCCCGAACTTTTCACACCACGAGGAGCCCGAACGACTCACACACAAGGAGGGGCCCGAACGACTCACACCAGGACGAGGGGCCCGAACGACTCACACCACGAGGAGCCCCAACGACTCACACCAGGAGGCGCCCGAACGACTCACACACAAGGAGGGGCCCGAACGACTCACACCAGGACGAGGGGCCCGAACTTTTCACACCACGAGGAGCCCGAACGACTCACACACAAGGAGGGGCCCGAACGACTCACACCAGGACGAGCGGCCCGAACGACTCACAGAAAACTCCAGAAGCATGCACGCACGAACGAACGGCCCGAACGACTCCCAGAAAACCCACCAGAAAACAAGCGGCCCGAACGACTCACAGAAAACACCCCGGACGACTCACAGACAACTCGCGAGAACCACAGGAAACCCCGACAAGAACCCAGACGCACAAGGCGGACCAGCAACCATAACAAAAGAGGACGACGAGAACAGGCAAGAGGAAGCGCGTCGTCGATGAATCGTCGTCGTCGACGTCGTGGTCGTCATCGTCGTCGTCGTCGTCGTCGTCGACGTCGACGTCATCGTCGTTGTCGTTGTCGTCGTCGTCGTCGGGGCATACTGACTCTAGCACAAAACTTGAGACAGGACCGCACATGATTCAACATAACACAAAACAACCAAGACAACATGACATTTCTGAAACTTGCGACTGAAGGATCGCCAACGGACTATATTGTCCATTGTCAGCCTTTATACACTTACAAACCCTGTGGTAAGCCTTGAAGAAATCTCAAGCTTGAGCCTGACAGCCTTGTATAGTATTATAGCCTGAAGATCGTGGATCCCTGCGCCACGGTGGCGGGATAGGCCGCAGGCCCCTAGATATCCTGAGGCAGGATAGGCCGAACGCCAGTGCATAGCCTGTGGCGGGACAGGCCGAAAGTCATGTAGATTGCCTGGAGCTCTTGAATACCTGCAAGCCCTTTCATGACCTTTACCCCTGCAAGGGTTCGGAGGGCCTTAGTCCTGCTGTACTTTTTCTCCGTTTTTTTTTCATAAGAAAAGGCGGGTGCAATTCAGCCAACACGTTGCGTAACGCTCGACGCGTCTACTGCACACGAGCGCGGCAGACGAATCATCGGAAGTTCGACTTCCAGGCCTCGCCAGGGCCCGATCGACCTCCAAAGGAAAAATGGCGGGCCCCCCCACCCCCTTGGCAGGGGGGGGACAGGGTTCAAATTCTGTGAATTTCTTTCTGTGCTTTGTTGTTGTGTGTGTATGATTTGTGAATGTTTCTGTTTTGAATGTGTGTGTATGTGTGTGACGGGGAGTGAGTGCCCTAATTTCGCAATGTGGCCGGATCGTGCAAATAAAAACTCGAGAGTGGCGCGTCTCTGGGGCATCCCGCGGTGGCCGCCGTGCCTGCATGTCCCCGGGCGTTAGCCGCAACGAGGACCTGCTGCCGCGAAAGCGGGGCCAATGGAGGAGGGTGTGACATGCTTCACAACAAAAAGTGGCGAGCCCGTAGGCGTGATGGGCGATGTGCACTACTTGCGCAACGCAGCCACATCGTGCCAAAAGCACGATGGGCGCATGCGTTCCGCTCGCCGTCGGCGTCACCATTGACGTCGTAGTCGTCGTCGTCGTCGTTGTCTCGACGTCGTCGTCGTCCTGTCGTCGTCGTCGTCGTCGTGGTGGGCTGAGCTACGCTCACTGCCCTCGCGGTGTAAGCCTCGCCATCACGTTCCAGGCCATGCGGAGCGAAGTGCAGCGCGCCGACCGCACCGTCGAAGCTAAAGGTGGTGCGAGAATGCCGACGACCGACATTCTCCACGCTCGCTCCAAGGAGCCCCCGTGGCTAGCAAGGGTACAAGAGCGTACGGGCGCTTCTCCATGCCAGCCGCAGGAATGTTGCTGGTAGGCGGAAACGATTGCTGGTAGGCGGAGCTAAGCTCACAGCCACACTGCAATACTGTGAGCCAGGATGGCAACAACGACGACGCTGGTCGGGAGAGATCGCTGGACTCGACGACGCACGCCCTCTGTCTTGCCTCCCAACTCCTTCACTCCCTCCTCCTCCTCCGACTCGTCCTCCTCCGGCTCCCCCACAAGGAGGCTGTACAAGGAGGCAGAAGGAAATAGGAGCAGAAGATATATGCGAAGGCAGGCAGACACACGCCTGCACCAAACGACTGTCGGCATGCTTCGCTGGGATTGCTGTTCGGAGCTACTACTACTACTACTACTACTACTACTACTACTACTACTACTACTACTACTACTACTACTACTACTACTACTACTACTACTACTACTACTACTACTACTACTACTACTACTACTACTACTACTACTACTACTACTACTACTACTACTACTACTACTACTACTACTACTACTACTACTACTACTACTACTACTACTACTACTACTACTACTACTACTACTACTACTACTACTACCACTACTACTACTACTACTACTACTACTACTACTACTACTACTACTACTACTACTACTACTACTACTACTACTACTACTACTACTACTACTACTACTACTACTACTACTACTGCTAATAATACTACTACTACTACTACTACTGCTACGACTGCTACTAGTGCTAGTACTACTACTAGCACTACTAGTTCTACTACTACTACTACGACTCCTACTACGAGGGGCCCGAACGACTCGCACGCGGACGAGGTGCCCGAACGCCTCACACCACGAGAAACCCGAACGACTCACCCCAGGACGAGGGGCCCGAACGACTCACACCACGAAGAGCCCGAACGACTCATACCAGGACGAGGGGCCCGAACGACTCACACCAGGACGAGACGCCCGAACGACTCACAACACGAGGAGCCCGAACGACTCACACCACGAGGAGCCCGAACGACTCACACCAGGACGAGGGGCCCGAACGACTCACACCAAGACGAAGGGTCCGAACAACTCACACCACTAGAAGCCCGAACGACTCACACCAGGACGAAGAGCCCGAACGACTCACACCACGAAGAGCACGAACGACTCACACCAGGAAGAAGGGCCCGAAAGACTCACACCAGGACGAGAGGCCCGAACGACTCGAACCACGAGAAGCCCCAACGACTCACACCTGGACGAGGGGCCCGAACGACTCACACAACGAGGAGCCCGAACGACTCACACCAGGAATAGGGTCCCGAAGGACTCACACAAGGACGACGGGGCCGAAGGACTCACACCACGAGGGCCCCCAACGACTCCCACCAGTCGTCGTCGTCGTCGTCGTCGTCGACGTCGTCGTCGTCGTCGTCGCGGTTGTGGTCGTCGTCGTCGTTGCGGTCGATATCGTCGTCGTCGTCGGGTGCGTCGTCGTTGTTCAGATCATCGCTGTGGTCGTCGTCTCCGCTAAGTCCCTCTTGCCTCCCACCGCTTTCTCTCCCTCCTCCTCCGCCTCGTCCTTCTCCCGCTCCCCCCACAAGGAGGATGTACAAGGAGGCGGGAGGAAGGAGGAACAGGGGAGATATGCGGGGGCAAGCGGACACACGCCTGAAAAACACGACTGTCGGCATGTTTCGCAAGGGTTGCTGTTGTGAGATGGGCTGGTGGGGATACGCGAAGCGTAAAGAATTAAAGTCTCTCTCACTTGGCCCAGGCAGGTACGAGACCATGCAGTGCAGTTCCAGCATAAATCTGAAGTGGCCGATCGGCCCATTACTTTGACCCAAAGCCTCTACCGCTGTTGGCCCGTGATGCGGAGGGGGAGGGTGTCTCGTTGGGCGGCGGGTGAGGGTGGGGCTCGTTTCTAGGACAACTCGGTCAGAGGCAGCTCAGCTCTCAGAGCAGCCATTGCGTGTCAGCTGCAGCTGGAGATTTCAACTGTCCAGGGGTTTTCCTAGGCTGAGATCCTGTGGGGCCTGGAAAAGCTTTACGATTTTCAGGCTTGCTCGGGCCACGGGCACTCCTATGTTTGAGCTGTTCCTAGGGATGCCTGTTCACTTTGCTCCCAGGAGGGTTCGCGCTGAGAGCAGCATCGGCGAAGTAATCACCCCGTGGCGAGGCATACTTGCAGGATACAACCAGTCAGTAGATGTTGCCAGCGTAGCCCTGTTTGAGATTTTGCAGGACCTGTGCGACTCGTTCAGACCCCTCCAGCTTTATACGTGGGTGGGAGATTTTTCTCAGCGGGTCTCTGGGCATTCTCGGGGGGTGGTCTCGAAGTCGGTGCGGGTGGCCAAAAAGTTTTGGGAATTCTGCAAGAATAGGGGACTCAATGTCCCAAGCAAGAGTGTCCTCGTGAGTTGCCCTATACACTTGGCCACCGAAATTCAGTCAGCCCGTTCTGTTTACGGCCTGAATGTACAAGCCAATCAGGTTGCTAAACATTTGGGAGTGGACGCCGCTGTCGCCTCTCGCAGCGTCGCCACCCAGAAAAAACATCGAGGTGCCTCGGCCAGCCGTGCCAAACTGATCACTCAGGTGGTCAAGGTGGCGCCCAGAGCAAGAGTTCTAGGACGCGCCGGCTTGTTGCCGCAGGCGGCGTGAGGGCTCGAACGTATAGGCCTCGCTCCCTCGGTGCTCTTGCGGCTGCGTGCGCAGGTAGCGGATCTGTCAGGAGCCAGATGTGAGTGGGGTTGCTCGACCTTTTATGATGGGCGCCGATCACGACCTTTGATTCGGACGCTTGCAAGTGTTTCGATCGTGGTATGAGCTCCTCCCCAGTGTGCTTCGCTCGAGTGAGAAACCGTTGCAGATCGCGTGGACAAAGGCCTGGAACCAGTTGCTCACTGTTAAGCGCAGGTGGAGCCACGTTCGGGGCCCCCTCACGGCAATCATTGCTTGCTTGCAGGATCTCTCTTGGGACGCGCCTGAGCCGTGGATATGGGTCGACAGGTCTGACGTGGCCACTTTCAACCTGAGAGTTTGCGATCCCGAAAAACTGCTTGATTTGGATCTCAGAGGCTCCCTGGAAGGACAGATCTGGGCTAAAGCAGCCGGGCACTACCGCGGGAAAAGGCCTTGAGTTTAGTGCGGGTCTCACTCTTCCCTACAGGCGCATGCGCAGCTTGGAAGGCAAGACGCCTGCATGATCGGGCGGCCGTGCTGAGAATGGCAGCATCGGGGGGATTGTGGCCTGCCGCCGGGCGCTTTGGGGAAGAGAGTCTCCCTTCGCCTCCCCCCCGAGCCTCCCTCTTCCTCGACGGTCACGGCGGCGGTGGCGGCGGCGACGATGATGCATGCCCCTGCGCCAGAGGAGCAGGCAGCAACCGCCCCGCCCGCGCCGCCCGAGGCGGGGCGGCCCTCGGCGTCGGGACTCGACGGAGAGGACGACGTCCATGGATTGGACGACTTGCTGGAGCAGCAAGCCACGGAGGACATGCGTGGCCGCCAGGAGGCGGCCCCACCCCTAACCCCAGGCGGGGACCGTCGCCCACTCGACACCAGTTTGCCCGAGGTGCGGGGCAGAGTCGGAAACTCTGCTCCATCAACTCTGGTCCTGCCCCGGCAACGCTCAGACGGAAAGGGTATGTTTAGACCTCGGTTCCCAGGCCGTTCAGGATTGGGAGAAGTTTCGATGTTTTTGGCTCCGAGGCTTCGCCCTCTGAGGTGGACCTCGGTGCCAACGGTGCTTGATACATCGTATCCTGCTGTATATTCCCCCAGCCTAAGCCAAGGACCAAGGACCGATCGAGTTGGAGGGGGGGGATGTCGTCGTCGGGTCGGACGGGTCGGGCGGTCCCTAGTCGTTGGAGGCCAGGTTACGGAAGTGCGGTTGGGGCCTTTCCATAATTCGGGGGGATCGGCAATCAAGATGGGGGTTTGGATCTCTCCCGGGGTTTAAACAGTCGGTCCCCCTCGCCGAGCTCGAGGCCATCATCCAAGCCTTGATGCACACTGCTGGCGACATTGTGCTTGCAATGGGTTCGGCTGTCACGATCCCCGGGTTTCACAAAAGGCCCTACTTCTCCCATGGTGTGAATGTTGCCGTTTGGAAAAGGTTTTGGGAGCCGCCGAAGGTCGCTCAATTGTCCTGCGTGGGGTCAAGAGCCACAGGAAACCCGCACCTGAGAGATTAGATGGCCCGCCTCTGCAGTTGTGCTCGCGAGCGGTGCAGCAGACCTGGCAGCGGAGTGTGGTGCTCTTAGGTGCCAGCTGCCCCCGCACGTTGTTCGTAAACTTGTTCGCATCGATGAGCTAGCTGACCAGAAGAGTTCAGAAACACTTGGTTGCCGTGACCCTCCACATTGCAACCAAAGTCCCCGAATTGCACGGCCCTTGCTCGGAGGCTGCCCGTGCTGCCGAGGCGAAGCTCTGGGGCAAGGACAGAGCCCGCAAGGTGGAGGAAGGTAGGCGGCGTTTATTCATCGGATCGGGTGCGACACTACGGGCACGACATGCTCGCGGTGTCTCACTCGGCCCTCGGCAGAGCTGAAGGTGTGCGAATGGCTTGCCTCGCCCTTTTGCCCAGGTCCCCGCGAATGTCGACCCCTCCCATAAGCTGGGGCCGTGTAAAAAAAAGGCCCTTCTGGTGTCACCCCTGCGGGGCCACGGGCACGCGGGGGAAATTCATTAAGCTCGGCAAAGTATGCCGACCTGGTCAGATCGGTACCTGGGGGAGGAGGGTCCTGAACACTCTTGAAGCAGGGCGTCTTCCCCCGAGGCCCAGGGCCTGGTCTGAGCCAGACGCGCTTAGTTTTTCGTTTTGGCGTGCCCGATTCTGGGATCTCACGCTGCAGTTCTGAACGTGGGTGAGGAGGAGGAGGAGGAGGGGGGGGGGAGGAGCAGGAGGAGGAGCACGAGGAATAGGAGGAAGAGGAGGAGGACGAGGAGGACGAGGTGGGACGAGGGACGAGGAGGAGGAGGACGAGCAGGAGGAGGAGGAGGAGGAGGATGGGGGAGGAGGAGGATGGGGGAGGAGGAGGATCAGGAGGAGCGAGGAGAAGCGAGGAGCGAGGAGGAGGAGGAGGAGGAGAAGGAAAAGGAGGAGGAGGAGGAGCGCACGCGAGAAAGGGGGGAGGCGGGCCAGCAGCAACAGCAGCGAGAAAGATGAAAGTCCTGGTCCACCGCGCCGCCGTACTACCAGAGCGCTGAGCTACCCTATGAAGGGTGCCAGCCGGACGCAACGCCTCTTCAGTTGCTTGAGGCGGGCGCGCGTCCGATTTTCCACCGGTAGCCGCGCGCCCCCCAGCACACCGGCCTCGGACGAACCGGCAACTGGCTGCCAAATGGGGCACTGCGCAGGAAAGATGCTGGGCCAACGCGCAGGGCCCCCAACAGACCAGCCTCGGACGAACCAGCAACTTGGCACGATACCTGAGCGCTGAGCTACCCTATGAAGGGTGCCAGCCGAGCGCAACGCCTCTTCAGTTGCTTGAGGCGGGCGCGCATCCGATTTTTCAGCCGCCGAGTCCCACTCCGGGGCTGAAAGGATGGCGCGGAGCGTAGACCGTTTTTGGCTCTAGCCATTCTGGCTCAAACAATTTTGGCCCAAGCCATTTTGGACCAAGTGTGGGCAGGTCCAATTTGTGCGGGCAGCTTCTCTTGAAGGAGCGATTCCGAATGTCGTGCTCGGACGGGCGCTAATTCGCATCGTGTCTGCCGCCGCCGCTGCTGCCCCGCTCGGCGACTCCGACGTGGAAGGGGCGAGGAGTTCCAGCGTCAGGTTCGCGCTTGCGGGCCTCAGTCGGGTGCTGACTCCTCGCTTGCCGTCCTTGCCCGCGTGGAGCGCAACGTGGCCACGAAAGACGACGTCTCGGGCTTGCAGGCTTCCGTGCAGAAGTGTGAAGACAATATCACGCAGATCACCGCTCGGCTCTCCACTCTCGAGGCGCAGATGAAGGTGGGGTTGAATGCGGCACAAGATGCTGCTCTGTTTGCTCGGGTCGAAACCAACATGTTAGCATCCCAGTCGAGTGCTGGCGCTGCCAGTGCGCGTTCCAGACCCTCCTCGGTTGCTTCCTTCACTCGTTGGAGGTCTCGCTCGTCGGGTCCTTCCTCGTCACCGAGTTCCTTCGCTGGTTCTGGTGGTCTCGAGCGCGATGCCGACGCCGCGAAGATCTGGATTTGAGGTTTCCCTAACCCAGTGCTCGCGCGTGCGATGACGAAGCGCATGGACGAGGTTGCGGTTCCGCATCTTCCTTCGCACATCAAGGCTCCCAAAGAGGGTGTCGCTCATAAGCTCAATGAAACTTTCGCAGTTAAGTTCGAGTCCGCCGCGTATGCCAAGGCCACGGCCCGCAGTTCGATTCCTCAAAAGTTCCCTTTCCTCTGTCGTCGCAATATCATTATCGGGAGGGTGTGGCAGGCTGTGTCGAATCACTTTGCCAGCAAAGGTATCGGCCAGGGCATCGTGCTAAGGGTCAACGGACACAAAGGCATATTGTTCTTCACGAAGAACGAGGAGGTCACCGTCCTGTGCGCGCTCGCTGAGAATCCTGATGCGTCGGCCAGCATCAAGTCTGAGTTTGCCGCGTTCCAGACCCTGCAGATGAGCAAGAAACAGGTTTCAACCATTGTGAAGGGTGCCGTCGAATAGGGGTGTGCCTGGCTTACTTCGCCTGCTCCCAATCTTAGATTGCGAGGGCGCCCTTCACCGGTCGTGCCGTGTGCGCGACGTGTGAGTGGGCGGCGGTCTTCATCTACCTTCAACTCTTCCTATTTTCCTCTTATTCTTCAATTTCCAGCTCTTCTCCGTCTATTTCTGGGTCTTCTTCCTCAATTTCCAGCTCTTCTTCTTTTTCTTTCTGGCTCTTCTGTCCCTCATCTCGTTCGTCCCCTTCTATTTCGCCCAGCTCTCTCCCGCCTGCCTGTTGTGCTCTGCCTTGTTGCCCTAGCTCCGATTTCTCCATCGTCACCTGGGGCGCTCGGTCTCTGTTCGGGGGCCTGTCGACTAATCGCGCCAAGCTCAAACGAAAGGTTCAGTGTCTGTCTCGGCTTTGTCAAAACCATGATGTCGTCTGTGTTCAGGAAGCCCATGGAAGTCAATGTGATTTGGGTCTTTTCAGCGAGGAGTGTGATGGTGTCCCTGGGAAGGGGGCGTTCTTCGACGATCGGGCGGGTGGTGGCAGTATTACTTTTGTGCACCCATCGGCTCCGAGGGCGGTTCGCCTCTCTCTCGTCTCTTGCGCTTGTGTCTGGGCGTATCCACCTTATCACTAGGCGCGGCGCCCGTGGTAGTCTGCAAGTCGGTAACGTGCGCGTGGGTCCTAGGGCCCCCATCTTACAACAAAAAACCGAACTTCGAGTTATTCGCGACCATGGCCTCGGAGCCGACGTTCGCGCGGTTTTCGTTTGCGGCGACTTCCATTTTCCTGCGGAAAGGGAGGGGTCTCATTCCGCTGATGGGAGGATTCGGTTTGGAAGCGCCGGCCGCAGCATCTACTTTAATTCTCTCTTTCCTGACCTGTGCGAGGTGGAGCAACGCCACTTCGCCCATCGTGTGATGGATGCGAGTGGTTCTAAGCCTGTCATCGCATCGCTTGCGCGGCTGGACCGCATCTACTGCAGCGATCCCAGCAGCGTACTCATCGATTTCAAGCCGAACAGTTTGCCGCTTTGGGCCACCCAAGGGGACTGGCCCATGTCTGATTATGCGCCAATTGTTCTCCGGCTTCACGTCTCGCAGCCTGGTGGATTTCGGATCCCCTCCGGGGTCCCCAGGCGCCCCCAGTACCTGCCGTTCCTCAGGGACCTCATGGATCATGCGGGCCCTCGCGATCCTGACCCCTCCCTCGCCCTGGCTGAAATTAAAGACATCGCCAAAGAGGCTGCGAACGTGTTATCGAGTATTCCCGATATGGTGGCCCCTTGTCGGTCCACTGGGCTTTGGCGGCCCTTCGTTGTGTTCGTCAAGGGCGACTCCTTTTTCTTCGAAGGTCTCTTGGTGCTTTTCCTGAATTGCGACGGTTTATCTGCGGGCAGTCTGGTACTTGGGTCGATGTCTCGGGCTTTCGTGGGTTCTTGGGGCAGCTCAAGACTTCAGAGGGGACCCCGGGAGAACGAGGAATCCGACCGTCCATCGATTCAAAAACAAGCTGTTCGCAACAAACTAACATCTTACTTGAGTGCGTGGGGAAAGGAAAAGGAGGATTGCCCTTTCTGGCGTCGTCGACCCGACAGGTCAGCAAGATTCGGGCCCTCGCTCCGCTGCCAAGTTGCTTGCCCAGCATTGGGGGAACGTGCGTGCCCGAGCAATTGGCCTCGCCGCGCGGAGAGGAGAACTTTTGCCGTTCATCCAGCAGGTGCCGCCTCTGATGTTCTCGGGGCTTGAGTTTGAAGAGTTTTGCCAGTTCGCCAATCGCGCTGGAGATTCCTGCTCGGGCCCCGATGGCATTCCATATAGTGCGTGGTCTCGACGCGGCACTTGCACGATGGGACCCTTGTTTGAGGCGTGCCGGGATCTTCTTGCCCGTGGACGGCTGCCTGCCAACGTTAACCGCGGAGTTGCCGTGTTTCTGCCCAAAGGGGAGAACCCCGTCGACGCCTTCGACGCGGTCTTCCGCACCCTGGAGCAGACCAGGCCGATTGCGCTAGGTATCTCAGACACTGAACTCGTCAGGTGAGCAGTCAATCAGCCAATGGCGCGGGTCCTTCAAGAATGTTGCATCGACTGTCAGCGTGGTCTTATTCCCGGCAGAAGCTTCAACAGCGTGGTTGCTCATGAAGCCAAGGCGGTTGAATGGTTTATCCACGGGCGGGATTCAAGCTGCGGGGTACGCTTCTTCCAATATCAAGGCTGCCTTTCCTACTCTCCTCCGCAGCATGATCATGTTTGTCCTGCGGGCTGTGAAGTTCCCTGGGGAAATCTGACGGGCTGTCGCTGCGCTTTATACAGATGTCTGGGTTTCTGTCTCCCTTTGTGGCCTCAGGATGCTGGTTGGTGGGTTAAGCGTGGGATTAAACAGGGATGCCCGCTCTCCTCATCTCTTTTTGTGCTGTGCATCGACCCCCTCCTTCGGATGTTGGACGCGAGGCTCGCGCGAACCCCGTCAGTGCTCGGGGCTTGTGCTGGCGATGTTGGGTTATGTGCGCAACGTGTTTATCGAGCGCTAGCTTGCGCCCTTCCCGTTTTTGCATGTGCCGCTCGCGCTGCGGGGCTAGTCCTTCACGAATATAAATGTCGGAGGTTAGGGGTGAGATCGCAGTGCAACGGAGACCCCCCGCCGGGAAATCGGTTTCGCGTTCGTGTTCGCGTCGTGCGTGCGGGCGAGGCGAAGCTGCGCGTGATCCTCCTGTAGCTAGGCCGAAGTAGGAGCGAAAATCCGTTCCCGTCCGCCGGTGGCTGGTAGGTGTCCCAGTTGGGCCGAGCGGTGTCCCGGGTGTCCCTGGTGTCAGTAGGAGCGAAAGTCCGTTTCCCGTCCGCCGGTGGCCGGGAGGTGTCCCAATTGGGCCGGGCGGTGTCCCGGGTGTCCCGGGCGTCCCGGCGCTAACGCAAGTCGCTAATTTCATAATTCATTTTTTGTCGGCGCCTGCGGCGGGCTTTCTGATCCAATCCAGCTTATCTTATCCAATCCATCTTGTCCAATCCAATCCGTCTTATATTATCCAACCCATCTTGTCCCATCTTATCCTATCCCACCCAATCCAATCCACCCAACCCAGTCCATTAATTCATTTGTATCTGCGCCTGGGGCGGGCCAATCCAAGCCATCTTATCCAATCCGCTTCTTGCAATCCAATCCATCTTATCTTATCCAACGGCGGGCTCTATTGTCAACTCCAGCTTATCTTATCCAATCCATCTTGTCCACTCCAATACATCTTATCTTTTCCAACCCATCTTGTCCCATCTTATATAATCCCACCCGATCCAATCCATCCAACCCAATCCATCAATTCATTTGTTTCTGCGCCTGGGGCGGGCCAATCCAATCCGTCTTATCTTATCAAAGCCATCTCTTCCAATCGAATCCATATTATCTTCTCCAATCCATCTCTTCCACAGAGAGATGAGATCAAGGTGACAGGCTGGAGGTCAGTCAGGGTTGGCATTCGATCTCAATCCACCCCCAACCTCCTTATCGCCCGCAGGGCGGTCGTATAGGAATAGTTGTTCCTCTTGTTGACCTCCCTCCTGCTGAATATGATCGTCTCATGCGTGCTGCTGGTCTTCCTTCGTCGTTCCAGGTGGCGAAGTATGCCAAGTATCTTGGAGTGTATCTTAGTCGTGGGGGCAATCAGCAATCGTGGATCGTTCCTGCTCGTAACTATCTCGCTCGGAGTCACGATATCGAAGCTCTTGGGGTTGGTCTCGTGAATAAGCATCGCCCTCTTCAGTCAGAATGCGCTCCGTTGTCTATCGTACGTGATGCAGTTCTTCTCTCCTCCCAAGTCTGCATCTGATACCGTCTCTGCAGCTGGGCAAGTCATGGCATGCGGGCCGCGGAACTCGCTCAATTCTGTCATGCTCGAGAATCTGTGCTCGCTCGGGCTGCCACGTCAGATGCGCAGGCTGGACTTGGTGTCGACGGCCACCTTGTACCGCTTCGCCTGCAACTCGATTGAGCTCTCCCGTGCTCGGACCCGAATTCAAGCGATGGCCACGAGTGCAGAATTCTGTGGGACAAAGACCCGTTCTGGCTTCAGAGTTCCTTGTTCGTACTGTGCCAATTTTGACCAAGTGTGCGCGATCCCCCAGGCTCCGACCGTTGGCATCCCGAGGATCCAGGCCGCGACTGAACGATGGCTCCGAAGTGTTGCTCCAGAAGGGTTCCGTGTTCCGCTCCTCTCCCGCATGAAGAAATTGACCTTGGCCTGACTCTGATGGCGCTCCGTAGGCTTGAAACCACTGTCCCTAGTCGTGTCATTGTTTCTTTTTAAACGTTTTCGGACAACTGGTATTGTTCTGCTCGCTTTCGGGGCCGTTCGGTTCTGTGTATCTTCTGCGGTGAACCTGGGTCCGATTCCTTTTTGCCCTACCTTAGTTGCCCGATCTCTTTTTTTAGGTCTTGCTGAGGAAGAGGAGACAGAGGAGGAGGAGGAGGAGGAGGAGGAGGAGGAGGAGGAAGAGATTGAGCGAGGAGCTAGAGGCGAGGAGCGAGGAGGAGAAAGAGGAGTCCAAACCCCCTCGAGTCATGAAGAAATAACGCGGCGGAATATCTTGCGCTATCTTTGGCCTCTGGGGGGGCCTTTGCTGGGCCTCGGGGGCGTCAGCGAAAAATCGACTTGGAATGACAAGCCGGTCCCGAGGAATCGGTCGAGACCTCTGGGGGTCGACGCTATGAAAAACTCATGACGTCGGGTGCCTGGGAGCACAATGTGCATTCGAACCTAAGACAGAACAACATCCCTCAAGAACACGAGGGCCCCCGCCGGCCAACAAGCACAGCACATCCAAGGTAGTACCCTCCCCAGGGTGTGCAAGAACATGCGCTAATTGCGAAGAATCTGAGGGTACCCTCTCCGAGCCGACCTCGATCCTATACCTCGGTCCGACTACAGAACGACAACAAGTTCCCCGCCCGCCTGGCGTTAGGTCGGGCATGTTCTCCTACAGGCGGGTTTTGGAAGAAAAATGAAACATAGTCAAACGTACTCAAAAATAGCAGAAAATCGTCCGCTGACTATTTTCTTTGACTATTTTCGAAAGTTCCTCCTGTAGAGGGGCATGCCCGACTTACGCCTAGCGCGCACGGCATGCCTCATGCCATGGGAGGGCGGCGCGCCGATGCCGCAGCCCGCGGCGTCCGGGGAGGCAGGCCCGCGGAGGCAAGCACCGCTCACGGGCTCCGCACCAGGAGCCGACGCGAATGCCGCATGAGCCGAAGGCGACCGCGGAGAAGCGCACCGGGAAGGGTCGACAGCGTACCCTCCAAACAAGAGGGGGGGAGGAGGGGGAGGAGGTGGCTCCACCCCCTCCTCCTCCTCCCTCCCTCCCTCCCTCCCTCCTCCTCCTCTTCCTCCTCCTCGTCCTCCTTCTCCTCCTCCTCCTCCTCCTCTTCCTCCTCCTCCATGCCTTTTCCGTGTTGGTGGTACCTCCCTGTCGCATCCCCAGGCGTGTCGGTAGGGCGGGCCGTGCGTTTCGCCGGAGACTTCCTCACGATTTAAATTATGTTCCTGAAGCTTGAAATTTGCAACAGTTTCAAACATGGAGGGCGGATATTTTTCAAAACGTGGCTCTCGCCTGAGCGCAGCGCACATTCTTCTTAAACATTTGCAGCAGTTTCAAGGATGGAGGGCGTCTTCTTTTCAAGGTGTGGCTCTCGCCTGTGCGCCACGCGCATGTCTTAAACGTCCGAAGTAGTTTCAAGGCTGCGCATGGTTGAAATCCCAGAGACGGTGGCCTGTCACGGCTTAGGATTGTCAGGACGCAACAGTCAAGTTGCTTCGCGGCGTCTAAGCACCAATGATTGTGCTTTGGCGTGAGATAAGATTATCAAATGGTTTTCTTTTAACGGGGCACTTCCCGCAATGAGAATAGATCCTTGTAGGGACCTATGAGAGCGGGAATTATTGCAGCATCGTTGATGCGTCTTGGGTGTGCACTGACCCTCTTCCTCCGACTGGGGCCCGTATAACTCGCCATCGCTCGGACGTCCATGCCCCGTAGGTTTTCGGGTTTCGTGCGTGTTTTTCCACAGGATGAGCCCAGATGCTCCTCGATGGTCCTCGCCAACTACAAGTGCACACGTCCGAGCAATGCCAAAATAAAGGCCTGGGCGGTCCACAATTTTTTGATACCCTCCTCCTCATCCTCATCCTCGCACCTCTTCTTCCTCCTCCTCCTCCTCCTTCTCCTCTCTCCTCCTCCTCCTCCTCCTCCTCCTCCTCCTCCTCCTCCTCCTCCTCCTCCTCCTCCTCCTCCTCCTCCTCCCCCTCCCCCTCCCTCCATCAGGTTTCAATGTTGAGGTACTGCCTCAGGGCCAGAAGCGATGCAAGCCTGACGCGTTTGACTTCAGACGGCCCGCGCTGGGCCGGCCAACCCACGAGGGGGAAAACTGGGAGGCTACCCGAGGACCCATCGGCCCCTCGCGAGGCTCAACCACACAGCGCGTGAGGTCGCCGGGCGCCTGGGAAGCAACACGACGAGGCACCCAGGCGGCCTCGAGCCTGGCCCTCACGAGCGCACCCCCTCTCTCGGCGGCGAGCGAGGGGGGGAAGTGAGAAGGAGAAGACCTTCTCAGAAGGCTCGGAAGTGCCCCTGCCTTCTGAGCAGTCTTCTGAGCTTTCCCCGAGGACACAAGAGACTTCCCAGAAGGCGCGGGGACTCCTCAGAAGGCCGTCCCCTTCTCACTTTCCCCCCTCGCTCGCCGCCGCCTCCCACCCCGTCTTGGCACGAGCTCGAGGGGATCCGGGGGCAAGGCTGGTCCGTGCCAGCCGCATGCCCCGACCGCGTGGCCACCACCTCCGCGCGAGCCCTGCCCGCGCGAGCACAGCCGAGGCAGCCCCCTCGAGGCGGAGGGCCCGCGAGGCCACGGCCACGGAGAGGGCGCCTCGCCTGCAGCCGCGTGTGCTGCGAGCAGGGAGGCGGGCCCTGCGGAAACCGCGACACGAGCGGACGCCCCGGCGCCGCCCAGGTGCTGGGCGATCTCGGAAGCCCTGGGCTCAATTATTCACTGCGTGGGGATCCCCATATGTGCATCTCCTTGCTGGCGCTCCCTTGGTGGTGGGACTCGGTGAGGACGAATCTGGATTTAAGTGTGACTGAGCTGCCTCTCTCTCTCTCTCTGCTCTCTCTGTCTCTCTCTCTCTCTCTGCCCTCTCTCTGCCTCTCTCTCTCTGCCTCTCTCTCTCTCTGCCTCTCTCTCTCTCTGTGCCTCTCTCTCTCTCTGCCTCTATCTCTGCCTCTCTCTCTCTCTCTGCTCTCTCTCTTCTCTCTATATTCTCTCTCTGCTCTCTCCTCTCTCTCTCACTCTCCCTCTCTCTCTCTCGCTCTCTCTCTCTCTCTCTCTTCTCTTCTCTTCTCTTCTCTCTCTCTATCTCTCTCTCCCTCTCTCTCTCTTCCCTCGCTCTCTCTCTCTCTTCTCTCTCTCTCTCTCTTTCGCTCTCTCGCTCTCTCTTGCTCTCTCTCGCTCTCTGTCGCTCTCTCTCGCTCTCTCTCTCTCTCGCTCGCTCTCGCTCTCTCTCGCTCTCTCTCGCTCTCCCTCGCTCTCTCCCGCTCTCTCTCTCTCTCTCTCTCTCTGCTCTCTCTCTCTCTCTCGTCTCTCGCTCTCTCTCTCTCTCTCTCTCTCTCTCTCTCTTCTCTTCTCTTCGCTTCTCTTCTCTCTCTCTCTCTCTTCTCTCTCTCTCTCTCCCCCCCCCTCTCTTTCCACTTTCTCTCTCTCTCTCTCTCCTCTCTCTCTCTCTTCTATATCTATCTCTCTCTCTCTCTTCTCTCTTCTCTCTTCTCTCTCTCTCTCTTCTCTCTTCTCTCTTTCTCTCGCCTGTCTCCTCTCTCAACTCCCCCTCTCTCTCTCTCTCTCCGCTCTCTCTCTCTCTCTCTCCTCTCCCTCTCTCTCGCTTCCTCTCTCTCTCTCTCTTGCTCTCTCTCTCTCTCTCTCTTTCTCTCCTTCTCTCTCTCTCTATCTTCCTCTCTCTCTCTCTCTTCCTCGCTCTCTCTCTCTCTCTCTCTCGCTCGCTCGCTCGCTCTCTCTCTCTCTCTCTCTCTCTCTCGCTCGCGCTCGCGCTCGCTCTCTCTCTCTCTCTCTCTCTCTCTCTCTCTCTCTCTCTCTCTCTCTCTTCTCTCTCTCTCTCTCTCTCTCTCTCTCTCTCTCTCTCCTCTCTGCTCTCTTCGCTACTGGCTTCTGACGGAGTCTGGGTTAGGTGAGCCTGAGTGTGGGTGAGTCTGAGTATGGGTACGTCTGTGTGTGCCTGACTCTGAAGAAATGAATCTGAGTGTGAGTGAGCTTGTGTATGAGTGAGTCTGGGTGCGAGTCTGAATCCCAATGGTGCCCCTGGCAGTGTCTGGCGACTAGGAGGCCCGGGTCGACTCCTCTTTGGGAAGCCAAAATGCTGCCCCTGGCAGCGTTTGGTGACTATGAAGCCCCTGGTGGACCCCCCCTGGGGCTCCCAAATGATGCCCCTGGCAGCGTTTTGTGACCATGAGGCTCTCAAGAGATACATGTTTGGGGACGCCAAACGGCAATTCTAGCTGAGGCGTCCCACCAAAATCGGCGCGAACGGGCTCGTGAGATCAGCCAGGGTGGCTCCCCCTTGGGGCTCCCAAATGATGCCCCTGGCAGCGTTTTGTGACCATGAGGCTCTCAAGAGATACATGTTGGGGAGGCCAAACGGCAATTCTAGCTGAGCGTCCCACCAAAATCGGCGCGAACGGGCTCGTGAGATCAGCCAGGGTGGCTCCCCCTTGGGGCTCCCAAATGATGCCCCTGGCAGCGTTTTGCGACCATGAGGCTCTCAAGAGATACATGTTGGGGGGCCAAACGGCAATTCTAGCTGAGACGTCCCACCAAAATCGGCGCGAACGGGCTCGTGAGATCAGCCAGGGTGGCTCCCCCTTGGGGCTCCCAAATGATGCCCCTGGCAGCGTTTTGTGACCATGAGGCTCTCAAGAGATACATGTTGGGGAGGCCAAACGGCAATTCTAGCTGAGCGTCCCACCAAAATCGGCGCGAACGGGCTCGTGAGATCAGCCAGGGTGGCTCCCCCTTGGGGCTCCCAAATGATGCCCCTGGCAGCGTTTTGCGACCATGAGGCTCTCAAGAGATACATGTTGGGGGCGCCAAACGGCAATTCTAGCTGAGACGTCCCACCAAAATCGGCGCGAACGGGCTCGTGAGATCAGCCAGGGTGGCTCCCCCTTGGGGCTCCCAAATGATGCCCCTGGCAGCGTTTTGTGATCATGAGAGAGTGTGAGTGTGAGTGAATGTGACTGTGAGTGAGTCTGAGTGAGAGTGAGTCTCATCTTATCTTATCGAGTCCTATCTTATCTTACCTTTATTACCCTCTATCTTATCTTATCTTGAAATCTCTTATCTTGTCTTAGCTTATCTTATATCAACTCATCTTATCGCACCATATCTTGTCTTACATTATTACTCCATAGGCTGTCTTATCTTATCTATTATCCTACCTTGTCATATATCTTATCTTGCCTTATCATATATTGTGCTATCTTATATTATCTTGTAGTATCTTATCTTGTCTTGTCTTATCTGGTGATTATCATTGGGAGGAGGGAGGCGGGAGGCGGGAGGAAGAAGGAGGAGGAGGAGTGGGAGGCGTCAGAGTAATAACAAGAACCCCAATCCTTAGGACATGGGGAACAACGCTTCCATCTCTCGGGGGCGCATCTTCTGTGCTTCCGCCGCCCTTCACCGAGCTTCCGCCAGCAGAGGCAGCCTCGCTTTACTTCCGCTGGCCTTCCGCCACCTTCCGCCGAGGGAAAGATGACACCTCCTTCGATCCTCGAAGGGCAGGCCCTTTTCGGAACGCCTCATGACCCACCGAAGGCGCCCCCCCGAATACCAGTCGATGATCCTCAGAGCGTGCGCCAGCGCCAACGTGAGCGACGATTAAAACGGGGCGTCTTACGCGAGATGGCGTGGCGACCTTACGCGGTGGCACTTATGCGGGCCGCCGGCGCGGCACGCCACATGGGAGACGAGGGCGCTTAAGCGCGACCTTACACAGGCAACTCACGCACGAATGTCGGCGCAGACAACACCGTTTTTTGCGTCGCTCACGTGTGCTTATCCACCGAAGCCCTTCAATACGACACAGGCTGTGCAGCATAATAGGTCACAACAAGACCTCGCTACCCCCTCAGGAGGCACCCCATCGTACCCTGGTAGCCACCCCCCTCCAAAGGTGTGCGGCGCTTACTCGCGGATGAGCTGGTGAGGACACGCAAATCGAGCATCAATTCGATGACCACGTCGGAAATACGGTTCGACGGGTCCAATGTAGACTCCAGATTGGATCCTGGTCCGCGCATGTACTACAACCAGAGCTCGAAGCACTCTGTCTCAAGGATATCGGCATAGCATACAGAGACACGACGACACTGACGACTATCTGTGATTGTTCTGGAGTTGCTGACGCAGAAACGCGCGTGTGCCAGGCAAGCCCATGCCCTTCCCCAAGGGGGAGAAGTCGTAGCCTGCCCGAGCTACGCACCGCAAGGAAAAATCATGGTGCTGCACCGAATTCGCACCCTAAGCGCACACGCAGATCTGTCGCGTAAGAAGAGCTCAGAGACGCCCGCGTGCACAAGGGCCTGCAAGGCTGGGAAACAAAAACATTCGTATGTCCTGGCTGTGAGCCCACTCGGCTCGCACACGGTTGCGCTACCAATTTTCTGGCCTTGGCCCGAACCCCCGACTGCTGTGTGTGTGTGTGGGTGTATGTGTCTGTGTCTGTGTCTGTGTCTGTGTGTGTGTGTGTGTTCGTCTTTGAGCCACGGCAGCTCGCCGCGGGGGGTGTTGGGACAGAGCCTCGCTCCTCCCTCCCGGCCCCCCCCCCCTCGTTGCCCCATGTGGGGCGCCGCGGCACGGCGGCGGCGCGGCACCCTCCATGGAACCCTTGCGGTTTCCACCCCGTGCCCCCCCCCTTGTTGGCCTGGCGTTCCTCCTCCTCCTCCTCCTCTTCCTCCTCCTCCTGGTCGGCTGCCATTGCCGCCCTCCTGCTCCGCCTCGCTTGCTGGCCATGCTGCGTGAGCTGGCCCGGCCCGCGCGCACCCGCATGACTCGGACCTACGCCGCGCCGCCGCGCGCGTGGCCGCGACGCCAAGTGTGTGTGTGTGTTTACCGTAGCCACCCTTGGCTCGCGCAGCCGGCCGCCAGGAGCCCCCCCCCCCCTTCAAGTTCCTGACTGCCTCCTCGACCCCCTCTAGGCCTTCGCTTCGCTCGTGGCGTTTATGGGGTCGAACGAGGGCTGCAGCGCCACGGCTGGCTGGGACCAGGGGGGACCAGGGCACGTGCTATGTGCAGGGCGGTTCCAAATTGCAGCCAGTACTTCTGCGTGGCCAGCGAAACGCGCAGGTGGCGCGACTGCGGCTCCCGCAACTCCATGACTGGGTGGAACTACGACGGCGACGTCGGCAACGCTACGCAGTCCTACGAAGACTGCAGCGCCACGGATGGTTGGGACCAAAATTGGCGCTACGGGCAGGGCTTTTGCAATTGCTACCAGAGCCTGAATTCCAGCGTGGACTGCGAGACGCGCAGGTGGCGCGAGCGCGGCTCCTGCGTCTTCATGACGGGGCGACGGCAACGCCGACGACGTCATGGAGTCCTCCGAAGGTTGCAGCGCCACGGCCCGGCGGTTCCAATTGCAACTGGTACCTGAACTCCAGCGTGGCCGGCGAAGCGTGCACGTGGCGCGAGTGCTGGTCCCGCAAACGTTTGGTGCAGTGGGAATGCGCTGGCGATTCCGACGGCGTTGTGGAGTCGTGCGAGGGCTGCAGCGAAACGGCCGACTGGGACAACAAAGCTAGTGCTAGGCGCAGAAAAGTTCCAGCTGCAACCAGAACTTGAACTCCAGCGCGGCTGGCGAATCGCACCATTGGTGCGAGTGCGGCTCATGCAACTGCATCACTGCAGGAACTTCGGTGGCAATGCTGATGGCGGTGCGGGGTCGTACGAGGGCTGCAGCGCCACGGCAGGCTGGGACCAGAGCTGGTGCTACGTGCAGGGCGGCTCCAATTTGCAATCGATACCTGAACTCCAATGTGGCCGGCGAGGCACGCAAGCGGCGCGACTGCGGCTTCTGTATTGCGCGATGGAGTGGGACTCCGATGGCGATGCCGACGTCGTTACGGGATTGTGCGAAGGCTGCAGCGCTACGGGCTAAGGCGAAACCAAAACGAATAACTATAACATCTGGCACGGACAATCGAAAATCTCTGAGATCGGGCGGATCTGGAGGATGTCGCGGGCGCCGCAGCCTGCTCAGAGCGCTTTGGAGCGCGCTGAGAGCGTTCTGGAACGCTCTGGGACGGACTTGCCCTCGCCCTAGGCACGCCCGACAGGCGACTGGGACCAGAGCCAGTGCTACGTAGTGGGGGAGAGGGGCCGCGGCGCACTTCAGCCCCGTGCCGCCCGCCCAGTAGTCGGTGGCAACTCATGGGGGCCTCCCATACCATCTTGTCGGCTTTTGCGGATCGGCGCTGATCGACGCTAAATCGACGCTGGTCGACGGGACCAGAGCTGGTGCTACGGTGTGGGGAGGGGGCTGCGGCGCACTGCAGCCCCGTGCCGCCCAAGATGGAGAGAATGCTGTGCGCCTCCCCGTACTTCACAATTTTCCTGGTGCTGGCTCAAGATCGGTCTCGGTGCGATCTCCAGGGTTCCCGCGGCGGGCTGGGCGCAGGTCGTGGCGTACGGCGCGTTCTGCGAGCTGTTCCAGGACCAGTCCGCTGGCACCGCTGTTGCGACGGGTGAGCCGAACTCAATACACCGACGTTTTTCCCGGCCCCGTACTGACATTCGCACAGGGAAGCGGATCCTGGTGTGTACGGGATCCTGGTGTACACACTTTTTGTTTTCTTGGGAAAACGGGGAAGAAAGATATTCCACACCACCCCGACGTCGTCCCCGACCCTCATAAAGTCATGGGATTGAAAAAACAGCCCGCCACTGGTAATGTATATGCTCCAGTTTCTGATCAAGCCTCCCCTCCTCTCCCCTCCTCTCCTCCTTTCGTGCCGGGCACCCCTACGGGGGGCGGCCCTGGTACTCCCAGGGCACGGGCACCTGGCCCAGCAGGGCCAGCGTGCCATGAGGGGTCCTGCTGGGAGGAGGCCAGGCTCAGCCCGAAGAGCACAGACTGCCATCTCGCGGGCCCAGCCAGGCCTCGTCCTCGAACTGTTTTTGCTTCGGGGCATTTGTCTTGTCGGTGTGTTGTTCGAGCCCAAGTTCATGGCACGAGTTTGCCTGTCGCAGGTCGGAATGTGCGGCGTTCTCGATTTGTCTTCCAACCTCCTGACTCGCGGTGCTTCCATCACATGTCCTGCTTTATCTGCCTCAATGCTTCATTACATGCATTACAGCATGCATGCTGTGCCATCTGTCGCTAGCGAGCCTGGTGCGGCGATAAACTGCAACAAGACCTCCCCCCTCTTCTTCTTCTTCTTCTTCTTCTTCTCTTCCGTCGTCGTCGTCCCCTCGTTCTCTTTCGTGGCTTGTGGCATGTGCTGCGTGCTTTGTGCATGTTCAAACCTCCTCCCCTCGTTGTCTTCTCCTCCTGTCGTCGTCGTCCCCTTCTCTCCCCGCTTTCTCCCTCTCCCGAATGTCAGAAGATGCGAACGCTCTCTTTCGCCAGGCCGCCCGGCATGGCCTTCAAATGCCGCCCTCTTGCACTTGCGATTGCCCAAGCCTGTCCATCCACTTAGGGCTCCTCAGGTTCCCGTTCCTGCCTGGTGGGGTCCCCCCCTGCCTCCCCGCTCCGCTGCATTCTTGTGCCTGGCCGCCCTGTATGGCCTCAACATTCCGCTCTCTTTCACATCTGCCCCCGTCACATGCCGCCCTCTTTCACTTGCGATTGCCCAAGCCTGTCCATCCACTTAGGGCTCCTCAGGTTCCCGTTCCTGCCTGGTGGGGTCCCCCCCTGCCTCCCCGCTCCGCTGCATTCTTGTGCCTGGCCGCCCTGTATGTCCTCAACATTCCGCTCTCTTTCACATCTGCCCCCGTCAAATGCCGCCCTCTTTCACTTGCGATTGCCCAAGCCTGTCCATCCACTTAGGGCTCCTCAGGTTCCCGTTCCTGCCTGGTGGGGTCCCCCCCTGCCTCCCCGCTCCGCTGCATTCTTGTGCCTGGCCGCCCTGTATGGCCTCAACATTCCGCTCTCTTTCACATCTGCCCCCGTCAAATGCCGCCCTCTTTCACTTGCGATTGCCCAAGCCTGTCCATCCACTTAGGGCTCCTCAGGTTCTCGTTCCTGCCTGGTGGGGTCCCCCCCTGCCTCCCCGCTCCGCTGCATTCTTGTGCCTGGCCGCCCTGTATGGCCTCAACATTCCGCTCTCTTTCACATCTGCCCCCGTCAAATGCCGCCCTCTTTCACTTGCGATTGCCCAAGCCTGTCCATCCACTTAGGGCTCCTCAGGTTCCCGTTCCTGCCTGGTGGGGTCCCCCCCTGCCTCCCCGCTCCGCTGCATTCTTGTGCCTGGCCGCCCTGTATGGCCTCAACATTCCGCTCTCTTTCACATCTGCCCCCGTGCGGGGGGTAGTCCGCGCGCCCCGCAGCCGGCCCCGCGCGCTGCTGTGTGGCTGCGCCTCTCTGTCCTCCCCGTCCCTTTCTTCTCATCTCGTCGTCGTCCCCTCCTCCCCGTGCCGCCCACCCTCGCCCGCCCTCCCCTGGGCACGGCCTCCCCCCTCCTAGGCACGCCCCCCCCCCCCCCCAGTTGAGATTATTATGTCTAGGACCTGTTAGGCATGTTGTCTCATACGCTAGAAGCAGTACCGTACTGTAATGTACTGGCTCAAGTCAAAGCAGTAAAAGATTATCATCTTTATTGCCATTAGTTCATATAGCTTTCGCTTAAAGAACTTAATATTTCCAGTTCAGGATTTTCATCAGAATCTGGAGTTTGGTAGCGGAGCCAGTCGGCTCCCTGCCTTCTGGCTCTCTCTCTGCCGCAGGACCTACGGTTACGGCACCGACGACACGTACGAGATTATCATCACCTGGTGTTCAGATATTTGGGTTGTTTCAGTATATCAAGATATACATTACCAGACACAGAGTTGGATCAAACACGGATTATGTTATCTGAAGTTCGGTTGGAAAGATGTTGGCCCCACCGCAGACTACCCCACTCTCCCTCAAGCAGTATTCTAAGGACATACCGCCAGGCTGGCGACCACGGGCATATCCAATTCGTGAGTATCGTGAAGCATTGGAGATATGGAGTCGACTCACACGGTTGGAACAAGACCAGCTTGGCGCAGCGGTCATGAGCAGACTTGAGGGCCCAGCGCTACGAGCAGCTCAAGACCTACGCGTGACGCGACTTGATCAGGCAGGTAACGTTGTGAACTATCGTGGCATCGAGGCGGTCAGTCTACCAAGAGTTGCAGCAATATTAGACGGCCAAGGCAATGAACTCGCCCCACTACAGCACAGTGGAATCAAGATTCTGAATGACAGATTATTTGAGATGTATGGACTGGATGATCAAGATCTGGCCTGGACCTCACTGGATAGATTCTTCACTTTGCGTCAGGGATCCAGTCAAGACTTCATCTCATACCTCTTCGAGTGGGATCATTTATACGAAGAAGCTGAACGATATGGAGGCTTACAAATGGGCGAGTCAGCTAAGGCGTGGCTTTTCTGGTCACGGACGACGTTTGCTGACAAGACGCTCGCGGATCTACGCTTGAAGGTCAATGGTGATCTCAACAGATGGCGCGGGATGGTTCAATTGCAGTTAAAGGTAAGCAAGAACGAGATGGCAGCCAATGAACAGCACGTCGGATATAAGAACTACTGGGAAGATTCAGACTCCTGGACGAGAGAGTATGAATACGATTACGACAACTACTACGAGGATGATGAGGAGTACTACGACGAGTGGTACGACGAAGAGTACGATGATGATGATGATTGGTATGACGACAATGGAGATCAAGATGGATACGGAGGCGCAGCAGCAGGTGGCACTTCATCATCTCTTCCATCCCCATCGACACCGGACGAGGACTACTGGCAGAATGTACGCGGAAAAGGATCATACGGCAAAGGAAAGAGCAAGGACGACAAAACCGGCAACGGCAAGAACGGCAAGAAAGGAGGCAAGAAACGACAAGGATATCAGTGTACGCTATGTGGATCAAGATGGCACAATTCTGACACCTGCCCTCTCAAGGATGATCAGAAAGAGGACAACGCGTATCAGACTGACGAGCAGTATGATGAGGAGTACTACGGACAAGGAAAAGGCTATCGTAAAGGAAATCGCAAGGGTAAAAGACGTGGCAACGGCAAAGGATACGATCGAGATCGGCACCGAGGTTATCAAGACAATCGAGGATCTCACGACCATCATCGACGCGATGTTCCACGTTTCGGCAGAAGCGACTTCCAGCAGCGACAGCAAAAAGGCAAAGGACGTGGCAAGAAAGGTTACAGATCGAAAGGAAAAGGCTACGACCAACGACGACAGTTCTATCAAGACACTGATCGCGAAGATGACGCATATGGAAGCTACACGACCTTGCCGGCCATCCATGAACATGAAGAACCAGATGAACAGGCAACAGTACCAAATGATGCATCCACGTACGAGCGAGACAAGAACATCATGACACGGACCCCTTTATCTTCAGGAGCGTGCCAATTCGTACCTACCTCGACGGCGGCAGAGAGAACACCGACACGGAAAGGATCAGCATACGACGACATATTCGGCATCGGAGAGAGAACCACAGTTGGACAGGGACAACCACGGCATCCACCTGGGTTAGGCCCAGCAGCTACGGCGACTGGAGCGACGAGCTCAAGCTTTTCGGCATCATCAAGCTCAGTTTCGGTTTCTGCGTCTACTCATACCTGCTACAGATGTTTCTCGGCGGCGATTGCGAAGTGCGGTACATGTTCACGTTCGTTTTGCATATGACACGGATTCAAAGGACACTTGATGGTGATGTGCTCTTCTTGTCTGGACCTCTCAGCTGCCCGGCAGCAACAACAACATCAATCACAGCAAGATGCACATTCACCTGGGACCGCTTCTCAGCAGCAGACTACACCAAACTCTGATGACACGTCATCAAGTTAGATGTTGATACCGAGACCGGACGAATCGCAGATTCAGGACGAGCCGGAGGAGTTTGCAGCATTGCCAGCCTCTGGCAACCCGTTCAAGAACTTGGCGGTCATCAGCGGAGTCAACGTCATCGGCCTCATCGTAGACCCTGGAGCGGCTCGCGGTCTTATCGGAAGTGCTACTCTTCGAGAGATTTTCGACAAGCTACTACGACCTCGCGGCTTGATGAAACACGTGATGTGGTATCGTTCAAAGAACAAGTTCACTGGCATCTCATCTCAGCCCCAGCACAGCATCGGTATATGTGTATTTCCGATTGGCCTGGTTGGAATGAAGCATGCTTACTTTTCTTGCGATGTCATCACAGGTCAGTCAGCGAACTGTCCTGGACTCATTCCACTACAGACTCTGCTACGACTCGGCAGCATCATATCGTGCGGACACTTCCAGAATCAAGACGGACTTCTGGGACTGAGACTCGGCAATGGCGAGATGTGCTCACAGAGGATTCTCTTGACGGACTCATCGCACTACTTACTTCCGATCGACAACTTCGACAAAGAAAAGAACAACGTGTGGAACAAAACTGCGCTTCAGCATCAGCAGGAAGTGGACGACGGAGCACATCAGCAAGGACAGCATCATCACGGAGTCACTCTCATATCCATGATCGACGGCAACGACCGAGCACCACATGAGGACCACGGGACTCATTTTCACTGAGTCCTGGGCACGACGCTAAACTGTTCACTCCAGATACTCTTACCTCATTCTCATCTACAACACGGAAATACTATCGAGATTGGCAAGCTCTTTCTTCAAAGGAATCTTTCTCACTGTGGAATGGCGAACCACTCTTTCCTTCACACCTACTTCCAGAGGAGTTGGCAGTTGCAAGGACCGAATTCAATTCGATCCCAGAAATGTTCTACGCGACCTACACCTGGCTACCGGTCATCACGCCCGAGAACTACGACGCTTTCGAGGCAGCAATGGCCAAGGGACCTTATTGCGGATATCCGATTCTATGGAGTTGGTGTTCAGGTTCATCCCATCTATCTCTCTGTATGGCATCATTACCCTTCTTATGTGCAGTACTTTTCCCAATTGACCTACGCTACGGATGGGACCTCAAACGTCGACCTCATCAACTCAAGTTACAGAGAGCAGACAAGACGTTCAAACCAAGAGTTACAACGATGGAGCCAAGATGCAAGTATTGGAGTCACATGGGCACTGGACGAGACATCAAGGACACCATAGAGTTACGAGAATCAGAAATGCCCATGCTGAAGTTCATGACCTCACACGCTGTCAAGATCAAGCAGGACTTCCGAGACAATCTTGTGGAGAATCCAAGATCTTCTAGTATTTGGACGAAGTCTCCCTTGGCAGCTCTCCTTGATCATCCAGCTTATTCGAATCAACGCTACAATACTTGTATGTGTGCTTTCTCCAGTGAAAAGGACGGCAGAAGGAACAAGAAGGACACTACGTTGATTTCGACTTTCTGTCTCAGTCATTCTGTGAAGCGCTGCAGCTGCAAGAAGGAGCACATACATCTTCAAGGCTACGATAAGGAGACGCATCGCAAGCGGACAGCAGCAGCAGCAATGTTTTCAAAGAAGTTCTGTACGGCACTCTGCAAGGACATCTTGGCCCTGGAGTCCAAAGAACCCGGAATCTCCATCAACAAGTTCTCAAGAGCTTTCCCGGCAGCAGCAGATGACGAGGCAGAAGATGAAGCACCATTAGCTCAGTTACCAGCACCAGCAGGACCTAAGTCCATAGACGACCTCATGGAAGAATTCAAGGACATCGACACCAAGAGCATCAAGATCACGCTCGACACCTTCACGCCCACGGAAGTACAATGGATCAAGGCAGCGATTCTCTCCATCACCGATTACACTATGAGTTTCGGCGTTCCTGGGACACCTACCGGACGGATTTTGATGTTGCCTGGTACTGGTAGGCCACAACAAGAAGGTGCACGAGTTCTCTGTCATGCTCTCAGCCAAGTTTACATGACCAGGACTGTGACATCTCAATGCCATATGTCGGAAGCACACAAGTTTGACGAGACTGAGTTCAGCAATCCTGATGACTACAAAGATCGCATCATATTTCTTGGCAACAAGGACGGCCACTACCACATGAGCGTAGTCAAGGATTGGAGAAGCGCACCTGAAGACGACATAGACACCACGACGATGATCTACATCATCACTCTCCTCGGCGTTCACCTTTCAGATATTATACTCGACGGTCCTCCCGGCCGACGAGATCAAGCTCGACGACTCAGAGGAAAGCAACCACGACCTACACACGGGCCATATGCTATTCCACCAGAGAGGCCTGGACCACTTGCGGCTTCTACTGACGATGCCATCGAGAAGATCGAGATCAACGGCCGTGTCTTATCACGGACGAAGCCCAACATGGAACTTCGGGAGCTACCCAAGAAGTTGACTCATGCCAACGAGAAGGATCGTGCCGGACTACTGCGTCTACTTCATGAACGCTTCTGGCACTATTCTCCACTGGACATGATGAAGTTGCTGCAGGCCATGCTCTTACCTCAGGCTATCGTCCTACAAGGCATGGAGATTTGCAAGGCTTGTGAAGTTTGTCAGCAATGGGCTAAACGTCACATACGACCTCAGATTAAATCGTTTTTGGCTACAGTGTTCAACGAGATGGTACAGCACGATTTGTTCTTCCTCTGGGATGAAACGTTCATGATTCTTATTGATGAAGCTACTAAGTGGAAGACTGGCGACCACCTCATCAACAAGACGGGCCCAGTCTTGGTGAAAGCGCTCAACTACCTTTGGATACGCATTTGGGGCGCGATGCAGAACCTTCTCACTGATCAGGAAGGAGGTCTCATGGGACACGAAGCCACCAAGCTATGTGATCGACTCGAGATCAACAGACTGGCTATCGGCAAAGGAGGCGCTACCACCAAAGGACTTGTCGAAAGGCATCTAGCTCTTCTCAAGCTTTCTATGCTCAAGCTCAAGCAGTCAAGTCAAGCAGAAGGATTGGATCTCAGTTACTCCGACATCTGCTACGAGTGTTGCGCTGGCCACAATTGTACTCTCAACTATGGCGGCAGCACTCCACAGTTGGCCTTGACTGGACAACTACCGAGGATGATTGCGATCGACAGCGAGACCATCACGTCCATGACGGGCGCCCTCGAGAAGCGTCCTGACTACATGGAGTCTATGTCACGCGCAAGACTATTGGCTCGACAGGCTATCGTACAGTCAGTTATCCAAGATCGATTAGCTCAGGCATCCAAGATAACTCAGCACCAGCACGAGCCGGAGCTACTCGTTCCGGGAACGATATGTGACATTTGGCGAGAACCAGCACGGAAAGACGAATGCGGATGGCGAGGACCAGCGGAAGTTATCAGCCTAGAGCGACGCGCAGGATCGGCAATAGTCAAGCACCAGGGCCAGCCGCTTATCATTCCTCTACGACATCTTCGGCGACATGTTCTCACCGAGCACTACATCACGGAACTCAACAAGAAAAATGACATGAGCAGCTTCTACATACACTACGACCTGGTCAACCCTACGATGGTCAAGGCAGCGGCTACCTTTCTGGCACCATATCAGATATATGCCGATGGAGTTTTGGTTCCTTCGGAAACGTTGTACGACCTGATGGATTTAGTTGATGGATCTACGCCCACTAAGATATATTGGTTCGGCCTGGTATGGCAGCAAGAGCAGTATCGATATGTTCCCAGTGAAGAAGCGTGCGATTCATGCAAGCCTTTGGCCCTGGGCATCAAGATATTCAGCGATACGTTTAAGCCTGTGCATGGTATCTTGTACGGCTCACAAGTACGTCGACTTCCTCAGATTGAATATGCACAGTGGGCTCTACTGCTACGCTGGCGACGAGAGGGCCGAGCTGACTACAGTATTCGTGTACGACGTCCAGACATAGCTCTTCGCTATACAGCCGAGCAATCTACCAACTACAGCACAATGATGCTCTACAGCTATGACCATTGCGAGGATCTGGACTGACATCAGCATGATTGACTGGCCTGACGACCTCTCTGACATTGTTATTCCGGATCAGCAGCCACCGCGCGATCCACCAGCACCGCCAGCTCGGGCACCACCAGTTCCACCTTTTCGGTCAAATGCTATACCTCCACAGGAGCCTGGACAACCACCAGATCAGCCATCGCATGGTCAACCCTCGACGGCACCAGCTACGGCAGGCACGCCGCAGCTCAACGTCCCAGGCGACCAGACTGTCGACAGCGACGACGACATGGAGGAGATACCAGCTCATGGACATGATCACGACCTACCTCCAGCACCTGGACCAGCACCTCGACGCATCTCTCGAGAGGCACCTATGGGTCCACCTTCGTTGCAGCCACAGCACCGAGACACACGAGGATCAGAGGATTCACTGCAGACTCCAGCTACTCCTGACAAGCTACCTTATATTCCTCTCGACTTGGACAAGTCCAAGACAAGCACGGCGGAGAAGCAGAAAGCAGTTGATCCTCCAGACGCGGCACAGTCACCACCTCAGAAGCGAGGAAGATCATCATCGCCATATCCATGGCCCTCTCCTTGGCAGCCTGATTCACCACCACGACCACCGACGACTTCTACGGGGAGATATCAACCAGGAGCTTCTTCATCGTCAACGGACTTACCAGCGGCTACACCGGGTGCGTCTTCGACACAGCCAGCTCCAGCGGATTCGACGGAACCGCCTATACTTCCCATTCGTAAAGATGAAGTACCAGCAGGCGAGCAACCCTCGACTTCTACTGACAGAACTCTGGAATACAGCGACGACCCAGATGGAGATACCAGAGTCTTATACCAGGAGATGATTGACCACCTTGACATCCCCAAGATTGTCAATCTATGCGAACGACTACCCGACGGAACTCACAAGCAAAGTATGGAAGCAATTTATGACGAGATGATCAGCAACCTCTCAGATGATTTCGATTTTGTATCTCCGACACTTTACTCCGACTCGGACCGGTACCTATACTTCCATTACGATTTGCATGAGTCAATGGTCTTTCGAGTTGATGATTCGACGGCGAACCTCGCAGACGACGAGATGAGACGTTTTGCGAAGTTGGTTATTGCAGGAGATCACAAGGAGTTGAAGGCTTTTGTTACTCATGATATTTTCGAACCTGTACTTCGAGACCACCTACCCGATAAGGCGAACATAGTTGATTGCACATGGGTGAGGAAATGGAAGGTCAAACACGTCGAAGTCAAATCACGACTATGCGCTCGCGGCTGTTTCGACCGACAAAAGAACTTTATCGAGAAGCACAGCTCGACAGCGACAAGATTATCGCAGCGCTTGGTTTTGAGTTTAGGATGTTGTGAAGGTATTTTACATGTGAACGACGAGAAGGACGGCGACGTCGACACCGAGAGCCTGGATATTTCAACGGCTTTTCTACAAGGACTTGGATGTGACAATCTACGCGAGAAAGCAAGGAATCTCGGCTACGAATATCGCGAAGACCGGACAGTCTACATCCTCCCTCCGGAGAATGTATGGAGTCACTTTCGACGCATGCCAGAGGCATCTTCCAGTTGGAAAGTTGCTGACAAGGATCGACACAGATATGCCCTCAAATGCTTGAGAGCAATGTATGGTTTCACAGACGCACCATTGATGTTTCAGTTGGCCTTGTTGGAGTTTCTCAAAGATAAGACAGGAGCTAAATCATCGGTTTTCGACGACAACTATCTCTACTGGGGCATCGATTACAAGGGCAACAAGGTGATCGTTCTAGTTATGACTGTTCATGTGGATGACCTACAGATTACTGGCAGCAGATTCTATCGCGATTGGATACACAAGAAGTTGGAATCCAGATTCGGCAAGCTCAAGAGGCAGACAATGCCATATACACATGCTGGCCTACAGCTTGAACGAATCGTACCGACGTGTATACGCATACATCAAGACCAGTTTACATCATGTCTTTCGCCATGTGTTATACCAAAAGAGCGAGTTGATGTACCAGATGCTCCCTGCACGGCAGCAGAACACAAGACGTTCAGATCTCTTACTTGTGGAGCACTTTGGGCATGCCAGACACGACTGGAGGAACTATTCAACGTTGTTTCTCTACAGACCAAGCTACAGAGTCCGACCATCAAAGACCTTTTGGCGATCAACGCAGTGATCAAGAGACTCAAGAAAAATCCCGAGAAGTTTGGCATTTACTACCGAAAGCTCAAGGCACCACTACGGATCTCTTGCATCACGGACGCCTCTTCAGCCAACAAGAACAGCAATTTCGCCACAGAAGGAGTCACGATAGGTCTTCAAGAAGACCGACTACATTTTCCTTTATGTGATCGACAAGATTATCTGCAGGACAATCTGATCAATCGGCTCAGTGGCAAGCTACATGCATTGGTGGTTACTTCGACCAAGTCTAAGAGAGTTTCACACAGCACGTCCCATGCAGAAACGTTGGCAGCAGCACGAGGAGTTCCCATGGCACAGATTATCGGCATGAGGCTCACAGAACCGGAGATTAACATTCTATGTGGACCTCAGAAACCACCACAGCTTCAAGAACGACTCGACCGTGGGCAGTTGAGTTTACCAGTGGACGCTTTCATTGATTGTATGGACCTGTGGGAGTTATGTTGTGGACTTCGAGGAACACCGCAGGACAAGTCACAGCGTTTGGGTATTCTGTCGCTTCGAGAAGAGCGACGAACCCTGAGATTACGACGACTTTATCATGTTCGTACTAAGTGGATGGTTTCAGATATGTTGACAAAGTTCGTGGGAGCAGATTCCAAGTCACTCTTGGAGCTGATCACCACCGGTTGCTGGACGATTGCAGGCACACTACGAGTCAGGCAAGGATTTGGACTAGACAGTACCAAGTCAGACGCAGCAAGACCATGATATTTCCAGTTCAGGATTTTCATCAGAATCTGGAGTATGATCTGGAGTTTGGTTTTATATATGAGATATTATATGAGCAGCTCCACATGTATAGCACTGTTCGACTTCAATTGTGGAGCTAGTATTTTATGTTCACCTTTATCGGCTACCACTTCGAGATAGAGTTCATCAGATTTATTTCAATGGATCTATTTCAGTTGATGTATTTCAATGGACTGATATTTGGTGGCCGTGGTGGATTTGATAAGCCTGTTATGGCTTACTTAGGACTGCTGTCCTACTCTTCTCCTTTCTCACTCCTTCCTAGGGCCGCTAACGAACTCCAGTAAAATCGTCTGGGTTTTAATTTTTATAAGATCCAACATGTCCTAAAGAAAATAGGACCAGAGTTGAGATTATTATGTCTAGGACCTGTTAGGCATGTTGTCTCATACGCTAGAAGCAGTACCGTACTGTAATGTACTGGCTCAAGTCAAAGCAGTAAAAGATTATCATCTTTATTGCCATTAGTTCATATAGCTTTCGCTTAAAGAACTTAATATTTCCAGTTCAGGATTTTCATCAGAATCTGGAGTCCCCCCCCCCCTCCTCCCCCTAGGCAGGCTCCCCCCCTATGCACGGCTTCCACCCTCCCCCCCTCGTCCCCCTCCTCCCTCCTCCCCGTGCCGCCCTCCCCCTCCCAGTGCCGCCGCCCCCCCCCTCCTCCTCTGTGTCGCCCCCCTTCCCCCCCCCCTCGCCCCCACCCCGAGGCACGGCCTTCGCCACGCGACCTGCCCGCCAGCAGACCTTCGGCCGCCCCGCCCTGTGGCCGCCCCCTCTCCCCCCCCGCCTCAGTGCTGTGCCTCCCTCCTCCCTCCCGCCTCCTTCCTCGGCTGGCTCCTCCCCCCCCTCCCTGGCCCCGTGCCTCGCGCCTCTCCATGGTGTGCATGTGGTGCCTCCTCCTCCCCCTCGGCCTCCCCTCCCGGGTCGGTCGGCCAGGGTCCTCGCGCTCCTCCGTCTCCTCCCTCGGCTGTCCGCTGCCGCTCCTCGCTCCTCGCTTCTCCCTCGGGTGGAGAAGGAGTGGGAGGAGGAGGGGGAGGAGGAGGAGGAGGAGGAGGAGGAGGAGGGGGAGGAGGAGGAGCGGGAGGAGGAGGGGGAGGAGGAGGAGGAGGAGGGGGGAGGAGGGGAATGAGGAAGGGGGGAGGAGACTGGGCAACCTCCTTTCCTTGCCTCGCTGCCCTTGCCGTCTCGTTCGCGGCCGCCCTGGCCGGCCTGCGCTGCCCACCGCCCCTCGCAGCCTCTGCTCGCCTCTGCTCTCCCGCTGCCGCTGCCAGGAGGCGGCCCCTCGCAGCCTCGCCTGCCCGCCGCTCTTACTGTGACTTGAAGAGGGCGCTCGTGCGGCCTGCAGCGTGCGCCTTGATTGCCATGCGGCGTGTCGCATGGCACGTACCCGTACCGAAAAGTAAGCGAGGTATGCGCGCGTGCGTGTGCGCGTGCGCGTGCAGAGTGCGTGTGCTTCGGTGGGGAGTGGCGCGCGTTGGTGATGTGCGCGCGCGCGCGGTGTGCGCGTGCGTGTGTGTGTGTGTGTGTGTGTGTGTGTGTGTGTGTGTGTGTGTGTGTGTGTGTGTGAGTGTGTGTGTGTGTATGCGTGTGTGTGTGTGTGTATGCGTGCGTGCGTGCGTGCGTGCGTGCGTGCGTGCGTGCGTGCGTGCGTGCGTGCGTGTGTGTGTTTGTGTGTGTGTGTGTGTATACGCGCGCGTGTGTTTGTGTGTGTGTGTGCGTGTGAGTTACTCCGCCTCGTCGCCGCGCGCGAGGCCGCCACCGAACAAAAGTGTGTGTGTGTGTGTTTGTGTGTGTGTTTGCGCGCGACAGCTTGCGCCGCTGTGCTCTGGGAGTGACTAGGACGGTTGCTTTCTGAAGCGTGTGGATGGTTGCGCCACTTTACCCTTTTCGCGGGCCGCTCCAGCAGCAATTACACCAATCGCATTATTACACTGTGCTTACCTTGCATGTCGTTGATTTTCCTCCGGGTGTTTGCCTTGTTTTTTCTGGTGTTCGACTTGGGCCTTTTCTGGTGCTCGACTGGTGCATGACATTTTCTTATTGCTTCAAGAGCTGCCGTTCACTGACTGCGGTCATTTGCCCGCAGCGCAGCTGCGGGGCGCGTGCGCTTTCTTGTCATTTTCTTGCACTTTTTCCCTCTCTCTCTGTCTCCATTCACTGTCTCTTTATACCATACCGTTGAAGCGCCAGTATCCTGAACCCATGTATAATGTAGAGAGCTGGCGCAGCAATGGTTCTGGTATCCAAGCAACGCCGAGCGACATCGCCGTGTATGAGTTTCGAGCCTGTTGGAAACATCCGCGGCATCTAAGACGCCATCGCAACGCGTTGGGCCACCAATGAGTGATACACCATGCCTGGGGACGATCCGCGCTGGATAAATATCACTGGTTGCCTCTCTGAAGCAACCCTGTCCGCATGTGGCCCAAGAACTGGAACATTTCATCTGACTTCTGCCATGTGCACCTTTTGAGACCTTCACATTGCATCGGGGCCTGTCCTTGGATAGATCTGCTCTCAGAGGTCGCCAGGGGGTGTCGACCCCATCTTTCGTATAGATGTCTCACTTTTTTGGCTGTCGCTGTGGGTCCTGGGGCCCAGATCGAGCCCCTAAGAGGGTCTTCAAGCTTGACTGCTTGCGCCGCCCGCACTTAGCCGCTCCGATACGCAGCACGCAACCCGTAGCGTGTGGACACGGAGCTCAGCACCCAAGCTGAACACGTAGGTCTGGCGCGAGACGAGGCGTTCGCCCAAACGCGGGCCAACATGAAGCGTGTCAACATGGACGTTTTGAACACGGCACGTGTGCGACTCAATACGGGTGCATCAGGGCAGCTAAGCGCCAGCGTCGATGTGGCCGTGCTTGACTAGTCTAAGTTTGGCAGTCTGCTGGCTTCATGCCGTCCTCCTCCCCCTCCTCCCCCTCCTCCCCTCCTCCTCCTCCTCCCCTCTTCCTCCTCCTCCTCCTGCTCCTCCTCCTCCTCCTCCGCCTCCTCCTCCCACTCCGCCTCCTCCTCCTCCTCCTCCGAGAGTCGTGATATCTTTAGCCTGTCCGGCTGCCAGCCTCTGTGGCCGGGAAGGGGTGCGGGTGCCTCCCTGCGGCGCTGGCAGGTCAGCACGCGCCGAACAAAAAGTTGGGACAGCAGAGGGGGGCACGGGCGCCGGGGCCCCGGTCGGGGATCCAGCGCAAGCAGGAAGGAGGGGGCGGCGGGGTGGAAGTCAAGGTCGGGAGGGGGCGAGGGATGGCTCCGAGTTTTTCTTGGGCTGGGGGGGGGGGGCGCCACCTTGCGCGGAGGCTGGGCGCGGCTTGAGGAACTGGCACAAGTGGTGTCCGAGACGGGGTCCAACGCCCGCTTCTGAGCCAGAGTGGAGGGGCGGCAACGGGGGCGGCGGGGATCCGGCGGGTGGAAGACAGGGTCGTGATAGGACGAGGGAGCTCGGTGCGCAAGGCTGGTGAACCACAGTTAGACTGATGGAACGGATGCAGGGTAAGGATGCAAGTCCCTTGGACGCCCGTGTCGAAGCTTTTTCGGGCGCGGCGGGCCACGGGGAGTGGTTCAGGATAGGCACGAGAGGCAAGAATACAAGGGCACCCTTGGGAAGGTTACCCATCCCTGTCATCGTCTCGACTGTATTCACCCTTGAAGGCGGGAGATAACCTGGCCAATCGCCCCCAATAATGGTTCTCAAATGCTGAACTTGTTCACGTTCTTTCGTGCACCGTGCAATTCGGGGCCACTGGAAGACGAACAAGGGCGAAGAGCCCGTCCTCCAAGCAGTGCCAAAGTGGTGTCGCGATTCGTGGAGTCGCCACCACCTCCTGAAGAGGGGGAGGAGGGTGGAGACCTGTTTCGCCCGAGTCCCGCTTCGTCCCTGCCAGCTTCGCCCGACGCCTCCTTCGCCCTGGCCCGTGCCGCCGCCACTCCTCGCCGCCCAACCCGCCCGCCAGGGATCGGCCTGCCAGACCGCCCACCCGACCGCCCGTTAGGGTGAGCCCGCCCGACCCGCCTGTTGGGGTCCGCCCGTCCGGCCCGACCCACTTTTGGGCGCGCGCGCGTGCCAACTCGATGATTCATTCCGATTTTATATCCCGCCAGCCCGGCCCGTCCCGACCGTCAGGGTCCGCCCGCCCGGCCCGACCCGCCCGTCGGGGCCCCGCCCACCCGACTCCCGCCGGGGCCGCGGCCCCGCTCGATGTTGCACTGCGTTCCACCGCCCGGGCAACTCGACTCAACCCGCCCGTCAGGATCCGCCCGACTGGCGATGATGATGAGGATAAGGATGAGGGTGAGGATGATGATGGTGATGATGGTGATGGTGATGGTGATGCTGATGATGATGATGATGATGCTGATGATGATGTTGATGATGATGGTGAAGATGGTGAGCAATTTTTTCTCTCGCTCCGACTGACTACTGTTTGCTTCAACGTTTCAGGCAGAACAGGGCGGAGGGTGACGAGGGAACGAGGGAAAACAGGAGACAGACGAGGCCGATGGGAGACGCAATGATTGCTTCCAAGCGCAGGAACGACAACTCGGGAGAACAGGAAACGGGAAGGGAGGCGACAGAACGACGGGGCACGACGGGACGAAGCAAAACGACAAAAGAAGGACGGGACGGAGCTGGGTCAACCTCCATTTTTTGCGCATCTCCTCCGTGGCCTGGGCCACCAGCGTTTCGGACGCCACCTGGCACCTGCTCTGCTGAGCGAGAAGCGCAGCGCCTGCGAGCGGATCACCACCTCCACCTCCATCACGGGCATGATTGAGAAACCTGGTGCGACCAGCGGGCACCATGGAAACCAATATGCGCAGCTTCAAATGTAAGATCGGCCCAACCATTCTCACCTCCTCCAACTTCGTCGAAAGTATCGGCACAAACGGCTTCACCAGGGTCGGCGCGGCCAACGCCTGGCAGATCGCGACGACACGCAGCATGCAAATCGGCACCAACAACGCCCGCGTGAAGGTCGGCACGACTGCCTCAACCGCGGTGTTTGGTACGAGCACCGTTCTCGACACACTTTCCACCAGGCAGATCGGAACAGCCAGCTTCACCAGGAAGGTCGGCGCGACCAGCTGCATCGCGTAGACCAGGATGCGCAACTTCCTCAGGAAGATCGGCACGACCGTATTTATCGCCGCTAGCTTAGTCCAGGAGATCTGCACGGTCCGCTTCACCGAACGTGTCGGCACGTACGGTTTCACCAAGAGGATCGGCACGATCAACATCAGGGATATCGGAATGAAGAAACGGTATGAAGGTCGACATGGGCAACTTCAGCGTGAAGGCCGACGCAACCGTCTCCACCGTGGTGATCGGCACGAACAGCTCTATCAACACCCACTCCTCTGTGAGGATCGGCACAGCAATCATTATCATCACCATTACCATTATCATTCGCATTATCATCATCATCGTCATTCTCATCATCATCATCATCAGGAAGATCGGCATGACCAGCTGCAGCATGTATTCAAGTCATAATGCGCAGCGCCGTCGGGAAGATCATCACGAGGGCCACAGGGAGGATCGGCAGAAACAGACTTGGGATGAGGATCGGCACGGCCGTCGCCACCCTGAAGAAACGCATGGGCAGCTTGTGCGGCACGCCCACCGTCTGCATGGTGGAAAACAGGATCGTCGGAATTCAACGGGAACTGCGGCACCGGTGGGAATGTCAATGCTTTGGCAGACCATGCATCCACATCTGCACGAGGTTGTTGACGCGGCGTCTGGGGTGGTCGGCCAGATGTGGACCAAGAATTGCCTGAGCCTGCGTGCCAAAGGTCTGGGCCTCGCCGCTGTCCTTGTTGATGGCAGCGCTGGAGTTCAAATGGCTGTGATGATGTCAATCACGAAACCAACAGTCCAGTCGGGATTATGCAAGAAGGCCGAGTTCGGGCCGCGGTGACG
>CAUYUJ010016877.1:245000-258633 GCA_963575745.1 Prorocentrum cordatum | reverse complement strand
GGGCCGTCGTGTCACTGGGGGTCGTCGTGGGTCGTCGGGGGAGGGGCGGAGGGTCGTCGTGGGTCAGGGGTCGTCAGGCGAAGGGAGGGGCGGAGGGCCAACCGGTGCCGACGACGACTCGGATGGCGTCAGCCGCGGCCGCCACCGTGGCTGCTGCGAGGCGCGCAGCAACCACCCAGGCCGCCGGCTGCAGCCGTCGCAGCACCGCCCGCGTGTTCTCCCGTTGAAGGGAGACTGGAAGTCGCTGGGCGTGCCAGTCTGCCACCACGGCCGCTTCTTCCCAGGTGGCGTCCGCCACCCGCTTGGCCAAGATCGCGAAAGCTCTCCTGGCCTCACGCCCCCACCCGCCACCGTGGGCCTCTACCGCCATGGGTATGAAGGTGAGGCCCTGCGCCGCGCACTGGCGCTCGGTCTCCAGGTGTTGCCGCTTGGACTCCTCGTACCTCTCCGTGGCCGCGCTGGGGGACGCGGCAGACGCGGCGAGGAGGTCGGCGCGCATGCCAGACGTGGCCGCGAAGTCTCAAGCTGCTGGCACCCCGTTGCGACACCTGGGAAGGTAAACGTCCGCGGGGCGCCTGTCGCCTGCGTCCAGCTCTGGGCTGTCCTGCTCGCCGCCCGGCGGCCCCTCGTTGGCGGCGCGCGGCGGGAGGAGCCCTGGGCGCTCCAGCTTCGCCCTGGCGAAGCCTGCTGCTTGCGCGTCGAAAAACTCCTGATTCCTGAACGCGTTGTGGCGCTTCGTCCTGTCGCCGCGGCAGGAGCAAGCAATGGCGTGGTCTAGCCAGACGTCCATCACCTCTCCGCAAGCGGGGCAAAAGTCCTCCTGGTCCAGGAGCTGCACGCGGAGTCGCCGCTGGACAGCCACCTGGCAGAGGCCGTGCGGGAAGCGGGGTCCCGTGGCTTCGCAGGGCGGCGCCTGGAGGAAAGCGCCGGCGCCAGGTGCTTGGAGCAAGCTCAGGTGCGCCCGCGCGGCTATCGAGGCGCCGGTCTGGAGGCTTGCGAGCGCCGCGTCGTCAACGGCGTCGCTGAGTCTCTTCTGGTTGCCGTGCTGCTCCGGGTCGAAAACCACGCTGTCCGCGACCGAGACAAGGGCGTCCTCGCCGTCCTTGGGGATCCATGTCATGTTGTTGCTGCCCCGCCGACGTTTCAAGCCTCTTGCCCACCGTCTCCTTTTGGACCTTGCGTCTGTCTTAGTGGCTTAGGGATTCACTTAGGTATTCATCGTGTTTATCTTGATTGGGTGTCTGCGAACCTTCCGGATGCCGCTCGCGGAAATATATGCGCCCATGTCACGTCGCCGTCTTCTCGTCAAAACTCCCAAGCTATTTATGCCCCGCATTGCGCATGGGTTGGGTATGTCGCCAGGGTAATACCCAACCCTCCTTGGTTGGGTATTCGTTTCGAATAAAAAAACGGCGGTAGCGCCTTTCCTCCCGCCTCCCGCCTCCCGCCTCCTGCCTCCTGCCCCCTCCTTCTTGTCTCCTCTTGCCCTGCCTGGGGGGCTGCGATCTGCGGAACTGTCGCATTATTCGAAGGCTGCTGGTGGCTCGGGCGGAATGAGGCACCGCGCGGGACCTCCCCATCCCTGGGGGGCTGCGATCTGCGAAACTGTCGCCACTTTCGAGGGCTGCAGGTGGGCCCAACAGATTGAGGCACCGCGCGGATCTGAGCGGGACCTCCCCGTCCTTGGGGGGCTGTGATCTGCGAAACTATCGCCACTTTCGAGGGCTGCTGGTGGGTCCAGCGGAGTGAGGCACCGCGCGGATCTGATCGGGACCTCCCCGTCCATGGGGGGCTGCGATCTGCGAAACTGTCGCCACTTTCGAGGGCTGCTGGTGGGCCCAGCGGAGTGAGGCACTGCGCGGATCTGAGCGGGACGTCCCCGTCCCTGGGGGGCTGCGATCTGCGAAACTGTCGCCACTTTCGAGGGCTGCTGGTGGGTCCATCGGAGTGAGGCACTGCGCGGATCTGAGCGGGACCTCCCCGTCCCTGGGGGGCTGCGATCTGCGAAACTGTCGCCAGTTTCGAAGGCTGCTGGTGGTTCCAGCAGAGTGAGTCACCACGCGGATCTCGGCGGGGCCTCCCCGTCCCTGAGAGGCTGCGATCTGCGACGCTGTCGCCACTTTCGAAGGCTGCTGGTGGGTCCAGCGGAGTGAGGCACCGCGCGGATCTGAGCGGGACCTCCCCATCCCTGGGGGGCTGCGATCTGCGAAACTGTCGCCACTTTCGAGGGCTGCTGGTGGGTCCAGCAAAGTGAGGCACCACGCGGATCTGAGCGGGACCTCCCCGTCCTTGGGGGGCTGTGGTCTGCGAAACTGTCGCCACTTTCGAGGGCTGCTGGCGGGCCCAACAGAGTGAGGCACCGCGCGGATCTGAGCGGGACCTCCTCGTCCCTGGCGGGCTGCGATCTGCGAAACTGTCGCCACTTTCGAGGGCGGCTAGTGGGCTCGCCACTTTCGAAGGCTGCTGGTGGGTCCAGCGGAGTGAGGCACTGCGCAGACCCGAGCGGGGCCTCGCAGTCCCTGGGGGGCCATGTCATGTGGTTCCTGCCCCGCCGACGTTTCAAGCCCCTTGCCCACCGTCTCCTTTTAGACCTTGCGTCTTCTTTAGCGACTCAAGGGTTCACTTAGTTACTCATCGTTTTCCCTTGATTGGGGACCTGCGAACCTTCCGAAAGCCGCTCGCGGAAGTATATGCGCCCATGTCACGTCGCCGCCTTCTCGTCAAATCTCCCAAGCTACTCCTGCCCCGCATTGCGCAGGGGTTGGGTACGTCGCCAGGGTCATTTTGATGAGGGGGGGCGCAGCGGGCAGGGGGAATGGGCGTCGGGGCATGGGGGAGAAGGGATGACGAGGAGGGCGGAGGAGGGCGAGGATGACCGCGGGTGTGGGCGGCGACTGGGGAGTCGCCCCTAGCCCCGCGGCGGGGGGCTGCGCGATCTCGGCCCCCGCGCGGGGTCGGCGGCGCCGGGGGCCTCCCGTCGCGGCGGCGGCGGTGGCGGCGAGGACGGCGAGGATGACGGCGATGAAGACGATGAGGACGATGAGGAAGAAGCGGACTGAGGGGCAACGATAGGGGGAGCCGGCGATACATCGCCGATAGATCGGCGATGGGCCCGCGATAGTGCATCCGCACGCTCCTGGGCAGGTTGGGGCAATCGGGCCCCCATCGGCGGTCAGTGGACGACTGGGGGTCGATACGCCCCCCCTATGCCCATCCCCCCTATCGCTGCCCCTGAAGGGCGGTGATGATCGTGTTGGTGATGATCGTGTGGGTGATGACAATAACTAGGACGATGAAGTGTTTTCCCCCATCAGGCTTTGCCTCAGGTGTTCTTACCTGTTTGTGAAGAAGCTGGTGGGTGCGGCGCCCAGTCGCGCTGGAGTTCCCTGGGGTTCCCCCGGGCTCTACGGTCTTGTTTCCTTGCAGGGGGGGTCCCCGGTTTTGTTTCTTTGCAGTGGCGTTCCTGGGGTTCCCAAAGTGATCCAAGTCTTTTTGGTCTTGTTCTCATTATGATTTTTGGTTTTGAAAGGCTAGCCTTCCTCGACTTTCTCTGGCTTCCCTGGGTCCCTTTGGTGTAATTCACTTACTGTTTCGGAGGCTGGCTTTCCCCGGGTTCGTTGGGCTCCCCGGTCTTATTTGCTTGCTGTATGAAGCAATGCCAAACAGTGCATAGAAATGCTGAGCAATGTCAAGCGATGCCAAGCAATGCCAAGCAGCGCCAAGCAATGCGAAGCGATGCCAAACCATGCGATTTATTGAAAAGTGCCAAGCGATGCCAAGCCACGCGAAACAATGCTAAGTATTGCCAAGCAAGGCCAAGCAATGCAACGCAATGCTAGTCAATGCAAGGCCAAGCAAGGCAGAGCTATAACGAGCAACGCACATCAATGCAAACTTATGCCAAGCAATGTCATTCACTGCCAACCAATGCAGATCAATCTCAAGCAATGCCATGTAATGCCAACCAAATCCAAGCAATACCAAGTGACGCCAAGCTAAGCAATGCAATGCCACGCAAGGCAATGCACTTCCTGCCAAGCGATGTCAAGCAATGCCAAGCAATGCCACTTAGGAAGCGTTCCCCTACGTGGGGTCGCTCCATGTTCATGTCGCTCAAGCACGGCACTGACAGCTCGCCTCCAGAAGCCGATCGCCCGAATTCGCTGGTCAATAAAAAATGGTGTGACCAAGGGCAGCCGCCGACATGATCATATCCTCGCCGACACGACTGTTCTCGCCGACACGACTGTGTCCATCACGAGGGCAGTGGAGATGGTGGTTACTGCGATCGTGAGAACAGTGATGATGATGCTGCTGATGATGATGCTGATGATGGTGGGGGTGATGATGGTGATGGTGATGGTGATGAAGATGATGATGTTGATGATGGTGACGATGATGACGATGATGGTCGTGTTGGTAATGGCGATCACGAGGACGACGGAGGTGGTGGTGATAGCGATGGCGATAATGGTGATGATGGTGGTGGTGATGATGGTGATGATGACGATGATGATTGTGGTAATCATGGTGGTAATGACGATGCTGATGATGACGATGGCGACCATTGTGCCGATAATGATAACGATGGTGACGATGAAAACCATGATGGCCAGAACGATGATGGTGGAGGAAAGGCACGAGGAGGAAGATACGATGATCCTTCCGCGCGTCCCTGCGCGTGCGTCTCGCAGACCCTGACACCGAACACCGGACCCCTGTTCTCCTCCTCTTCGTCCCTCTCCTCCCCCTCCGCCGCCCCCTCCTCCTCCTCCTCCTTCTCCTCCTCCTCGTCCTTATCCTCCTTCTCCTCCGCCGCACCTTCCTCGTCCTTTTCCACCTTCCTCTGCCTTTTCCCCAAGTAGGCTTTGCCTTAGGGATCCTTGCTTGATCGTGAAGAAACCTATGGGTGCGGCGGCTGGTCGCGCCAGGATTCCATGGCCTTATTTCCTTATAAAGGGATTTTCCGGTCTTGCTTCTTTGCAGTGGCGTTCCTCGGGGTTCCCCGGTCTTAGTTCTTTACGCTGGCGTTCTTGTTTCTCTTGCAATGCCAAGCAATGCCATGCAATGCCCGGTAATGTAGTGCCAAGCAGCGCCAATCCACGCCAAGCAACGCCTAACACTACCAAGCAATGCCAGGCCACGCAGAGTAAAGCCAAGCAGTGCCAAGCAATGCTATGCATTGACGACCAATGCCAAGCAATTCCAAGCAACGCCAATCACTGCAACTCAATGCAGAACAAACAATGCAATGCCAAGCAAAGCAATGCAATGCCAAGCAATGCCGCTTAGGAGACATTCTCCTAATTCATTGGCGTCGCGTTGGATTCATTCCTCAAAAAGGCTTTGCCTTAAGGGTCATTACTTGATTGTGAAGAAACCAATGGGTGCGGCGCCCAGTCGCCGGGGTTCCCTGGGGTTCCCCAGTCTTGTTGACTTACGTGTTCCCCGGTCTTGTTCCTTTGCAGTGGCGTTCCTCGGGGTTCCCTGGTCTTGTTTCTTTGCGGTGACGTTCCTCGGGGTTACTTGGTCTTGCTCCTTTTGCATCGCCACGCTGTGCCCACCGATGCAGTGCTAAGCAATGCCAAGCGATGCCAAGCAACGTCACATGATGCCAGGCAACACCAAGCAACGCCAAGCAATGCCGAGCAATGCCAATCAGTGCCAAGAATGCTAGGCAGTGCTACGCAGCGGCAACCGGTACTAGGAAACGCCAATCAGTGCAACTCGATGCAGAACAATGCCACGCCAAGCAGAGCAGTGCAATGCCAAGCAGTGCCGCTCAGGAGTCGCTCCCCTGACTGGGGTCACGCTGGGCTTACTGGCCACGTCCGGCCTCCGGGGGGCGCTCGCCAGGCCCGTAGGACCGTCAGAAAGCGGGCGGCTCGGGAGGAAGAGTTGGCACCAGGGAAGGGGTCCGGATCTCCAGGGATCCAAGCTGTGAACAACGACTGCGACGGCGGAGTTCTGGGGAGGAGGAGGGAAGATCGAGGGTAGAACAGATCCGTCGAGGGTTGTTGCCGTCGTCGCTCTCCTCCTCCTTCTGCTGATCCTGATGCTCCTCCTCCTACGCCTCCGCCTCCTCCTCCTCCTCCTCCTCCTCGTCCTCCTCCTCCCCCACCTCCTCCTCTCCTCCTCCGCCTCCTCCTCCTCCGCCTCTCCTCCCTCCTCCTCCTCCTCCTCCTCCTCCTCCTCCTCATCATCATCCATCTCATCATCATCATCATCATCATCATCATCATCATCATCATCATCATCATCATCATCATCATCATCATCATCATCATCATCATCATCATCATCATCATCATCATCATCATCATCATCATCATCATCATCATCATCATCATCATCATCATCATCATCATCATCATCATCATCATCATCATCATCATCAGCATCATCAGCATCATCATCATCACCATCATCATCGTCATCGTCATCGTCATCGTCATCACCATCATCATCGTCATCACCATCCTACCTCTCTCCTTTTCCCTCGTCCCACCTCCTCTTCTTGCTCCTGCTCCTGCTTCTGCTCCTCCTCCTCTTCCTCCTCCCTGTCCCTCCTCCTCCTCCTCCTCCTCCTCCTCCTCCTCCCGCCATCCCAGAAAGGATTTCCGTAGCTCCCTCCAAGAACTGTACAAACGTTATCTGCCAAAGGTCCACACGGACTTCTGGTCGGCGCCACACTCCCCTCCCCGCACACCTTTTTGCACGTGTGGAGCGAACCACCTGCAGCCCAGACCAGATAAAACCGGGAGGTCGAACACAAGGCGAAAGCGAAGGAGCGGGTGGAGGGAAGCGCGGGGGGGGGGGAGAAGAAGATCGTGGAGCGTCCAAGAGGGGGTGGTCGCAAATCATAGGGGGAGGAAGGTGCACAGACGTAGGCGACGTGTTGAAACAAGAAGAGGGGGCCGTGAAATCAGGGGACATACCATGGCCACGCCAACGGGGGGTGCGCTGACGGCCCCAGCCAATCAGCCCCTCAGATCGTGGAACCCCAGAACAGCCAAGAACCCCGCCTTTGAAGGGCTCCCCAATCGTGTCCGAGCGGATGGTGTCGGACGACGACCACGAAGACGACGACGGCGACGACGACGACGACGACGGCGGGCGGCTTGCAGGCTGTGCGCTCCGGCGGGCCCGCGTCGGCGATGCGTCGGCGATGCATCGGCGAGAGGCATCGGCGCTCCGGCGGCGTGGAGAAAATCGGGCCTCATGCCGAGCCGCATCGGCGATGCATCGGCGATGCGGCACGATCCTCCTCTCTCCTCCTCCGCCTTCTCCTCCTCCTCCTCCTCCTCCTCCTCCTCTTCCTCCTACTCCGTGTCGTCGTTGTCGTCCTCCTCCTCTCCTCCTCTCCTCCTCAGGGTGCCAGGCTAATGCTTCCGGGTGCAGGACGCGTTATCGTTCACCTGAAGGGGGAGCTTCCTGGGTTACTCGGACCCCATCTGAGCGGCGAAAAGAAGCGGGTCTTAGGCGCGATGACGTAGTGACCTTCCGCGGTGGCTCACGCGGGCCGCCAGCGCGGCACGCTGCATTCGAAACGAGGGCGCTGACGCGCGACCTTCCGCTGGCGCTCATGCGCGAAAGTCCTCGCAACCGAACTCATTTTTATTGGGTTCTGCAATCACGTGGTCCTCGCACGTGATCCAATGAACTGGTCCCTGAGTAGCTGCATCAAGACTGCCGTCGCACAGCGCGCCCATGGTGAACTTGCCGCCACCTTGCGCAGCAGCGTCAAGCAGCCGAGCCCGTTCTCCCGCGCCGCTCAGTCGGGAGACCTGGAGCCTGACCGCCCCCCCCCCACCCCCGGTGGCGCGGGGCGCGCCCGGAGGGACCGCCGGCGGGCGGGGCTTCGGGACTCAGCCCCTGGAGGCGTCTGGGAGCCTTCGTGGCGGGGCCAGGGCGGCGCGGGGTGGACGCACTCGGTCCGCCAGCACGCGGGGCCTCGGAGTCTCCGGGGCAGGGCCTGGGCGTTTGGGGTCGACGCACGTTCCCCCTCAGCCCTTCCCCCCCCGACTTTGCCCCTGAGGGCCGCTTCTGCGACGGCCCCGAGGGGCCCGGCGGAGGGCGCCGAGGGCGCCGAAGGCGCCGAGTCTTGTGCTTCGCGCTCTTTCTAGCCGTCTGCGCTCCTGCCTCGGCCAAGATGCTGCTCAGCCCCGCCCGAACACATGTGCTCGGCCCAGCGCCCCCCCCACCTCTGCCCACTGGCGTCGCAGGCGCAGGCATCGCCCGCGCGCCGCCCGCCGGGGCGCCGTCGCCGGCGCACCCCCCCCAGACATCCGATGCCCCGACACCCTCAACAGGCGGCCCCCGAGGCCCCGACCCTCGTAAGGGTGCCGCTCGGGCGCCGCCCGCCGGCTTCCCCAGGGCCCGCCCTTCATTCCGAGTCGTTTTCTGACGGCCCCAGGGCCCGGCGAGGGCCCCCGGAGGCTGGAAACGGCGACAAACCTCCGCCGTCGCCATCGCCGTCGCCGGCACCGCTGAGCGGCGGCGGCCTCGGCCGCAGCCTCGTCCCGGGCACCGCCGCCGCCCTGGCGCCGCCGCAGCCGCTCCAGCGCGGCCTTCTGCCGCTCAGCCTGTGGCGCTGTGGCGCTGGGCTTTCAGTGGGGGGGCAGCGGGCGGCGCCGCGGTCCTCCACCTCCTCCTGCTCCTCCTGCTCCTCCTGCTCCTCCTCCTCCTCCTCCTCCTCCTCTTCTGTCATCTCCCTCTCCTCGCTCCCTCTCCCTATCCTCGCTCCTTCTCCACTCCCTCTCCTCGCTCCCTCCTCCTCGCTGCCTCTCCCTCTCCATTCCTTGTCCTTATGAATAACTTCTCCCTGTCGCACCCCGAGGCCAGTCGGAAGGGCGGGCCGGGCGTGTCGCCTGAGGCTACCTCACCATTTATGATCCTGAAGCTGAAAGTCTGGCCACAATTTCACACATGGAGGGCGCGCGGTTTTCAACATGTGGCTCCCGCCTTAGTGCCGCGCACATCCGTCCAAAATAATATAAAAAGTTTCGCGGGCTGAGGACAAGTAGTTTTCACAATGTGGCTCTCGCGTTAGCGCCGTGCACATACGTTCAAACACATTGCAAGAACTTCACGGATTGAGGGCGGTTCCTTTTCAAGATGTCGGTCTCGCCGAAGCGCCGTGCACATTCGCCAAACATATTGCAAGAGTTTCACGGATGGAGTGCGGTTCCTTTTCAACATGTGGCTCTCACCTTTAGCGCCGCGCACATTCGTTATAAGGGTCTACCGCAGTTTCAGGATTCTCGTGGTTAACGTCCCAGGTATGGTGTTTTGGCCAGATGTCGGACTCAGAGGGCGCAACAGTCAATTCGTGGCGTTCATGTCCGAGGGATGGTGTTCTGGCGCGAGTCAGGATCGTCAAGACGCAAAAGTAACGGTAATCCGCGGTGTCTACATCTTTGGGATGGTGTTTTGGCGCAGCTCAGGATTTTCAAGCGATTGATTTCCAATGGGAGAGTTCCTTCAGTGAAAAGGAACCCTTGTGGGGCCTATGAAGAGGGAGCTTGGAGGTAGGGCATATTACAACATCGTTGACGAGTCTTGGGTTTACACTGGTCCCCCTCCTTCTCCTCCTCCTCCTCCGCCTCCTCCTCCTCCTCCTCCGCCTCCGCCTCCGCCTCCTCCTCCTCCTCCTCTCTTCCTCCTCTCCTCCTCCTCCTCCCCTTCCTCCTCCTCCTCCCCCTCCCCCTCTCCTCCCCCTCCCCCTCCCCTTCCCCCCCCTCCTCCTCCTCCACCTCCTCCTCCTTCTCCTCCTTTTCGCCCCCCTCTCCTTCCTCCTCCTCCTCCTCCTCCCCTCCTCCTCCTCCCCCTCCTCCTCCTCCTCCTCTTCCCCCTCCCGTTCCCCTCGTTCTCCCTCCTTCCATCTTCCATCCATTTTCCTCATATATAACTCCCTGTCCTCCTCCCCCTCTTCTCCTCCATCCCGTCTAACCACCTGACGTGTCTGGCAGGGCTGGCCGCGGGCGATGCCGCAACAAATGCCGCATCGGACACTCGCCGCCGCCGCCGGCGCTGCCAGCGGCGCGGGTGGCGCCGCTGCCGGGGATGCTGCGGGCGGGGCTCTCCGTAGGCTTCGGGAGGAGTATAACCCCCCCCGCCCCCCCGAAAAAAAAGGCACAGCTCTCGATCGTGTCTCCTCCTCCTACTCCTCCTCCTCCTCCGCTTCCTCCTCCGCCGCCTCCCCTTCCTCCTCCTCCGCCTACTCCTCCTCCTCATTCTCCTCCTCCTCCTCCTCCTCCTCCTCCTCCTCTTCGAGGCATGCTCCTCCGACGCTCGGCTCCTCCTCCTTCTCCTCCTCCTCCTTCTCCTCGTCCTCCTCCTCATCATCGTCATCGTCCCCCTCCTCTTCATCCTTCCCTTCCCCTCCTCTTCTTCCTCTTACTCAACATCCTCCTCCTCCGCCCCCCTCCTCCTCCTCCTCCTCCTCCTCCCTCCTCCTCCTGCTCCTCCTCCTCTCCTCCTCCTCCTCCTCCTGCTCCTCGCACGTGCCTCGGAATGAAGTTCGAGCTCGTCTAGCCTCGCCGCATCTGCCACCGAACCGTCATCGCGATTTCGGCGGCCTTTGAATTAGAGATGGGCTCAGGGCTGCAAGCTCGGATAGCATGATATAGCCAAAGTGGAAGCGGCAAGGATGGAAAGCGAGACGCGGGGCGGATGGTGGACGCCCAGACGGGCAATGGGACACGAGGCAAGGAAGGGGAGATCAACAACGGAGCAGAGATGGGTGAGGAATCTGGGGCAACGCCAATAGTGCTCTTGAGCATCAGCTGCTGGGGCACCACAGCCCATTCGACAGGGCTCGTTTTGCTGAAAGCGGGCCGCTGTGGGCCAGCCATGCATCAAGAATTTGAGGACCGCAAGCGCTTTCGCTGTCGGCAGCGCGGCGACCGTAGTCTGGATGTCAGACCAGGGGGGCGCGCGGGCATCAGCGATCGAAATCGGGAGCCAGCTTGCCAACCTCTGAGCGAAAACTTCCGCGAGGCAGGCTGGGTGCAAGTGTTCTCGCATGCCAGTTGTGAGCAGTCTCTGAATTCTGAAAGTCTGACCTTCAGGGATGGCTTCGGTCCTTTGACGGAGGGAGTCGAGGGCAGCAAGAGCAGCAGCAGACACCCGCCTTCTCGCGGCCAGGGACGAGGAGATGAGACCAGAGCCAATATCCTGAGGGAATCCTTCAGACGCGGCGGCAAGAAATTCAGCGAACGAGGCTTGTTTCCAGAAATCGGGATACAGAGGGGAAAATGGGAGGCTCGCAAGCGTAGCCTCATCTCTATGTCTCTCGGCGGCCTCTCTGAGCGCTGTCAGCGCAGATGGCCAGACGTTTAATGAAGATTTGCTAGCACGAATGAGGGAGGAGCAGCAAGTGGACGTCAAACAGTGGAATCGCGGGCCGCCCCAGGAGTGCAAAGACAGCTGGCCAGACCGAGGGAGAGCACAGTGCGGGATTCGGAGCAGGCGGGCAAAAGCGACGCTTTCGAGGTGGGGGAGGACCGAAGGAGGAGGGAGAAACTGAGCAACATACGAGAGCACGCTCGCCACTCTGGAGTTATATAAGTGAGCGACGGTCCCAGCAGGGGCACCCTGAATGGCAAGCTGGAAACCGCGGTCGACCCATTTAGCGAAAGGCTCTCTCCAGGACTCCGTAGTGACTGAGGGCCCGAGCCAGATGCCTAGGTATTTCAGTTGATCACGCACAGGGAACTCATTCCAGGAGGGGATGTTCTGCGAGATCCAGTTCTTGTAATCGTCGGCGACGTCGGGCGAGAAGCGAGAGGCAAGAGGAACCGCAACGCATTTGCTGCACTTGAGCTTAAGTGATGCAACCCTCGCGGCGACTCTGAAGATACGGGCCATAATCTTGAGCGCAGACAGTCGACGAATAGCTGCCCCCACATCATCAGCACACGCTCTAACAATCCCCAACTTGCGACCTTCAACACTCAACTGCATATCTTGAAGAAAGGGATCTGCCGAGATCGCAAAGAGAGCGCCCGATCCAGGGCATCCCTGGACAATGCCGCTGAGAATCTGGAACAGCACGACGAGCTGGGAACTGGAGTCGGCACTGATGCCGTAGCATGTGATGGCGCGGTAGATCTCCATCACAAAGAGCACGAACGGGGATGGTAGTGTACAGGATTCCAATACCATGAGCATCCATTGGTGAGAAAGACTCGGGAATGCTGCGCCGAAGTCGTAGCTCACGAGGGCCGGCTTGAGAGAGACGGCTGAGGGGTCGGCGGAGTAAAGACGAGCGAAGCCGTCGATCTCGACGACATTCTGTCCGAAGTTCCTTCCCATAACAAACCCACGCTGGATGTCGCAAAGACGGTGGGGAAGAGCGAGAGACAAACGGCGAAATACAACCGAGGTAATCAGCTTGTTATCTGTGTTCTTGAGTCCGAGGGGTCGGAGTCCACTGGCTGGGCGAATGCATTCTTCAGAGGGGTCATCATCAGCAGGTTTCGGGACGAAGATGCCCAAGAGAGCGTTGAATCCAAACGGCATGTGGTTGCCCCCGAGGATCCACCAGAACGCGCTGTCCAGGATTTCCACGGAGTGCGGAGCAGCCCGCCAGGCCGCATAGGGGATTTGGTCAGGTCCAGGGGCAGAGTCCGACGATTTCTGGATTGTTTTCTGGAAGTCCAGGAGCGAAGGGGGTTCCAGGTCGGGGAGCGTGATCTTGGGAGAGAAGCGGGCGAGGTAGGTAGAGGCGGCCTCAATATCGATAGACTTGGTTCCAAAAACTTGCCTCCAGTGATCTGAGATTCCCTCCCGAATCTCGGCCTCAGACGATGTTGTGATGTGGCCAATCCTCAGCCCCGAGAGGTGCAGCCGTCGGTTGAACGGTGCCCAGAGACGAGCACGGCGGGCAAGCGCACGAAGTCGGCGCCTGGACTTAGCCAACTTCGCAGGTGCGCTGAGCTCCGTCATGTTGCGACGAATTGCAGCTTGCTCGCTTTCAGCGTCAGCCAGCTGCAGAGAGTCCAGGAGCGTGCAAAACTCGGCGTGCTTGCGGATGGAGAGAGACGGGATAGCGAGATCCAAGTCCAGGAATTCCTTCCCAAGATCGTATTGTAGAAGATTCCCAGCTCCCCGAAAGTCTTGTCTCCAAACAGCCCTGGCGATGGCCCTGAGGAGGAGGATCTTGCGTTTGGGGTCCGTGGGGTTCCCTTTGAGGAAGCTGTTGCGAGCCTGTCGGGCACCTTCACGAATAACTTCTTTGTACTGCAGGAGGACCAGCGGGGGGGAGAGGTGCGACGTGCCAATGTTATCCCAAGCTGCAAGAACATATTCACGGAATCGAGGATGTTGAAAGAGATGTTTAGGGATTGGTTGAGAGTCAGGATCAGGAGGAGGGCGAAAGCGAAGCACAGCTTGCAGAGCGGCATGATCTGAAATCCCTCGCTGCTCGAGGGCTTCAGGCGTCTCTATCGTGGCAGCCGTGATCGACATCTGTGTAAGCCTCCAACTGGGACCCGAGAAGAAAATCCTGTCGATTTTGGAAGCATGGTCGAACGTACCATTGTAGTGTGCCATATCAGGGGTATCGATCTCAATCGTGGCTCCCAAGGTCGACCTCCAACCAGAGTCTCGCGATGCAAACCATTCCTGC
>CAUYUJ010016877.1:145000-240000 GCA_963575745.1 Prorocentrum cordatum | reverse complement strand
GATGTTGCCGTACTTGCGCTCCAGGAGCTCCTTGATCCTCGGCGGGTCGCCCTCGATCTCCCCCTCCGTGTTCATCAGCTGGTTGTGGATCGGGCCAGGCTGAGCTCGGCGAGGCGCTCGTTCTCGGGGATTGCCCGCCTCGTGTAGGCAGTGCTGCAGGGCTCTGTTCGCGGTCCGGATCTTCCTGCGCATCCTGATCATGTCCTTGCTGTAGATCGCGCGCTGCCCGCGGCCGCGGGTGACCCGCCGACGCGCCTCCAACGCCCGCAGCGTGTCTGCATGAGCTCGTGGCCCTCGGGGAGCTTGGGGACCTTCCTCGCAGGCGGGCCCCTGCCACAAGCAGCGGCAGCCAGGTGCACCGCGTCCGTCATGGAAGTGATCGGCGCTGGGTTGCGGTCGGCGTAGCAGGCGCTGTGGCTCCAGCGCTGGAAGCGGTTGTCAAGGCATGTCCAGTCCTGCATAGGCGCGCGACCTCCGTTCCAGATGTTGCGCCTCCGGGTGCCGAGGGTGAACTCCAGCTTGATGGCCGAGTGGTCGGATTGCGCGCTGTCGGTGATCTCCTCGAGCGTAGTGCAGACCTTCCAGATGTCGCGAGCAGGTATCAAGACATGGTCGATCTGGGCTGGCGGGTGCTTAAAATCGCAGTGGCAGGTGGGTCCGCTGGCCGCCGCGGTGAACGTGTTCGTCGCCGCCAGGTCGTGCTGCGTGAGAAGTCTCGTCGAAATCTCGGCGCAACGCGTGGGCTGGCCGACTGGGAAGTCCGCAATCCAGCGCTCCTCGTCCGCCTGCGGTGGGGGCAGGGCCGTCTGCGCGTCCGCGCCCACGATCGGGTGCGCCCCAGGCGGTGCCATCATGATCAGGTCGGAAAGCTCCTCCATAGAGTCCTCGTACTGAGTGAGGGAGCGTCCTGGAAAAATTAGCCTGGCGAAGGACCCAACCATCTGCAGCTGCGAGTACCGCACGGATATGAGACGAAGGAGGGGGCACGCAAACTAGGCCCCTCTTCTCATAGGCACCGCGCCACTGCATGGACGAGGCACAGGGCAGCGCGGGCAGGAGGTGGCGGGCGGAGGAGGAAAGCTCACTGGGGCGAGCCAACACATCAGTATCATCATCGCATCATGAGACCTGTTACTGGGCACGCAGGAAGAGGTGGCGGAGACACCGTGTAGATGTCGAAGGCAGGTCAGCAGCGGCAGAGACGAGACTGGGGGGGCCCGCGGTCAAGAAGCAAAAGGAAGCAAGAGGAGCGAGAGACGAGGGGTGACATTTTTGTCTCCGGGCCGATAGCGAGCCACGCAGAGTGCACTGCGCAGGCGGAACCGCTCGAAAGTGGCTGGGGAGTCCCACCGACGCGGTCTGGTCATCCCGACGGAATCCCATCGACGCGCGGGGGTCGTCCACTGCGACTCAAAGTAAACGGATAGCTCCCCCGTGCTGCGCGGCGAGGCGATGCGAAAATTGCGCGATCTGGGTGAAATCCCCCGACAGGCGCCGGTCATCCTCTGGCGAGAAATCCCGACGACGAGCTGGGGTCATCCAAGCGTCAGCGACAACCAGCGCGCGCCGCTGGCTCGTGCGGGGCCGCTTCCCAGGTCAGGCCTCACGGATGAACTCGCTGAAGCCGAGCTCCCTGGCGAGGGCCGTCGCCTCCTTCCTGCACCGCTTCGTGCGCGCAGCAAACTGCTACAGCCCATTCTCCACGGATTACCCCAACGGTTCCAGCCACCCGATAGCCACCCAGACGTGCCAACGCATGTGTCACCAGAGTCTGAAGCTCCCCCCGACCTTCGGTGGAGATCCCTATAGGGCCACGAAACGTGTGAGGGGTGTGCCGAAATGGGTGTTGGGGAGTGCCGAAATTGGTGGTGGGGAGGCACGCGAACCCTGCCACTGGGGCCTTCGGTGGAGCTCCCTGTTGGGGCCACGAAACGTGTGAGGGGTGCGCCGAAATAGGTGGTGGGGAGGCATGCGGACCCTGCCACTGGCGCCTTCGGTGGAGCTCCCTATGGGGCCACGAAACGTGTGAGGGGTGTGCCGAGATGTGTGGTGGGGAGGCATGCGAACCCTGCCACTGGGGCCTTCGGTGGAGCTCCCTATGGGGCCACGAAACGTGTGAGGGTGTGCCGAAATGGGTGGTGGGGAGGCATGCGGACACTGCCACTGGGGCCTTCGGTGGAGTTCCCTGATTATGGGGCCACGAAACGTGTGAGGGGTGTGCCGAAATGGGTGGTGGAGAGGCATGCGGACCGTGCCACTGGGGCCTTCGGTGGAGTTCCCTATGGGGCCACGAAGCGTATGAGGGGTGTGCCGAAATGGGTGGTGGGGAGGCATGCGGACCCTGCCACTGGGGCCTTCGGTGGAGCTCCATATGGGGCCACGAAGCGTATGAGGGGTGTGCCGAAATTGGTAATGGGGAGGCATGCGGACCCTGCCACTGGGGCCTTCGGTGGAGCTCCTTATGGGGCCACGAAACGTATGAGGGGTGTGCCGAAATGGGCGTGGGTGACGATGACGATGATGATGACGATGATAATGATGATGCTGATGATGATGGTGGTGATGATGATGATGATGACGATGACGACGACGATGATGATGATGATGATGATGACGATGGGAAGAGGGAGGAGGGGGAGGAGGAGGAGGAGAGGAACGCGGGGCACCGTCTCTTCAAAACGAGGACCCAACACCACAGGATGGTTGGGAATAAGTATGTGGGTTTCCTCGGCCGCGCAATTGCAAGGTTGGTGGCCCCTAAGAGCCTAGGCCCAGGACGCCAGGAGGCTGGCGGTGTCAGGCGCGGTGTGGGCGCGGTGGGAGGGGTGCTGCCGCGGTTTTGCAGGGTGGGTGGCCCCTAAGAACCTAGGCTGGGGACGTCAGGAGGCTGGCGGTGTCAGGCGCGATAGGGGGCGCGGTGGACGGGGTGCCGGCGAAGTTTTTTGCAGGGTGGGTGGCCCCTAAGAGCCTAGGCCCAGGACGCCAGGAGGCTGGCGGTGTCAGGCGCGGCGGTGGCGCGGTGGGGGGGGGGCTGGCGAGGTTTTTGCAGGGTGGGTGGCCCCGAAGAGCCCATGCCCAGGACGCCAGGAGGCTGGCGGTGTCAGGCGCGGTGGGGGAATGGTGGGCGCGCGGTGGGGGCGCGGTGAGGGGTGTCGGTAAATGTTGGGCCAGAAATTGTCGCGTGGGGGGTCCCAATACTGAGCTGCGGACCCTGCCACTGGGGCCTTCGGTGGAGCTCCTTATGGGGCCACGAAGCGTATGAGGGGTGTGCCGAAATTGGTAATGGGGAGGCATGCGGACCCTGCCACTGGGGCCATCGGTGGAGCTCCCTATGGGGCCACGAAGCGTATGAGGGGTGTGCCGAAATTGGCGTGGGTGACGATGATGATGACGATGATAATGATGATGATGATGATGCTGATGATGATGATGATGATGATGATGATGGTGCTGATGATGATGATGATGATGGTGATGATGATGATGATGATGATGATGACGACGACGAGGATGATGATGATGATGATGATGATGATGATGATGATGATGATGATGATGATGATGATGATGATGATGATGACGATGGGAAGAGGGAGGAGGGGGAGGAGGAGGAGGAGGAGAGGAACGCGGGGCACCGTCTCTTCAAAACGAGGACCCAACACCACAGGATGGTTGGGAATAAGTATGTGGGTTTCCTCGGCCGCGCAATTGCAAGGTTGGTGGCCCCTAAGAGCCTAGGCCCACGACGCCAGGAGGCTGGCGGTGTCAGGCGCGGTGTGGGCGCGGTGGGAGGGGTGCTGCCGCGGTTTTGCAGGGTGGGTGGCCCCTAAGAACTAGGCTGGGGACGTCAGGAGGCTGGCGGTGTCAGGCGCGATAGGGGGCGCGGTGGACGGGGTGCCGGCGAAGTTTTTTGCAGGGTGGGTGGCCCCTAAGAGCCTAGGCCCAGGACGCCAGGAGGCTGGCGGTGTCAGGCGCGGCGGTGGCGCGGTGGGGGGGGGGGCTGGCGAGGTTTTTGCAGGGTGGGTGGCCCCGAAGAGCCCATGCCCAGGACGCCAGGAGGCTGGCGGTGTCAGGCGCGGTGGGGGAATGGTGGGCGCGCGGTGGGGGCGCGGTGAGGGGTGTCGGTAAATGTTGGGCCAGAAATTGTCGCGTGGGGGGTCCCAATACTGAGCTCTCGTGAGGCTGGGGTGCCGGGGCGCGGAGGGGGCGCGGTGGAAGGCGTCGAGATCCCTGTCGCATAGGAGTAGTTTGTGCAAAAGAGATGTCGCACACGCCTCTGGTGTCGGCGGATTCTCTTGGGAATCGACGATTTATTATGTATGTGTGTGTTTTCCCCCTCCCGAAATGCGAGGGCCACGGAGGGTCTGGTTCGAACAAGTCGGAGCACACCAGGGGGCCATTGGACCGTCTTGAGGCCATGCTGTACCGTACTGGGTCCATGCTGGGCCGTCTTCGGGGCATCTTGGAGGCAGTTGTTAGCCGCTTTGGGATGGGCCGATGGGATGGGAGCCTCAGGCGAAACTGTCATGGGCCGATGGGATGGGGGCCGCACAGGTGGCAAAACGCATGCGCCGGGACTTCATTGAGATCCTTGTGAAACACGTTCAAGCGGGTAGCACTCGGCACGCCAACAACCCCTCTCGCAACCAACAGGGGGCGGAGGATATCATGGAAATCGGGACATCCCACAACCGTCCTGGGCTATGGGCAAGAGGCCTTTTTGGTGCCTCTTGGGTGCCTCTTGGAGTCTCGTGGATTTCCTTCAGGCTGGAGCGGTCTTACGCCTTCAATTGCCAAACATCCTGGCTCACGACCACTTTGGCTCAAGGCATTTCGTGCTAGGCGTTTATGCCAGGTTTCCTGTTGATCACCAGAGCTCAGCTGTCTCGGGCTGGACTCAACTCAGCTGGTCCGAGGGCTCCGGATCGAGTCCCGCTCCCGATGGTGTCGGCGACCGCTCGCTCCGTTGTTGCCGTCGTCCTTCTCTTTGCGCTGGCTGCCGAGGGCAAGGTTGAGAGCAAGTTCTGGGGATTTCTTGACGACGTGGCGGGGGGGGGAAGGAGAAGAGCGACGTCACTACCGTGGCAGAGATACTCGAGCACGGCGGCAGCATTTCAGTCGAGGATTGCGGCACGAAGGCGGACGTGATGCACGCTTCGCGCTCCCAGTTCTACAGGAGCCGCATGCAGGTGCGCGTCTACGGCAACCTTTCGCGCAGCGTCTCGGGAGGGACCATCGGCGTGAAGATTTACAGAAGCTCCGCTGCCGAGGGGTCGTCGACGGGAGACTGGATGAAGCGCGAACTCGCGTGGCACAGCGTCCCCCATAGTTACGAGGAGGACTTGTGCAAGCACTTCGGCAAGAGCCACAGCCAGCGTGGATGCCCCTTCCTCTCTGGCACGACCGAGCTCCGCTTCGCCATCGACAAGCTGCCGCCAATGGTGGTCGCGGGCTCGTACAGGTTGAAGATAAAGGCCGTCGATACTTCCGCCAAGCAGGTGGCCTGCGTGCGGGCACATGTGGAGATCCCGCGCGGCAAGAGCGGCGAGATATTCCGCAGGGTCCAAGCAGTGAGCGCCACCCGTCGTGGGCGTGCTCTGGAGGTCGTCACTAGGGCTTGCTCTTGTGACTTATCGGACCCGGTGTGCGGCGACGATGGCAACACCTACGAGAGCATGTGCCAAGCCCACTGCGCAAGAGTCGATGTAGCGTATCCGGGCAAATGTGGAGATCAGGTAACAACCTTTGGCGGGAGAGCGGTGTCGGGCGCCGCGGGCTTCGGTCGCGCGGGCAAAGACAAACAGAGTTTTTTTTCCGAGGCGGCGGCCCACGACGGCCCAGGCTGGAGTCGCAGGCTGGAGCCGCAGGCGACGACCACGATCACGACAGAGAGTTCCTGGTTCCATTATGATGCTGGGTTGGGGCCGTGCGCTGGAGTCAATTATTCTCTTACTTCGTATCCACTTTTCAACCATGATGTCACTGGATGCAAGTATGCTTGTGAGATCAATCCTGAGTGCAATAGCTTCATGTACTTTCGATGGGTGGACGACTTGAACGAAGCATATTGTTTTCTCCAGTGGTATGACGCGACTCAGTCGTTCGATAATTGCGCAGACTCTCCATGCGAAGGGTGGTCCTCGGAGGCTGATTCTTATGATGTTTACTGGTACTTCAACGGATGTATGCAGCCATCCCCGACGCCAGCACCACCGCCGACTCCCCCTCCGTCTCCGTGCGTGGATACATCGGATGGAGCGGTTGGGCCAACTCTGTTCGCACCAGAGCCAGACATGGAGCCTCCCAACGTGACCTTTGATTGCGAGTTTTGGGTGATGGTTGTGGCGGCATCGGATTTGGGCAGTGCTGTGTGCGGGTACTCCTTCGCTTATGACGACTCCGATTTCACAGCCACAGAGATGTGCTGTGCATGCGGGGGTGGTTCAGATCCGAGCGCTTCAACCATGGCGACAACAACGTTGCTCGGACCCTCGGTCAGCACGCCCGGGCACGAGCCCGAGATGGAGCGAACGACGACCCTGAAGGACTCCGACTTGGACGTGCCGGAGCCAGAGCCGGAGCCCGAGATGTGGTGGACGACGACCCATAAGGATTGGCATTGGGACATGCCAGAGCCAGAGCCCGAGCCCTGGACGACGACGCAATGGGATTGGGACGATACGGACGATTGGGGCGACATGGACGATTGCTGGTGCGACGACATTTTGTGGCCAGTCTGCGGAAATGATGGCACAACTTACAGCAGTTCATGCTACGCTGATTGTCTTGGCGGTGGCGTTTGGATGGACGGGGAGTGCGATTGCATCGACTGCACGGTAGTCGACGCGGCTCAAATCCCCACCTTCGCCCTCACGTTCCTCATGTGTTTGTTGGCGCTACTACTGTAAGGGCTGCGTTGCATGAAGCTGTCCAGATTGGTTCCATGTCCGTAGAGCCTGGGGCATGTAAGTTGCCGCCAGTTGCCTCATCTGCCTCCCCGTTCTCCCTTATTCGTCTCCCTCGCTGGGCCTTCTCACGACTGTTCCGTTTCCTTGATTCCTCCATTTCGCACGGGGCTCGAGTGTAAGGTCAGCAGCGCACTCCGTGCCACGATCGTGCATCCCAAATGCTGTAGTTGCCGCAGCATGAGGCCCGTCGTTTTGGATCATGCCGACCTCGGCCCACTACACTGCCAGCTGGGTGGGCGAGGCTCGACGAGGGAGTTGTTGTGGTGTAGACCGAACCCTGTGACCCCCGAGACGCGAGTGGTGTCATATCTCTGTGAGACATCCTCCAAACAGAAGTCCAGGTTTTTCTCCACATGCTTGGTGGGGTTTTGGTTTTTCCCCATATCCTAAGATGGGGTTCTTGTTATTACTTGGACGCCTCCTACTCCTTCTCCTTCCTCCTCCTCTTTTCTCCTCCCCTCCTGTCGGACATACTGAGACTTGCTCATACACAGACTTACTCATACTCAGATTTACTCATACTCAGACCTACTCATACTCAGACTTACTCACACTCAGACATACGCATATACAGACTTACTCATACACAGAGTTACTCATACACAGTATTAGTCATACCCATACGTACACATACACAGACTTACTCATACACAGACTTACTCATACTCAGCACCCCTAAGGGGAGCCGCCAGGGGTGGTTGCACGGGCTCGTTCGCGGCCATTTTGTGGGGATGTCTCAGGCGGTTTGCCTGTTTCTGTGCCCAACATCCTTCGCTTTCGGAGCAGATTTGGAGGATGTCTCGAGCGAGGCGCTCATTTCAGCACCCCTAAGGGGAGCCGCCAGGGGTGGTTGCACGGGCTCGTTCGCGGCCATTTTGTGGGGATGTCTCAGGCGGTTTGCCTGTTTCTGTGCCCAACATCCTTCGCTTTCGGAGCAGATTTGGAGGATGTCTCGAGCGAGGCGCTCATTTCAGCACCCCTAAGGGGAGCCGCCAGGGGTGGTTGCACGGGCTCGTTCGCGGCCATTTTGTGGGGATGTCTCAGGCGGTTTGTTGTTTCTGTGCCCAACATCCTTCGCTTTCGGATCAGATTTGGAGGATGTCTCGAGCGAGGCGCTCATTTCAGCACCCCTAAGGGGAGCCGCCAGGGGTGGTTGCACGGGCTCGTTCGCGGCCATTTTGTGGGGATGTCTCAGGCGGTTTGCCTGTTTCTGTGCCCAACATCCTTCGCTTTCGGAGCAGATTTGGAGGATATCTCGAGCGAGGCGCTCATTTTCACCCCCCAGGTGGGCCAGGTTTTGGTGGCCAGGCTCGTGGGCGCAGATTCTTCTCAGGATGCCACAGGAGGCTCCAACAGGCTCCAGGAGGCTCCAGGAGACCACATGAGGTCCCAGGAGGCATCAGGAGACCACAGAAAAACTCAAGAGGCCACAGGATGTCCCAAGAGGCTCCAGGAGGCTCCAGGAAGCTCCAGAAGGCTTCAGGAAACCACAGGAGACCCCAGGAGACACCAGGAAGCGCCAGGGGGCCTCGGAAGGCAACAGGAGGCCCCGAGAGGCCCCAGGAGCAGGAGGCCTCAGAAGGCAACAGGAGTGGTTCCAATCCCATGTGTTTTACGTATGCTCCTATCGATTGGGCCTCACCTGGAGCACGATTCTTTGATGTGCTACGTATGTTTCTATAGATGGTCCTTCTCCTGTGTACACAATCCTAAATGTTTTACTCATGTTCCTATGTATTGGGCCTCTCCTGGGGCACGAGTCCTTGGTGTTTTACGCGTGTTCCTATAGATTGCCCTTCTCCTGTGGCTCTAATCCGCAATGTTTTATGTACGTCTGTTGCTATAGATTGCGCCTCCCCTGGGGCACGAAACCTTCCTAGGAGGTCCCAGGGGGTCCCAAGAGGCTCCTGGAGACCCGAGGAAGCCCCAGTAGGTTTCAGGAGGCCCCAGGAGGCCCAGGCTCATGCACAGAGACGCGCTCGTACTACTGAGGCTCAGTCACACTCCAATTCAGTCGCAGTTAGATTGATGTCCAGACCGTCACAACTGAAGCCCGTTAATATTCGAAAGCTCTTGCGCCTGGACATTCACGGCGGACAGGTCCATGCGAGTAGATGCACATATGGGGAGCTCCACGCAGTGAATAATCTTCTCTTCCGCGTCCCACCCACGTTCCTCCGCCTCCTCACCCCTCTTCCTGCCTCGTCGCGCCCGCGTTTTCCTCTCTCACCTCCTTCTCTCCTCTCCTCTCTCCTCCTCCTCTTCCTCCTCCTCCTCCTCCTCCTCCTCCTCCCGTAGCCATTTTGGCTCAAGGCGCCTGGTGGCCAGGCACCAGGGCCGGGGGCGGACGCGCTCCCCTGGCCCCGCGGGGCCGCTCCCCCTCGGCCCGCCGCGGCCGCGCCTTCCTCCCCTCCCTGGCCGTGCCGTCTGAAGATAGCTGGCCTGAATCGATTGCCACCATTCCGCCAGCCTCCACTCCGCCTGCATCCCCTGGAGGTGCGAACATGGAGGGAGTGAGGGACACCGAGAAGATCCTCGCTGCCATGCATGACATGATCGCTCCTCTGTCGTCGTCGGTCGCCAGCTTATCCAGTCAGTTGAAACGTGGAGTGCAAGAGATAAACCGACAGATCTCGGGAATCCAGGGTCAGATGATCGCAGCAGAGAAGAATTTCCAGACACTTCAGCAGGCACGCACGGAGCTGGCAAAGCAGACAGCCTCGATTTTCGAGCAGATGCGCGCGATCCACGAACAGGCCCTCTTGCAGTGCATCCAGGACCGTGAGACCGCTGAATCTGCCCTTCGGGATGAGCTCAAAGGGATGATCCAGACGATGCGTGACGAGATCCAGGATATTCAGAAAGTCGTCGGGCTTGGGTCCCCGACACCTCGTGGGGAAGAAGAAAGGCAAGTCCGTCGGAAGATTGAGTCTGGGCTTGTGGGGAACCCCTCGCGTCTTGCGGCTCTGGGATTTCCACGGCCGCTGATGGAGAAAACGCTCCGTGAAGCCGCCCAGAGCATCATCTCCCGCTGTGCTCCGTCCTCGTCTCAGGGTTCGATCCATGTCAAGGCCTTCGATTGCAGCGAGAAAGTATTCCTGGACTTTGATTCCAACCTAGAGGCCGCAACGTTCCATGGGACGGCGTCGTCCGCGGGCGCGTTCCCTTTCCCGAACCCTGAGGGCGGTCCCGACTTACAGCTACGGGCCCGACGCGATCTTCCCCCCTCCTCCAGAAAGATGTTCTACTACTTCGGGAATATGCGACAGCATGTCTCCAGAATCTTCGGGGCGGACAAAGTGGGGTCCACGGGGCTAGGAGGTGCAGTGTATGTGATGAAGGGCAACGGAGTCCCGGTGCCTGTGGTTAAGATTTCTATTGTTGATGATGGTCCAGCCGCGGGCACGGTGCAGCGTGGCGTCGAGATTGATGGGTTGACGGAAGTGGGAGGGCAGCAGCATGCGCAGTGTCTGCGCACCAGGTTCGCAGAGATCCGCCCCTTTCGGTGAGTATCCAAACAGTTCGACAGGTGAGTGTGCGGTGGTGAGAAGTCCAGTGGGTTCTGCTACTGAGTGCTCGTCCGCCCTCTCCGCCCAATTTGATGGACTCCATGCAAGTGACAGTGCTCTATCCTTCTCGCCGCCTGCTGGGGAAACTGGTGGTGCCTACCGTCCTGCCCGTCCGCTGTCCCTCTGCAGTTGGAACACGCGCGCGCTCTTCGCCTCTCTCTCATCTCGCTCATCTCGGTCACGTTCGCGCTTCCTTCGGGCCAAGCAGCTGCTCTCACAGTATCAGGTCATGTGTTTACAGGAGACGCACGGATCTGAAGCAGACTTGGGTATCCTTCGGGACGAAATGCGGGCTGGGCAAATGTTTGGGAGCTTTCTGGAGGATCGAAACGCGGGGGGAGTGGTGGCCTCCCTGTCTTCGGAACTCTGTGACTGCTTCGACTCGATCGCTCCGAGTACGGTCGTTCCTGGGCGAGTGTTACTTGCCCATTGACGGGGAGCTCGAGGCGACTTGGTAGTGGTCAATGTTCATATGCCTAACACGTGCGATGACGTTCGTATCTATCATCAGCACTTACGCCTCATCAATGCCGCTCTTCCTGCGGCAGCGCATACCATGGTTTTCATTCTGAGACTGGAACTTCTGTACGATGGAGGATGGTAGGTCTCTTGTATCTGGGGAGGTTGGGCCTGGGGACCGCTTGCACTGCGATGCTTTTCAGGGGCATTGTAGCCACTGGTGTGAATTGTACCAGCCCGACCCGACCAGAAGGGATATTGTGAATCGGGAACTGAGGGGGTTGGCCAGGTTAGATCGGGTTTACACGACCCTTCCTGCAGGTATTCTCAATGAGATGACCGTTGTTGTCAACGCTGTCGGCGCCATCATGCATCCAGGGGCCTCCTCCGATCACATTCCAGTGACGGCCACGGTTTCCCTCCCGACCCCGAAGGGTCGTTTCTCGGTTCCGAAATGGATCAGCCAGCATGCCGACTACCACAGATTGGTTTCCGAACAGCTTCGGGAGCTGACGCCCCCATCGGACCCCGCTCAGAAACTCGCGAGGGTGAAAGAAGTTTTTGGTACGGCAGCTGTGGAATTTAAGAAGGCCTTTAAGTGCCGACCAGCGGGCAACGATGCGGAACGGCTGCACTTTGCATTCGTGGCATACCGTGGGTGGAGGGGTCGGCAGTGGTATCTCTGTCTTCGCGCCATCCGTTGCTGCGCCTCTCTCCTGCCTTTCTTCGACGTCGACGGCCAGTCTGGTACTAACCTTGAAGGGGCGCTGGTTTGATGCGGGATTGGAGGAGGTGGATCATAGTAACCAAGTGGAGGAGTTCAGGGCCAAGAAGAGGCGGGGGCTGGTTGCTCTTAGGCGCGGGTGGGATCTCATGAGGAGGAGGACTGGACTGCTAGGCGTTCTGGACGAGAGCGGGACCCCGTGTACCTCCCCAGAAGCGGCTTCTGCGGCACTGGTTGCCCATTGGAGCAAGGTCTTTGCACAGGCTGATTACGACCCGACTCATTGGGAAGAAATACTGACCCATGTTCAGACTATTGGCGGCTGTACTATTGCCCCACGGTGGAAACTTGACGCGGATGAGTTTCGGGGCCGTGTCGGCCATAAGTTTCATGCTGCTCCTGGCCCCGACGGGATCCCGTATGGGTGCTGGAAGGTCACCGAGGCGACCGATGCTTTATTCGAGGTTTATGAGGAGGTTTTCAACAGTGGAGGATGGGCTCTCCCATCTGAATGTCGGGTTAGTCGGATGGTGTTCCTCCCGAAGGGCAGCGACCCCAGGGATCGCAGCGACTTTGTCTCTCGTGCACCTGCCTCCACCCGCCCGCTCCCCCTGGCGAATGCGGATGCGAAGATGCTCTCCGATGCCTTCTGTTTGGGACAACGACGTCGCTCCTGAGGCGGCGGATGTCTCCCAGCGCGGTGGGGTTCGTGGGCGGAACATACTAGACAATGTCGTGGAAGTAGAAAAATGGGGCCTTATCCAACACATGTGTGGGAGAGATAAGGCGGGGGTCTTGTTTGCCGACCTCAGGGCGGCGTTCCCTTCGATCCTGGCTGAGTGGATTTTTTCCGTTTTGGTGGCTATGGGGGTTCCCAGTGAGACCGTGGGCTTCTTCAAAGCCCTATGCGCCAACGACGCGGCCCTGGTTTGCTTTGAGGGCGCTGCCGGAACTGTTTTCCCTGTGGAACGAGGTGTGCGGCAGGGGGGCCCTGCGTCTACGACCCTCTTTGCACTGGCCCCCGGCCCCGTGCTGCGCTGGATCCGTGCCCGCCGTGTCGAGCGGGTAGGTATCCAATTGGCGTGCGCTGATGACTGCTGCTTGGGTCTATGTGACATTCTCATCGATCTCATGCCCACCTTGCTGCTTCTCGACTTGCTCTCTTCCGCGATTGGTCTCTCCTTGAATGTGGGGAAATGCTGCGTCCTGATCTGCGGGGCGTTGAGTGGAGATGCCCTCGCTGCTCACATGATTCGGAAAGGCAGCCGTTTCGCCTCAGTTCGTTTCGCCACTTGAGTTTTGTACCTCGGATTCTGGGTGGGCCCTACGGCCCATGGAGTGGCCCGGGTGGAAACGATGAACAAGTTCTGGCAGCGAGTTCGTCTTCTTCGCTCTCTCTCGCTGGGCTTGGCGACCACAATCCGCCTGTTCCATTCTAATTGCCTCTCAGTCTTGCAGTATCGGATTCAGCTGGTGAGGGTCACCCCAGGGGTTCGGCGTCAGTATAGGGAAGCATTGGAGATACTAACAGCGGGACCTCGGCATGCACTGAACTACACTATGCTCACCCAGTTACGCGACCTTGGGATCTCACTTGAATTCGTGGACCTGGGACTGTACGGTAAAGCTACGCAATTTCGGGTGATAATGAGGTGCAAGGCGCTTTATGAGTTAGATGGCTTAGCTAGTGGCTTGGGTGATGATGAATTTATTCCTGCCCGTGTGTTCTCTGGGTGGTGGTGCCATTCGATGATACGCACGACGAATGAGGATGCTGCTGACATCGCGAACTCTCCCATGGATCGAACTGCCCGACTTATCCAGGCCAAGGTCCATAGGCACTTACGGTCGGTTCGTATGGTTGCCACTCCCCTGTTGTGTCTGAGTGTACGGATATCGAGGTGGTTAGTTCCTGCTTCTCTCGAGGATATGTTCCGTTTGCGGACCAGATTGCGCGCAGTGGAGCGTGCCGTGTGCACCCATCTGGCTACCAACGTTCTCCGTGTACTGTCCAGGGGCGTTTGTACTTCAGCACGGTTTCATGCGAATGACCGTGGGTGCTGCTTTGGGTGTGTGGCCCCCGATGACCTACACCACTATAAAATCTGCGATCGATTCCGTGACCTTGCACTACACCGTCTCCCTGGGTTGGAAGCATTACCCACGCCGCGGAGGGAGATGTGGCAGCACCGAGACACCTGGCTTACCTGTCTATGTCTGATGGGACCTTCCTGGGGGCTCGACCGCGACGTTGCCTGTGCTGCCTTCACCGATGCATTTCTTAAGACGCACGCCCATCATCGACGCTTGGCACAGGTCCCCTCGCCCCAGGTTTTCGTGGCCCGATTGCGTCTTCTGGCTCGTCGGTATACTGGTGTTGCACGACAGTTCAGGGCACGGCGTATTGGGCGGGCTGCCACGTGATGAGATGTCGTCGGTGTGTACCTCGGTATCTCACGGGGAACGAAGATCGGCCTCCCGTTGCGCACTGGAGTCCAGTACCTGCATGGAGGGCAAGAGGGACACCGAGCAGATCCTTGACGCCATGCGTGATATGATTGTGGCACGGCACTTCTGGGCACAGTGTATTGGGTGGGCTGCCTCGTGGAGTGATGTCGTCTGAGTGCGACCGCCCCCTCTCGCCCCTCGCGCGTGTGCTCTTGTGCTTGTCTCTGTGTTCCCTTGCCTCTCCTGTCGCTTGCTGTCTTCCGTCTCCCTGCCTCTGCCGCTGCCCCTTCCCTGCGGGGTGGGCGTTGTTGGGTCCTCGGTTTTGCCCGCCCCTGCCTTCCCCTCTTTCCCCTGCCTTTCTCCCGGCCCGCCCCCTCGGTCCTCCTGCTGCTTGCTCCTCCGTGCGTGCGCTGGCGCTGCTGGGGTTGGGCCCCCGCCTGGCTGGGGGAGCGCGCGCGGGGGCGCGCGTGCAACCGCCCCGCCGCTCCCTGCCGCCCCCGCCGCCCGCCCCGTCGACGGCCTGAACAACTGTGCCCGTTGCGCCTCTCTGGGAGGTAGGGTGCCTGCCTCTCGATTTTGTTTCGGCGTGTTTCGTGCCTGGGTTGTGGGTCGTGGTGGCGGTGGCCTGGGTTGCAAGCGCCCAGGCTTGCGGGGCATGGACTCTGTCCTCCCCCGTCACCGAGTGCGCCCCCCCGCTGCCGAGGACTCTCGTTCGGGGGGATCGGTAGCGGGCAGTGCTGCCCCGCCCCGCCCCGCGCGCGAGGTACCTCGGTACCTCCCACGGGTGGGCGAAGATCGGCCACCCGTTGTGCACGGGCCTCCAGTACCCTGTCTTTTCTCTCCCCTTCGCTGCCCCTCCGCTGCCACTGCCCCCCCCATCCTGCGCGATATGGATGGTGGCGGGCTTCGCCCGCCGCCGCGCTGCAGCTGCTCGCGGTGCACGGGCTTGGATGGAATATTGATGTTCGCCCGCGAAAAAACTCCTCCTCCTCCTCCTCCTCGGTCTCCCCCCTCCTCCTCTTCCTCCGCGGCCTTCCTCCCCTCACCCGCGCGCTACACACGCGCGACGGCCGCCTGAGACACGCGTCACATGCGGCCGCAAGTATGCACACATGTGCGCACACATCATACAACGCCAGCGCGCGCTTGGCGTGTCGACGGTAGCGTACAACGAGACGTATGCGCCACATATTTCGCAGCCACATGATACGCGCGCCCACATGCAGCCGTCATACACATGCGCAAGGCACACAAGACACAAGACACGCATGCAGACACACGCGCACACACGCATACCCACATTGAGACACGTGTCCACATACAGCCGCACACACATCGCACACATGCACAAGGCACGCAAGACGCAATACACGCATGCGGACACACGGACACACACACACACTAACAACGCCAGTGCGTGCTTGGCGCGTTCACAGCATCACAAACGCACGACGAATGCGCCACATTTTTGGGCGCCCGCATGGGGCACGCGTCCATATACATCCGCACACGCATCACACACATAACACGTACTGAGCACCCACATGAGGCACACGAATGTCCAGATAGAGTTTCGCACGCATTGTACACATGACACGCACACCACACGACACATGCGCGCAAAATTCGCCAGGCGTCGCAGGCGTGGCACTTTCTCCAAACCACAGAGTGTGCTTAGGGGGTGGTTTTTCACGGCGGCCCCTATGCGCGCCAGGGTCTGGGAGCGTGGCAGGCGTGGCATTTTCTCGACGCCACAAACGGAGGTGCGCTGGGGGTGGTCCCTCAGGGAGGCCTCTATGCGTGCCAGGGTATGAGGGCGTGGCAGGCGTGGTACTTTCTCCAAACCAAAGGGTGTGCTCAGGGGGTGGTTCTTCACGGCGGCCCCTATGCGTGCCAGGGTCTGAGAGCGTGGCAGGCGTGGCATTTTCTCGACACCACAAAAGGAGGTGCGCTGGGGGTGGTCCCTCAGGGAGGCCTCTATCCGTTCCAGGGTCTGGGAGCGTAGCAGGCGTGGCACTGTCTCGACACCATAGGGGTTGCGCAGGAGGTTGTCCCTCACGGCGGCCCCTATGCGCGCCAGGGTCTGGGAGCGTGGCAGGCGTGGCATTTTCTCGACACCATAGTGGGGTGCGCAGGGGGTTGTCCCTCAGGGGGGCCTCTATGCGTGCCAGGGTCTGAAAGCGTGGCAGGCGTGGTACTTTCTTGACACCATAGGGGTTGCGCAGAGGGTGGTCCCTCACCGCGGCCCCTGATGCGTGCCAGGGTCGGATGGCGTGGAAAGCGTTGCATTTTCTCGACGCCAGGGCGGGTGCGCAGGAGGTGGTCCCTCACGGCGGCCCCGATGCGTGCCAGGGTCTGAGAGCGTGGCAGGCGTGGATTTGTTTTGACACCATGAGGGGGTGCGCAGGAGGTTGTCCCTCAGGGCGGCATCTATGCGTGCCAGGGTCTGAGAGCGTGGCAGGCGTGGTACTTTCTTGACACCATAGGGGTTGCGCAGAGGGTGGTCCCTCACCGCTGCCCCTATGCGTGCCAGGGTCGGATAGCGTGGCAGGTGTGGCACTTTCTCGACACCAGGGGGGGTGCGCAGAGGGTGGTCCCTCACGGCGGCCCCGATGCGTGCCAGGGTCTGAGAGCGTGGCAGGCGTGGCATTTTCTCGACACCACAGGGGGTGTGCTGGGGATGGTCTCCCTATCCGTTTCGGGCTCGCAAAGCCTGGCCGGCGTGCCACTTCCTCGACACCACATGGAGTACGCTGGAAGTGTTCTCCATGTCTGTCTCGGGCTCGCAAAGCGTGGCAGGCGTGGCACTTCCTCGACACCTGAAGGACTGCGCTGGGGGGGGTCTCCCTATCCGTTTCGGGCTCGCACAGCGTGGCAGGTGTGGCAGTTCTTCGACACCACAGGGAGTGCGCTGGAGGTGGTCTCCCAATCCGTTTCGGGCTCGCAAAGCTTGGCAGGCGTGCCACTTCCTCGACACCACATGGAGTACGCTGGGGGTGGTCCCCCTATTCGTCTCGGGCTCGCAAAGCGTGGCAGCCGTGGCACTTCCTCGACACCACAAGTGGGGGCGCTGGGGGTGGCCTCCCTATCCGCTTCGGGCTCGCAGCGTGGCAGGCGTGGCTCCCTATCCGTTTGCCACGCTCGCAAAGCGTGGCAGGCTTGGCAGTTCCTCGACACCTCAGGGAGTTCGTTGGGGGTTGTCTCCCTATCCGCTTCGGGCTCGCAGAGTGTGGCAGGCGTGGATGTCCTCGACAGCACAGGGGGTGCGCTGGGGGCCAGGGGTGGTCTCCCTGTCCTTTTCGGGCTCGCACAGCGTGGCAGGCTTGGCAGTTTCTCGACACCACAGGGAATGCGCTGGGGTCGGTCCCCTTATTCGTTTCGGGCTCGCAGCGTGGCAGGCGTGGTAGTTCCTCGACACCACGGGGGGTGCGGTGGGGATGGTCTCCCTATCCGCTTCGGGCTCGCACAGCGTGGCAGGCGTGGCACTTCCTCGACACTACAAGGGGTAGTTCTTGAGCGCGGCATCGACTCTTTGTGCGATGCCAAGGCCCAGCCAGCTGGTGGGGTCAAACTGGCTCTTAGCCGGTAGCGCCCAAACTTTTACCGTTTATGGATCCCCTCAGGGCGCTTAGGTTCCCAAAACTTGACCAGCGGGCGCCGCCAACGGTATCGGCGAAGCAACGGCCACCTGCATCATTCTCGCAAGTTCCACGTCATCTGTCATCGCGCCCAACATTTTATAAGTATGTGGGGTTCCTCGGTAGCGTAATGTTGGTTAAGAGTTGTTTGACCCAGCAGCAGCAGCAGCAGCTGCAGCTAAGAGAAGTGGACAGTTGCCGACAGCGATGACGGGACGATGAGGGCCAGCCCCCCCCTGAAATTTCTGGGGGTCGCGTGGGTTTGGCGGAGTTGCAGGCCACTGTGGGCAAGGAAAGGTGCTTCCCCATTCTGCGCCATGTGCGCGGGGAGCCACGACAGAATGTGTTCGGGGCCTCTTGGCCAGGGGGCTGTCTGTCGGGGCGCCAGTGAGTCTGGCAACACTCGAGCGCACGTTCTCCTACTGTTGGATGGACTGGACCCCCAGTGCCGAATTTGCTGGACTCCCGGCTCTGACTGGCAGGGGGGCGAGGTCCTCACTCCGACATGAAGGGATCGCTCCCGCCCATCATTCCGCACGCCCCCACACTGCAGGAGGCGCTTCGTTTTTTTGGGGGGCGGCCCCCTCCCCGTCCACCAGGCCAGGGCGGAGGCGCCGTGGGACCGGAGGCCCACCGCGCTTCGATGCTGATACTCATGTTGGCGTCGACGCGGGCGCATTCTCATCATTTTTCCGAGTCTGAGTTGGAGGACGTGCAGTCAGGCACCCCTTCGTGGCTCGTGTGGCGCCTTTGTGTTTTAGAGCTGCGCGGGAGCGCTCCTGCCCCCCCTCAGCCCCGTCCTCTCGCTGCCTTCGCCCCTGCTTCCCGCTCGTTGCGCCTCCTCCGCTTGTCCACTTCGGCACTTCGCAGCCTTCCTCCCATCCCTGCCTCTGCCCTCCGCATGTCCACTTCGGCACTTCGTAGCCCCTCAGGAGCTCCCACTAAGGCCCCAGGGAGGGGGGCCACGTGCGGTCGGTCCCCCAGCCATTTCGGCACACACCCCACCCGCTTCGCGGCCCCATCAGTGGCCCCAACTAAGGTATCGCATGCGGTCTCCCAGCCGATTTCGGCGCACCTCTCACACGTTTCGTGGCCCCATAGGGTGCTCCAACTGAGGCCCAGTGGCGCAGCTCGCATGCGTCCTCAGGCCCATGTTGGCGCACCACTCACACGCTGCGTGTCCCAATAGGGAGCTCCACCGGAGGCCCCAGTGGCAGCCGCTAAAAGAAATGGACAGTTGCCGACAACAGCGATGACGGGATGATGAGGGTAACCCCCCCCCTGAAATTTCTGGGGGCCACGTGGGGGGGGCGGAGTTGCAGGCCACTGTGGGCAAGGAAAGGTGCTTCCCCATTCTGCGCCATGTGCGCGGGGAGCCACGACAGAATGTGTTCGGGGCCTCTTGGCCAGGGGGCTGTCTGTCGGGGCGCCACTGAGTCTGGCAACACTCGAGCGCACGTTCTCCTATTGTTGGAAGGACTGGACCCCCAGTGCCGAATTTGCTGGACTCCCCGCTCTGACTGGCAAGGGGGCGAGGTCCCCACTCCGACATGAAGGGATCGTTCCCGCCCATCATTCCTCACGCCCCCACACTGCAGGAGGCGTTTCGTTTTTTTTTTTTGTTTGGCGGCCCCCTCCCCGTGCACCGGGCCAGGGCGGAGGCGCCGTGGGACCGGAGGCCCACCGCGCCTCGAGCAGGACGAGGGCGCGGGCGGCGATGCTGATACTCATGTTGGCGTCGACGCGGGCGCATTCTCATCATTTTTCCGAGTCTGAGTTGGAGGACGTGCAGTCAGGCACCCCTTCTTGGCTCGTGTGGCGCCTTTGTGTTTTAGAGCTGCGCGGGAGCGCTCCTGCCCCCCCTCAGCCCCGTCCTCTCGCTGCCTTCGCCCCTGCTTCCCGCTCGTTGCGCCTCCTCCGCTTGTCCACTTCGGCACTTCGCAGCCTTCCTCCCATCCCTGCCTCTGCCCTCCGCATGTCCACTTCGGCACTTCGTAGCCCCTCAGGAGCTCCCACTAAGGCCCCAGGGAGGGGGGCCACGTGCGGTCGGTCCCCCAGCCATTTCGGCACACACCCCACCCGCTTCGCGGCCCCATCAGTGGCCCCAACTAAAGGCCCAGGGCTGGAGGGGTATCGCATGCGGTCTCCCAGTCGATTTCGGCGCACCCCTCACACGTTTCGTGGCCCCATAGGGTGCTCCAACTGAGGCCCAGTGGCGCAGCTCGCATGCGTCCTCAGGCCCATGTTGGCGCACAACTCACACGCTTCGTGGCCCCATAGGGAGCTCCTCCGGAGGCCCCAGTGGCAGCCGCTAAAAGAAATGGACAGTTGCCGACAACAGCGATGACGGGATGATGAGGGCACCCCCCCCCCTGAAATTTCTGGGGGCCACGTGGGGGTGGCGGAGTTGCAGGCCACTGTGGGCGAGGAAAGGTGCTTCCCCATCCTGCGCCATGTGCGCGGGGAGCCACAACAGAATGTGTTCGGGGCCTCTTGGCCAGGGGGCTGTCTGTCGGGGCGCCACTGAGTCTGGCAACGCTCGAGCGCACGTTCTCCTATTGTTGGAAGGACTGGGCCCCCAGTGCCGAATTTGCTGGACTCCCCGCTCTGACTGGCAAGGGGGCGAGGTCCCCACTCCGACATGAAGGGATCGTTCCCGCCCATCATTCCGCACGCCCCCACACTGCAGGAGGCGTATCGTTTTTTTGTTTGGCGGACCCCTCCCCGTGCACCGGGCCAGGGCGGAGGCGCCGTGGGACCGGAGGCCCACCGCGCCTCGAGCAGGACGAGGGCGCGGACGGCGATGCTGATACTCATGTTGGCGTCGACGCGGGCGCTTTCTTATCATTTTTCCGAGTCGGAGTTGGAGGACGTGCAGTCAGGCACCCCTTCTTGGCTCGTGTGGCGCCTTTGTGTTTTAGAGCCGCGCGGGGGCGCTCCTGCCCCCCCTCTCAGCCCCCTCCCCTCGCTGCCTTCGTCCCTGCTTCCCGCTCGTTGCGCCTCCTCCGCTTGTCCACTTCGGCACTTCGCAGCCTTCCTCCCATCCCTGCCTCTGCCCTCCGCATGTCCACTTCGGCACTTCGTAGCCCCTCAGGAGCTCCCACTAAGGCCCCAGGGAGGGGGACCACGTGCGGTCGGTCCCCCAGCCATTTCGGCACACACCCCACCCGCTTCGCGGCCCCATCAGTGGCCCCAACTAAGGCCCAGGGCTGGAGGGGTATCGCATTCAGTCTCCCAGTCGATTTCGGCGCACTTCTCACACGTTTCGTGGCCCCATAGGGTGCTCCAACTGAGGCCCAGTGGCACAGCTCGCATGCGTCCCCAGGCCCATGTTGGCGCACCACTCACACGCCTCGTGGCCCCATAGGGAGCTCCGGAGGCCCCAGTGGCAGCCGCTAAACGAAATGGACAGTTGCCGACGACAGCGATGACGGGACGATGAGGGCCAGCCCCCCCTGAAATTTCTGGGGGCCACGTGGACTTGGCGGAGTTGCAGGCCACTGTGGGCAAGAAAAGGTGCTTCCCCATTCTGCGCCATGTGCGCGGGGAACCACAACAGAATGTTTTTGGGGCCTCTTGGCCAGGGGGCTGTTTGTCGGGGCGCCACTGAGTCTGGCAACGCTCGAGCGCACGTTCTCCTACTGTTGGAAGGACTGGACCCCCAGTGCCGAATTTGCTGGACTCCCGGCTCTGACTGGCAAGGGGGCGAGGTCCTCACTCCGACATGAAGGGATCGCTCCCGCCCATCATTCCGCACGCCCCCACACTGCAGGAGGCGTTTCGTTTTTTTGTCGGCCCCCTCCCCGTCCGCCGGGCCAGGGCGGAGGCGCCGTGGGACCGGATGCCCTCCGCGCCTCGAGCAGGACGAGGGCGCGGACGGCGATGCTGATACTCATGTTCGCGTCGACGCGGGCGTTTTCTCATCATTTTTCCGAGTCTGAGTTGGAGGACGTGCAGTCAGGCACCCCTTCTTGGCTCGTGTGGCGCCTTGTGTTTTAGAGCTGCGCGGGAGCGCTCCTGCCCCCCCTCAGCCCCGTCCTCTCGCTGCCTTCTCCCCTGCTCCCCGCTCGTTGCGCCTCCTCCGCTTGCGTTCGCACCCGCCAAAAAAAGTCCCAAACATTGCGTGGTGTTGGGTCCTCGGTTTGAAGAGACAGCGCCCCGCGTCACCTCACCTGCCTCACGCTGCGCCCTCCTCCCATCCCTGTTCTTGCCCTCCGCATGTCCATTTCGGCACTTCGTAACCCCTCAGGAGCTCCCACGAATGCCCCAAGGGGGGGGACCACATGCGGCCCGCAGCCATTTCAGTAAATATGCCCCTCTCCGCCTCATCATGCACTTGCCTCTCCTATTGCCTGCCTTGCCATACCTTGACATTGGTATCACTGTATACCGCAGCTGTGTATCTACTGCTCGAGTGAGAAAAGGAGCGCGCCGGGGGGCGCGTGTGCGGCCCGTGTCGTCGTCCGTCCCTGGCCGGCCTCCTCACTTCCCATACTTGAGTGTAGTTGCTTAACGGATAACCGATAGTTTCATCGATGTCTCATCCCGTATCCTCTACCACTGAGCAGAGTCAACATGAGACCTTAATTCCTTTGACATCTTATCCCGAATCTCAGAGGAAAGACTGGCTATCAGCCGAAACCCGCGACCAAGTCGCAACGGGAATGAGCTATGATGAGACAGCCGAATTGCCCGTCTGATCGCAAGTTGTACAACGTGACTGGCAAGAACACCAGGACAGCGGCCCGGGGAAGGGCCACCTTCTCTTCTCTTCTAATCTAACATCACTCGGATTTCTCGTGGAAGGGGTAAGGGAGAAGTCAATTATTTGTCAGTCGATGATTCTCCCGCTCGCATTCCGATCGGCGATCGTGAAGAGACCCCAGACCCGACGAGGCGGGGCGGCGCAACAGCGAATGTCAGGCGAGGAGCGTTTTTCATCTTGGGTTGCTGAGTCTTCTGAGACAGTGCACTCCAGCCCGATTGCCATGAGGACTATCGTGCCGGCCGCTGGCCTAGCCAGTGGGTCGCAAGGCGCTGAAGAGTCCGGCGACGGGTACCCCACCGCCCCAGACGGATGGGGGAACACTCGAGAGACTCATCCCATCCCGATAGCCTTGAACGGACAAGCCGGTCAAGATAACGATGGACAGCTTGATGATGGAAACGATGTAAACTCTATGGAGGAAGACATAAAATACGCCAATTATCAAGTATCACTAAGCCGAGATTTGTCGTCGATAACCGCTGCCGACCATCCCGTCCAGGGCGGGGGGTCATCCGCTGGGCAGGAAACGATTGATTACGATCACTTGGAAGCCCTTGGGAAAGCGCTTGCGGGACCAGACTCAGAGACCGTGATAAGTGACCTGCCGCCCCAGGCGGTCGAGGTCGGGATAAGTTACCAGCATCATGCGAAGCGCGACCGGGAGACTACGGGACGAACGCCCGCTCCTCATTTCAAGAAACACAGGAATGATGATTACGACTTGAATGATTCCCCGTTTCAGGAAGGGTTCTATCGACTTGCCGTCGCCACAGGCGATTGGCAACCGTCGGTGCCCGCGGTAGTTGAGGATGATGAAGTGCTCAACCCCCCGGCTTCGCTAAATGAGTTGGTCAGACAAGATGAGCGGGATGAGGAGTTTCGCGAGGCGGCCAGGCCACTTGAGAGCACGCGCGCCTGTCCTCGATCGTCTGCTTCGAAGGCCCAAGATGCCACGATCTGGTGCCTGGTCGACTTCGAGGAGCAACAGCACAGTATCCATGCGCGAGGTATGCTGGAATCGGGGCCCCAACTGCCCGCCCCAGGCGGAAAGCAGATGCCCGGGGAAAGCCCACAAACAGGAAGGAGTCTGTAAGCGCCCAGCGCGTGGAAGTTGCTCTGATGTGTGTCCCAACTGTGGCAATCAACGGTGGTGTGAGGATTGCTTCCAGATGGAGAACCATAACTGCTCATACCTTCTCATCCAAGCTATGCAGGGCCAGGCTAGATTTGTTGAGGCCAATACTCAGTAAGAAATTGTGGTCCGCGAAGCCCAGAGGGCCGAACAGGCTCGACTGGACCGAGAAGGAATGAAAGCAGTCATTGAGGAAGTTCGGATGAAGTTCGAGGCTGAAAGACTCGCTCTAGCCCAAGCTGCCAGCAAGCGGGAACAAGAGCTGATGGAACGAATGCCCCGTCAAACCGCAGCTGCCCAGCAGCGCGCGGCAGAGGAAGTCGAGAACAGAAATGCTGAGACGATGTCATCCGAACGACAGGCTGCAATGACGGCGAACAGCTAGTCTGTTGATGCCAAGACCGCATCCGCCGCTGTTGCGGTGGCGAGAATAGAAGGAGAGAGGGCCGCCACAGCCAGGGCATACCATGATAAACAGGAGCTCCGAGAACAACTTCGCGCTGCCAGGCTGGAAGTGGCCAACGCCCAGATTGTAGCTGCGACGATAGCTGTTCAGAATAATCAGTATCCAGAAGAACTCAAGTCACGCGAAAACGCCAGAACATCTCTTCAGCGCTTGCAGTTAGGTGACAATACGTGCCCACCGGCTAAGCCGGCTGGGGCGAGTAGACGACCATCGCCGGCGGCCCAGCCGTCCGGCGCAACGCCCTCGCAGGCCCAGCCTGGCTCGGCGCCCACGGGGGGCGGAATGCCGCCGACGCTGCAAGCAAGGGCTGCGCAGCAGCCACAGCCCGCGAGAGGGGCTAACGAACGCGAGCACCAGGCGGTGCGTCGCATGTACTCAACGAAAGAGTTTGCCTGCAGAACAGGAGGAGCGGGACGAGCAATGGCAAATACAGTGCTGATCATAACTTTCGGGCTCAACAGCAGAAGCCCCTTAATGAATTCAGCGCTGATAAACTTAACGCGCAGCGGGTGAAGGAGCAAGCTGAGGAGCAGATAATTAGAATGAGCTCAGAAAGGTCAGTTGCCAACATTCGAGAGAAGGATGAGGCTCTGGCACGCGCAGCTGCATGAGAGAGAGCTGATGGAGCTTAAAGCTATCATCAACGAGTCCTTGAAAGAGAAAGGGCAAAACACGCAGCACTCGCTGCCAGCTGCCGACCGCGAAGCGGCCATGATCGAAAGGACGAAAGAGATCGCGAGATCAATTGGACTGGAATCCTTTCCATTTATCGAGAAAGAATTGGATCAATTGCCCAAGTTCAGTCCTTTTGACGTGCCTCTGCTTTCACAGAAGACGCCCGTGAGGCCTGCCATGCAACCCCATTATACTATCCCTGGCCCCGTAACCGAAGGCCCAGCCGAGCCTGGTACCTCCGGGAACGTCGTTCCCATCAACGCGGATTTGACAGGTACCATTGATAACGTGACCTTCATCAACTATCATCCTCTCACCAAGGACGGGCCAGCGAAACCGCTAGCGGCCCAGCCGTCTGGTCGAAATAAAGGCCTTGCGTCGGCGGCTACGCCGCCAGGCGGGGCAGGGCAGGATAAGGATGGGGGTGGTAATAGTACCGTACCGAGTACCGAAGTTTTGTCGGCACTCGCCAGCGCTATCCGAGACCAGTCGGAGAAGCCGCCTCCAGGGAGTCCGGGGGGTCCTGGATCCCCATGCGGTGGAGGTGGTCGTGGCGGACCTCAGGGTCCGGGAGGGCCACGTGACCCGGGAGGTCCTGATGAGAGTGCCACTCTAGATCAGCGGAGGCCGGTTGGAAACAACCAGAAGGTTGATCTGATGGACATTCCTGATGTTACAAGCATACGGGAGTGGCAGATGCATACGGTTCGTGCTGTTGCTGGCTCGTCTCCTGAGATTCGAGAAGCACAGCTCTGGATCATGGAAACAATGGGCCCTTCTGTGGATAACGAACAGCTCAGAAACCCGGGTCGCTTCCAACGCCTGGACATTATGATCGCCACTAACTTGATTGAGAAGTTCAACAAAATGCGTAGGATTCGCGGTCTTTCCACTCATCACATGCACTTCCTTCAACAGATCAATCGCATGGAATACGGCGCCCAGAATGAGCAGAGGCTCTTGACGGGGCGCGAAATGATACGAGCCATTTGTTATTGGTGTTCCGTCAGGCCGGAGTTAGGTCAACATCGCATTTCGCGCGACATTTTTTAAGGTAGTCATTGGCCCCGATCGCCCAGACGCTGATTTATACCATTTCTATGATGAGTGGACAGATGTTTATCCGCAACTTTTCGGCGTACGACCCCCATCTGATAAGATGGGGGCTTCGATCCATGCGCACTTCATCGAGCAATGCAGGAAGCCAAAAAAGTTGGAGCTCGTTTGCCAACTTTATGATTTGTCCACGGACAAGCTAGGAGAGGGCGTAAGAACCTACGAATGGCTCATATCTCAAATCGAATGGATGATGTTGCGTGAGAAGGAAGAATGGGACATCCGCATGCATGAGGGTACTTTGAACCAACGTGCTCGACAGACGCGGTTAGGCGGTGGTGGAGGCAACGGCAACGACAACCGTCGAGGTACCAACGGCAAAGCCGCTGCGGCAGAAGTGTCAGCCCGTCTGGGGAAATCCACGGATGTTATGAAGAGTGGATTGACCACGGGCGAGACGACGTGCAAGTTTGTGCGTAAGGGGGGCGCCTGTCCGTATGCAGGTCAGGGATGCCCGTTTAATCACAAGAAGCCCAAAGCCGCCGCACCGGCCCAGCCGGGTGCGGGGGCTAAGTCGAATGTTGCCCCGGCTTAGAACTCGAATTCCAGAGGGAGGTCTGAGAAACCTAAAGGCGGAAGCCGAAAGGCCCAGAGCCGATCAGACCCCGACGGGCGGCCGTAGAAAGGGTGCGCAGCAACGGAACTGGAGCCGATCCGATCGTTCAAGTAGAAAACAGAGCAACAGAGCAAGTTGCCGTGCTACGCTTACTCACGGGATCCCAAGGACTGCCTTGGACCTCCAGACGGTTGCAACAGGGGGCACAGAGCCCTGACCGATGCAGAAAAGCTCAAGCGCGACAAGTACAAACAAGCGAAGCTTAATGCAGGACAGACTCTGAGTTATGAACGCACAATTAAACAAGCCAGCGCCGCTGCCGCAAATGTCTCTTCGTCTGCGGGTGGCGGTGGCCCCAGGGCCTCCAGCGCCAGTTCGGAGAGGCGCGAGAAAGACGGGGACAAGAACAAAGGCAGAGGCAAAGGCAAAGACATGCCATGTCGTTCTTTCAAGGAAACGGGAAAGTGCACGCGTGGAAAGGAATGTTGGTTCGCTCAGACCACGCCCAACCATCCGCGACGCTGGCTCCGCACTGGCGGCCCAGCCGCCAGTGCAGGAAGACTGATTGGAATACTTGTGTTAAGGATACTCTTTCTTGCCTTCCTCGCTAGACGGACGCGGCGGCGCCCGCGTCGGTCAAACCGAAAGCGGGGGGGGGGGGGGTGTTCGTTGACCCAGCCAGTTTGGCTGCGATAGCATGCCCCGCCCCGTTAGTTCGGGGTCTCTCTGGGCAGAAGCAGGCCGGCCCTCATTTTCCAAAGGCCTCTACAAAAATCAATGGAGGAGTTGAAACATCCCCCTCCAGTGGAGAGCCCCTCCACGAATGCAGGCAGCAAGTTGAATGTCTGGCAAATATCGTTGCCAATTTCCTGCATCCTCTCACTCGGGGCGCTACCAAGATGTATTGGAGCGAGTCCCCTAACAAGAGTTGCATTCGATCTCAGATGAAGGGTCGGCGCAAATTCCGCGTTCGATTTCATCCATCGACTGCGGAGGCCGCCATCACTTGTAGGAAGGCGCGCCGCCACGACCTAAAAGAGTTGCCCTCAAGCGACGAAGACAGGTGGAGGCTCCCAGCTAAAATGCGCCAGCAGTCATCCACCCAGTGGAGGGCGTCTGCGGCGGAGGCCCTGATCAGGGCATTAGACCTACAAGATGACGCCTGGCACCTTTGGTTAAGGACCGAGGAGGGGGAAGAGGGCCCACACGGCACAGCCGCTGCGGGATGCACAGACAAAGACGCTGCATATCTTGGAGCGCTGAGCTTCATAATTGCTACAGGGTGTGGGGTACAACCTCATAGCGGAAAAGTATATTAAGAGTGCAGGTGCAATGAGACTGATTCGAAAGCTCCCGCAATCGATCACTCCTAAATACTGCCGGGGGAGAATCAAAAGCCCTCGGTTCAGTTCGCATCGCATGCCCCAAATTTAAGGGTGGTAGTTTTAACGCTCTGGTCATGCCGGAGACCCCGTGCGTGATCTCGGTAGGAGAGCGGTGCATGGACCGCGGCTTTAGTTTCTTCTGGCCAGCAGGCCGAAGGCCCTACCTTTGGTTGCCCAACGGTCAAGGAGTGGACCTGATCGTTGAGGGCAAGATCCCATACTTGACCCTTCCAGGCAAAGAGGCGCTGGGTCAGTGGATGTGCGCGGTTGCCGCTGGGGAGGGCGAACCTCCCGAGCGGTGGTGTCGCGTGACGCCAGGCGCCAAGGCATTTCTGGACAACGTGGAATCGGCGAGAGGCCCTCCGCCCCATGCTGCTCAGATTCGCGTAACCATAATCTTGCATACACATGAGTTGATTGGCAACCACAGCTACGTTGACGGACGGCCGACTGAGCTCGCGCCCGTTTTTTCCGTTTTCATTAGACTCTGCGGATTCCAACACTTGTTTCTACTTTTCGCCTCGCAAGGCTAGCGATAGCGGTTGGAGTCGGACACCGACCGGCGTTGCCGCCTCCAAATGTCTCTCGACTTTGGCCTGCCGCGGCCAAGCCGTTGGCCAGGCCGACGAGCAGCCCGGCAAAGCCGTGGCCTGCGCAGCCGCGTACGAGAGCCCTTGCTGGCACGGGGTCCCAGGATACCTCCCCGAACGACATGGGCCGAGGGTTGGACTCCAATGCGTGCGACGCGGCCCCCGGGCCCGAGGGCGGTGAAGTTGGAGACGCTGACGGTGTCGACCTAGTCGACATCGACGCACCGTCAGAACAAGACCCAGACGATGCTGAGGTTGAGGTGTCGGGTCCCCTTGCCGAGCGGCTCGAAAAGGCCGCAGCCTCTCTGCCGCATCTTCTAGCTCATACTCCCAAGAACCCGCATTGCTCAGCATGCAATTGGGCCAAAGGTATCTGACGACAGCAGCGCAAAGCGCGCAACAAAGGGTTGAAGGTTCCCCGACCATACGCTAACCCCACTTCGTTTGGATACCTGACGGCGATGGACCATTGGTTTGCGATGGATGAACTCTCGCGGGGGCTCCACGATGAGACCGCGTGCGTGACTTTTCGCGACCGAGCAACTGATTTCCTCGCCGCTCAGGAAGTACACGACAAGTCTGCGGTTCACATTTGTAATTGTTTAGTAAACCTTAAAGCCCTGGGAGAGGAGTTAGTATATTGTTTTACAAATGGTCCACTCTCTGAGGAGGACGCTGCCTACCTTGCGACGCATCCAAAGGCGAGAAGAGCCGCGCCGTGGGTTGTTGAGCGATTCCGTCGTCAGACGGCACAGGGCGGCCAAGCCGCAGCTGTGGCCGCCGTAACCTCCGAGGAGGATGACTCCGACGACTACCTTTGGGATGATGAGGATGTATGGTGGAAGCAAACTTGGCACGGCGGTATCATAGCACGTGACGGTGCCCCCTCCGGCCCAGACGGCAGGGGCCCGTTATCCGATGCGGGTTCTGAGGTGACACAAGAGGCACGCCTGACCTTGAGTCCAGCGGCCGCCGCGTCACGGCGAAGCGTGCCTCGAATGCCGTTGCAACGTAGCTCGGCTTCAATGCCTAGCCACCGTGAAAAGGAAAGATTTGATTTGGATCACCTATAGAACCCTTTTACTGATCTCATTTCAATTGTTGACGAGCCCTTCCAACTTCCCAGCGAATGGCAGCACGCTCGGATTGATGCCGCTGTAGCTCGCTCTGTTTCCAAAGTTGAAGCCCAGGCTAATCAAGATGCCCAGGCTGATTTGAGAAAGGAATGGAACATATTGCGAGACATTGGTACGTGGGGCGAGAATCGCGTCAGATAGTATTCCGATGTTGTTGCAGAACTCAAAGGACTGACTGCCCACTTCGGTCGTCTATTCGCGACCCTTGTCGAAAGGAACTCAGAGTTGCCACTCGGACACACAGGCCGTAAATATAAGGGTCGGGTAGTTTTCGATGGTTCTAATGTGAGAGATCCGAATAGAGATGTTGCTTTACTTCAAGAACTGCCCAGCAGCCCTGCCTACAATGCAGGCCAGCAAGCAGCTGATACCTGCGGGCTCTCTGAGGGTCATAGTTTTGAACAAGCCGACGCCCGTCAGGCATGCACTCAGTCAAAATTGGGTTGCACCCCGACGCGGGTATTCCTACCCCGTGATGAGTGGCCCGAATCATGGTCGCATATGCCCAATCCCGTATGCCCGTTGATTTTATCTTTATACGGACACCCTGATTCAGGGGATATTGGGAGCAGCGCTGCGAAGGGCATGTTACGGCTAAAGGTGTTATAAACTGTAGCCCGTGGCGCAGCTGCTATTCTCATACAGAGCTGCTGCTATTCTTGATAATTTAGGTTCGATGTTAAGCCGGCTGGCCCCGCAGACAAGCTAGCTCGAGGTTGGATGTCGTTGCAAACCCCATCTCCCAATTGCCCGAAAGGCATAGAGATAGATCCTCCGACCGCGGTCGGACGATATTTGGGATGTGAACATCGTCTGTCTACGCAGTTTGTCGAGTGGCAAGGTGAGTTGCCCGCGACTTTGGACCCGCCGCCTTCTAAAGCCAAGAAGAACGCTTCCGTCCCAGGCGAGAGCGATGAGGAGGAAGCGGGGGGTGACTCGACGGCCCAGCCGTCCGAGCCATACCAACCGAGAGAACCCAAACAGGCCAGAGTCATAGAGTACGACATGACTGAATTATTCGAATCCTGTGTCACTTTATACGCACAGCTAACAGATACTGACCCAGCTACTTATCCCGCTGCGTGCACCCCGTTTGGCCCCGAACTTGCCGATCTCGAAGATGGCCAAGGCGGCCTTAGAGGTGAAGTCTGCTCTCCTGCAGAGGAAGCAATAGCCTCAGCGTTGCACATCAATGTTGACGTTGGGCCCCCAGACCAAGAAATCGTTGCACATGGCCTCGAAGCCGCAGCGGCCAGCCCCAATGATCCGGAGCCGCCGACCCAGTCGGGAGTGCTCCAGCCCATCGCAGCGAAAGTCTTGATGAAGATCCTTTACGGTGCGAGAATGGCTCGACACGACCTGCTCCGTGCCGCTTGCCATGCGGCCAGTTGCATTACCAAATGGACAGAGCAACGAGACATGGATCTCTTCCGCCTCATTTGTTACATCAAGTCTACTTCTCACTACCGCATGTCTTCATGGGTAGGTGACAGAATGGAGGATTTCTTGTTGCAGCAATACTCTGATGCGGACCTGGCTGGCCAGTGACATCCGAACACATAGGAGCACGAGTGCCAATTATCAAGCAATTTGGGGCCCATGCACGAGGGCTGGGGAATCTATGGGATCTCAGAGACGGACATGCGTTTCCCATAGTACTCTTGAGGCTGAAATTGTGGCTGCCGATTTGCCCTGCGAAAAGAGCTGCTAGCAGCCCTTCCGCTATGGGAAACATTGCTTGGACGACAGATACGCTGTTTATTCTTAGAAGACAACCGGGCAGTTTGCAAGGTCATTAAAGCCGGAGGGCCCATGGAGCTTATTCACCTTCCGCGAACTCATCGTATTGATGCTGCCGCAGCGTCTGAACAGTTCTCTCGAGGTATCGTTGAGCTCCAGCACGAACGGACTCAAAATGAGGCTGCCGACATTTGAACGAAGTGGTTCGCAAACCCTTTGGCTTGGGTTAAGGCATTATATCTTGTCAACGTTGTGACTCCTAAGTTTTGGACCGCCAAGCGTCGCCGAGACCATTTAGATCCGACGTTTTCAGACGGCCCCCGCCTGAAACCCGGGGGGATTCTGAAGCCCCGCTTAGGTCCGAGCTCGGCCTTGCGGAGGGGAGCTGCTGCACCTAGCAAGAAAATGAGCAGGAAAAAAAAGCGTCTCAACAAGGGTAAGCCCGCTGTGAAGCCCGCCGTGCATTCTCCAAAACCGATGAATATACCAGCGGCACCCAGCGGCGCTCAGCGCCTGGCTGCCGCCGACGCTGCCGCTGGCCAAGCCGCGGTGGCGAATGCCCCCGGCCAAGCCGCGGGGGCGAATGCGCCCGGCCAAGCCGCGGAAGCAAGTACAACTACTCCTGTTACGAAGGATGAAGGTTCCAGGAGAAGCTCCGATAAACCCAGGTCAATGGAGGAGATTGAGGCGAGAGCGATGTTTGACTTAACCGAGAGCGAAAGTGAATCTGACACATCGAATCTGTCAAAAGCGACGCGTGATGAACGGTCGAGTTTTGAGCCAGTAAATACCGAGCAAGAAGAAGACTCGCTCGGTTACAACTTTCTTCTTCCCCACCTTCCTCCTGCTGCTGCCGCTAATTTCCAGGATGGGAGGGGCCAGTGGACACAACGCGGACAGAGCCTTAAACGATGGCACTTCGTTCCCAGACTTCTCACGTTTACGCCCGAAAATACAGATTGCCCAGTTGACCCGGATAGATTAGATGATCGGCGTCGTACCTATGCAATAAATTGTCCGACATGGTTTGACTATTGACCGCGCGGATAGTTGGCGCGACGAAGATAATAAATATCATCGCCCCTTTGAGCAGACTTCTAACGGCGATTCCAGCGAGGGCGACTACCACCCAAGCAGGTGGACCGGTTGGGCGGAATTCTGGATCCAGGGCGATTGCGTCCCGGCCACCCAGTGGACCGGGGATCGACTCTTGTTAGAATATTAGTGCGGCCCTCAGAGCAGGATTAGAATCCCCAAGAATTTTGTCGATAATTCGTGCAAGGTAATAAGGCATACGGAGAAGGGAGAGATGAGAACCGATAAAGGGCGAAGGTTGGCTCGGAATGTCATAAAGACGTTCAAAGGAAAACGCAACTTTATGGGGCTCAATGCCCCGTGCGGGAGGTTCCCCCTGGCAGTGCGCGAACGAAGCCCATTATTTTCGTATTGGAAACCATAGAGCGATGCGCAGGCTTCGAGGTATTAGGACAGACTTCAGATATCTGTTTTGGAATTTCCGCGAGATTGCCCGCGCTGCGCACAAAGCGGGGGGTACTGTTTGCCTTGAGTGGCCGACTCAGTGTAATTATTGGAGATATCCCCAGGTGAAAGAGTTCATGAGAGAGCTTGAATTTGTCAAAGCGGCTTTGCATGGGTGTGCGTATGGATTGAGGGACAGCAAGGGTAATGTCATGAAAAAGCCCTGGACGATTGCATCCACATCTCACGACGTGGCTGAGGGACTTGAGCGCAAGTGTGACGGCACGCATGAGCATGTTGAGGCCAGAGCAAGGGAGTGTAAGTCAGCGGAAGATTACACGGATGCCTTCGCCAAGCAGGTTCACATTGTTGTTGCTCGTGCCGCGGAGCGCATGTTGTCGTCTCGTCGTCGTCCCGTCTCTTCCTGATTTCATATGTGCCGCTGCCGTTTTGTCTCCAAAGCTTGCGCGGGCTGCTCAGCGGCCGGCTCCCCCTCGGACCGCGCGGCCGCCTCGTTGCGGTTGCGCGGGCCTTGCCTGCCGCGGCCCCCGCGCGCCCGATTGGTCATTGGCCAAACCCATGTGTCAACCGCTGGATACTCCAGTGGCTAAGCCGTCGGGGGAGGATGTGACTTCGGTTTGCTCGGATGATATTACGCATGAACTCGCCCCTGAGTTGCCGGAGGAGGAAGAACCTCCGATCGGGCCTAAAGGAAAGGCCCCTCCCAATTCAATTCGAAAGGCACCCCCGTCGGCCCAGCCGAGTGCGGGCGTCGCCCCGCCGGCCCAGCCGGCCGGGGAGATGGCTGACCCTTTTAGTCCGAGTGATGTCATGATGAATGTTGACATCGAAGTGGAAGGTGGCGTTGAGATTCACGCAGAAGAGATCGCAGCTCGCAAGAGAGCTGCCTCCGCTGCTATTGACGACAACAAGCCTGCCAAGAGGACAGCTGTCTCTTCACAGGGGAATATAGCCCCCGCGAGGAGCGACCCATCTTTCGTTGTTTTCCAGAAGACCGAATGGCCCAGGTCTAGCGACGCCGGGAACATTAAGTTCGTGCACAAAAGGGGATGGAGTTGGCGTTTCACGATGTGGCGACATCATATCTTGCACATGCGGAACGACCAAGTCGTTACCGCATCGAAGCAATATTTAGCCGCCAGCTCCCAGACGATCTTTGAGCGTCTATTTTCTCGTGTCTCACAAGACCCGTGGGTCGCCCACTGGACGACATTCGACAGCAATGCCACGTGCCGTTTTGATTGCGCTCATCTTAAAATTAACAAGATTCTTGAGGGTACTTATTTTCAGTCATCATACCCTGATGAAATGACGAAGCTGGTCTGCCGGTTGTGCGCGAGAGCGCCGGTGGAGACTCGACGTCCTGTCCGAACTCTTGAGAGGGGAGAGGTCGTGGGCCCCACCGTTGGCCCAGCCATTCGGCGGGCGGCGATAGACGGTGACTTCGCGAGCGTCCCAGCGAGGGACAGCAAGACGGAAGGCGCCCCCATTTTGTGGTTGAACATTTGGGGCCCCTCGCCACATACCCCGCCCCGCGGCAAAGCCGCTGGGGATGGTTGGGGCACCATATACGCCCTACCAGTTGCCAAGGGCCGCCCCTGCATGCCTGCGCATGTTGTCGAGGAGGCCCTCACCAATTCGGCCAGAGCCAACTACTTTCAGTTTGTCCCTCAGCAGGCGGTGGCTTGGCGTAAGGCAGCTTCCTGGGGGACGCGCCCCTACGACTTCAAGGAATGGCTCGCGACGCAGAGGCCGAGGCTGACCAGCACGACCCAGTCGCTGCTGGAGAAAGGCCACCTTTGCCCGAGGGTCTCGAGCAGCGCAGTCTTGAGGTGCCCTCTGAGGGCCCTCCTAACGACAAAGAGGAGGGTCCTGCCAAGGCGCCGAAATGGCCACGCTTGGGAGCGGAGATGCCGACCGACTCAGTCGGTCCGGCCAGCTACCAAGCGAACATTGCAATGTCGCGTTCGTTGATTAGGTCTGCCCCAGAAAAGCCTTTGGGCAACCCTGGCGCTGGTCGGCAGGCGGCTGGCGGACCATCCGTTGGGTCGGCCTCGAATCCGGCTGCCTCGCCCGGCCAGGCCGATGGCGGGGCGGGCGGTGGCTCTCCCCCCGGCCCAGCCGGCGGTGGAGGTGCCCCGTCCGGCTCAGGCGGCTCTCCCACTGGGAACCCCCCGCCCCCCGGTAACCCCCCCCGGGGGCGGTGGCGGAGGTGGGCCCCCGGATGCGGGGTCGATGGCAGTAGGCGACGAGGGAAGTGACCCGCCCCACCTCGGGCGGGGTCCCTGGAACGTCCTTGACTACCATTGGATAGAGGGAGAGTTCGCTGCGGATCCCAAACCGCCAACACATGAATGGGACGCTCGAGCGTCCGAGATTATTCAGCTTTACGTTGATATTACAGATCCTCGGTTGAAGGCCTGGGCATGCAAATTGGAGAGGTGCCAGGCAATAACTGAGATCGCCCGCGAGAGTGGACATTCATGGGCCCCTTTCGTTGGCGAGGACATTGCGGCCATGATGGCCACAGGCAGATCTATTAAGGATTTATTCCACCCTTTGTGCTTGATGGGTTTTCAGCAATACAAGTTCTGGTATTGCTCCATCCGTATTGTTTCTGTTTCCACGATCGCGTTCCGAAATGCGTCCGGGACAGCCACGAATATCCATGTCCCTCAGTATTTCATGCAAGATCACGTTCGTGGCATTTCTTCCAAGATCATGAGCGGCTGCATGGCCCCCGACCTTCGGGAAGCGGCACAGAAACACAACTGGTCAGTGCATCAGTACTATCAGAGAGGAGTTCATACTCCAGTGCGTTTCGTAGCTTGGAACTCTAACGACATTGCTGATGCATCGACAGGTGATTTGCTTGGAGTTAGCACGGAGGGGGAGCGAGAGGGAAATGCAACCCTCTTCGCTGGAACCTTCCGAGTGATGGTGGAGGCAGCCGAACGCCTCGTAGACGAGGCAGTCTCTCGCTCGCCTGATGGAGCGACTGAGATCATGTGCATTGGTGGGGACCACAGGTGCTGGAGGTCGGACGCAGGCTGCGTTGACCGAATGTGGGACGTTGTTGCCACCCTCGTCCGAGCTCGAATGAACCGTCGGATTGAGGACTTCAAAGCTGCGGGAACATTCCCGCGCATTATGATTATTGACGGTGCGTGCCTTTACCGCAAATTGCAGCATCCACAGCGTGATGGTTATCACTTTCTGTCGGAACATAGTGGCTATAAGGTGGATAATGACGGACAGATGGTGAGAGCTAGGGCGGCCGGGATGTGCGCTGAGCACATGGTCAAGGCTGCTAAACTCGCTGTATTGTTCTTTTGCCAACCCTCTGGCGGCCCAGCCGCCCAGGGGGGTGATCCGTCGACGAGGAGAAGAGCCGATGGGTACACGGCGGTGGAGGCTACCATTAATGAGCTAGTCATGCACTGGCATGACTGGAGCCCCACAGAGAACAATGTGCCCAAGTCTGTGCTCACCACCCGTCCTTGTGCAAAACCTTTGGACCCCGTTATGTTCCCTGCCGTCCAAGACGGGTCGGGGGGCGGGGCTATCCATTCTTATTGTTCTGCTGCGTTCATTGAGTTCTTCGAGCGAGGGAATGCATGTGCAGAGTTTTGCCCGCGGAAGGATAACTATTACTTCTTACCATGGTGTCGTCGTTTTTGTCCGGGAATCCCCCCGAAGGGGCAGCGCCTTCGATTGCCAACCGAGGGAGTGCAAAATGATCAATACATGCGCCCGGCCATAGAGGAGATGACGAAGGCAGCGTCCGTTGCCGAACCCAGCGGCCCAGCCGCCTCGGGTGATGTTACTGCGGCGCGGGCGGCCCAGCCGTCCTGCGTTCCCGCTCTTGCTCCTGCGAAGTGCGCGCAGGATGCCAAGGCGCCTGGTGAAGCGGCGGAGGAAGCCCTCCGTGTGAAATGCCCTGTTGGCCGCGGAACCAAGCTCAGCGGTAAGCGCAGGTTCCCACAGCGCGTTAAAGAAGGGGGCAATCCCGAGAATCCCGCCGATTGGGAACACGATTGGCCTGTGCACCAGCTTTATCAGAAGGTTAAGAAGTTACCCTATAGTGATGCGCCGAACACGGAACCAGTTCTTTGCAATTTCCCCCGACCGTTCACTGCAGCGAGCGGTGAGCTCTACAGACCTATGACGCCTGGGAATTGTTACCCAGAGGAGGAAGGCCGCGTTGCACTTGTGGCGAAAGGTGAAAATCCGTCCCGCAGCAAAGAGTTCGACACAATCCAGGTTCACGCCACTGGAGAGGCGCGGTTAGGTTCCCAGATGCTGCACATGTCCACGAAGACCCCGGTCTTGGATCCCAGTTATTTGGTTCCCAATTGGGCACGTTTCTTTGTGATCAAGGCCGATCGGTCACGTGAAGGCCCAATTGATACCGTTGCTGATCGCCTGAATTGGGTGAAGTTGTCGACGAAGACCCTCAGAGCGGGTAACAACCGCTGCGTACAGCTCACTTTGCCATTCTACGTAACGGAGAAAAAGCTTGGGGAGGTCCAAGACCCGTCCTCAGGATGGAGCAGACAGTCTCACGGTACGTCTGCGACCGCTCTCCATTCGATTTTGGAGGCCCATCAGTTGCTCGCATCGGAACCTCTTTACGGAAGAAGTATCAAGCAGAAGGAGGTCGGTGTGTATTCTTTCTTTGGTACCAATAATCCTTCCACGCATGCTGTATATTCTGTTGCGGAGGAAACTTTTGAAGATGGCATCTGGGCAACTGCTGAGATCATTTTCTATGCGAAGCCTACATGCATCAAGGGCTCGCCCGATCAGCTTGTCAGTAAACCATCCCAGATGGTGTTATATGAGCTTCGCCTATACCATTGGACTCCAGCAGCACTTCGTGTCACTCCTGCTTATGCTTTCTTGCAACATGTCGCTAGACGAAAGGGATGGCCCCTGGGGCAGGACTTCGGGGTCGAGCGTTATCGCGACAAGGAGAGAGAGGCTGCCACGGACCAAGTCCGAGAGGCACAGAGTCAGTGGGTCCCAAATTTGGGGCCCGTTGTTTGGCAGAAGGATCGAAGTCCTTACCGTGGGCATCGGAGTGAGTTTGATGACATTTGGCCATGGCTCCAAGATAAAGGAGTCAGACTCACTAAGATTAATCCGTAACACAAAGAGGAGGCCTCGGAAGCATCCAAGGCGCTTGTCTTGGCTAACATGAAGAGTGAAGACGAGGCCAAAGCCAAGTCATCAAAGGATGTTCAGGTGCAGGCGCCGGGGGCCAAGCCTTCCGATGCGTCTATTTCGCTCGATACCGAGACTTTTCCACCTCTGGGACAGTCTATGTCCCAGGTCGAGAGAGCGCCCCAGTCTCCGCCCGGCAAAGCCGTGGCTGAGGCGGCGCCTCCTCCTCCCAACGCAGGTGCAATTGCGAATGCGCCTGCGCCTCCTCCCCCGCTGAGATCAGTCAGGACAGCGGGCGATGTGCCGAAGAAGCCTCCGCCACCATCTGCCGCGAAGATGGCGCCGCCCCTGCCAAGTCACCGAATGCTGCGCCGACGAAGGATTCACCTCCGCTTAGGCCGGAGGACAATGCGCCGAAGAAGCCTCCGCCACCATTTAATCCGAGTTCAGATGCGCGAGCGCCAAAGCCCCCACCGGCTCAGGTGGCCCGCCTCGATGCTGGAGCCGACGACCCTTCCGTCCGTTCGGCCGGCAGCAAGGTCACTGGAGAGAGACCATCGGCGAGGCCCGCTGATGCTACGCCCACTGCTGCGCAGCCGCCGGCCAAGCCTCAGACGGCGGGCTCAGAGACGGCGAAAGGCAAGCCTCAGACTTGGCCCGTGCCTCCAAGTAAGCCGACTTGGTCACCAAGTCTCCGCGCGCTTGAGCCCCCTCCCCGGGCCAAGAGGTGGAACGTTGAGCGTTCGCCATGCTCTGACCGCAGGCTCCAGCAAGCTGATGCCGCGCCTAAGGCGGCGCCACAGCAACAGCAGTTTACAGCTTACCTGGGGCCTTCCCAGCCTGCCCAAGGCGGTGCCGGGGTGAACCCGGCTGCGCGGGCCGAGAGCTCCGTTGCGAAGGCTGTGGCAATTGAGACAGAAACCAAGACTGCCGAGGATGTGGGCTCTGATCGCCCCGGAGGCACTGAAAGGCCGGACGCCCCTGCGGCGTCTCTCCCGAGTCAGACGGACGGAGATCCCTCGCCAGAGGAGTCCCTGCCCCCAGAGGGAGAAGACGCTGCATCCAATATCGTCCGAGCCATCAAATACATCTCACATCGCCACTTCGAAGGCACGCAAGCACGTAACGCGCTCAGGAATGAGCGCGATTTCTTCCATCAACGGCGTCGTGCAATTGCTGACCAGCCGACAGTTACCGAGGCTCCTGATAACTTGCAGGAAATTGATATGCTTATCGACGCAGCAAAGAGGATATACGAGCTTGCTGAGAGAAGGGGAAAAAACGAGCCGGGAAAGCACTCGGACTCATGGGAGAAATTTGCAGCCACTGTTGTAGAACAGATCCAGAGCGTGACACCTGATCTCGTTTCTACTCCTGCGATCGCCGCCAAGAGCAAGCGTTCGCAGCCTCGCACTGAAGGCGAATCTGTTCCAGGTGGAAACAGGCTGCCTACTCCCCCTGCGCCACCGTCCGGCCCAGCCGCGGCGGTGGGTGTACCTAAGCCTCCGCCTGGCCCAGCCAGAGCGGAAACCACACCGGCGCAGGGAGACAGGGCGATGGTCGATTCGGGCGCTGTTGCTGCATCACACGCTGCGCCTCATGAGGCTGCCGAATCATTCCCTACCAAAGACGCCCCGAGCTCTTCTGATGAGGAGGCTGCGCCCGCTGCAAAGGCATCGCCACCAGCCGTCGCTTCGAGTGGACATGGCGCGGCGGAGCCTTCCTCTGCCGATGGGACCCCGGGTGTCCCAGACACACCGGGGCCCCTTGAGGCCAGCCCAGATCTTGCCCACCTCAACGACTTCCCGTATCAAGAGGATCCATAGCTTACTTACCTTGAGGAGGGGCATTATATCGATCTGGCCCAGCCTCTGCCAACTTCTTCCGCAGAGCGGGACTGCCACCTTCCCCTGGAAAGCGGCAGCCTAAACCGACGGACGGTTCGCCCCGAGAGGGCGATCAGGAGATTCATGTCGGGCATGCTGGCCACTTTAGGGGCAATGAGCTTTATATTTCGTTGGAAGACCGCACCCGAATCATTCACAATACGCCCATCCATCTGAAGCAGAGGGTTCGGGGGGCCCACACTACTGGCCCTGTACCCCCTCGGGTAGGGGCCCTTTGCAATAAAACGTGTGGCACGTTCAAGCATATTGCGGAGCTCGTTGGAGATCCCAGATTTGCACTGTTGGGTGAACTTTCCGTAGACATGGGCACTTTTGAGCAGGTGCGAGATTTTGTCCGCGCAGAGTTTTTAACCTGATGATGTTCCCAGCGGATTTGATCTTCAGTCTTTTAAGGCATTGACCCCGTTGGTTGTGGGAGCCACTGACCGCGAGAATCCGGCGGCCCTAGGCTGCGCTGACTTTTGGCGACCCAAAAGTTGCCGGGTAGATTGGCTTGCTAAGCGCATTTGAGATTTCGCGACGTATCTCGCGAGGCATTGCTCTGATTACGCGAGGTCTTCGGGAGGCTGGGTCTACTTTGGAGACCTGGTGGAGAAGATGGACGAGGATGGGTTTATATACCAAACATACGCACTTGCTGCACACGGCCTAGCCGCGCTGCAGCCGGGGACCGTGGATGTCCTTGGTGTGCTCCCTGAAGGCGCTGCCAGTATCAGTGAGTCGGTCGTTCACAAACGGTGGCGCGACTTCAAAACCTGGCCCCTTCAAGGGGACGAGCGGGTTAAATGCCCCATTCCTGTTTCCTATCGAGCGTGCCAGGGACATTCCACGCTTGTTGCCTCAATGGAGAGGATGTACGTGCCTAGTGACCCTGGCCTAGCCAGGTGTCATGGGCCCCTCCCCCATATCACTGACATGGAGACGTTGATGGAATCCATGGTCGGAGAAATTCAGTCCCAAAGAGCGCCCCGGGGCTTTGCCTCGAGGCGGACTACGACTTGTTGAGGCTTCTTCCGACCAAGAAGGATCCGAACATGCAGAGCCCAGACCATTTTCCCTCCTGGCTAAGCCAGCGAAGGGATGGAGAGCCTGCTCCTGTGAAGAAGCACCATGCCATGGGCAAAGACCCAAAGCCGGGAGAGCCTCTGTCGATTGGGGCATGGCCCGCAGTGGACACAGTCCGCGTGTGGGACCAGCTTCCAACACACCGAGACTCTTGGCCATGAGTTATTACTTTCAATGGCCGTGTGCTCACCCGATTTTCGTACCGGGTCTGCCAAGACGGGGCTCTCGTGTCCCGTGAGGTGCCGAGGTTCACTGATATCGACAAAGCTGTCACTCTTGCCAAAGTCAACGACTGGTGGGATCGAGACGAACAGCGAATGTCGTGGTCAATTGTCTTTAATCAGGAGTGGACCTCATATGAGGTAAATTTTGATAACAGCTCCATGCTTGGTTGGATTCACACCGACGAGACTTTGACATTGCCTCCAGAATATAGGGATACGTTGCCTGACAGGGCAGACGCATTTCAGCCTGTTCCCTGGGAGGATGACGGTCGGTTCCTTTGTGCTGGATTGCACTGGGTGCGAACTGGCTTTGGCCGTTGCCCCTCTTGCAATAATCCAGCGAAGTATGAGTACATGGTTGCCCATGATTATTTGCTTCAGTTGATTAGACATAGGACCATTCGAGACTCGCTGTGGAACAATGGCACTGAGTTGAATGTCGTCGATCATGAGACGCTGCCCTGGGCGCATGATCGCCATGTTGGCGAGCGAATGCAACGACGGCGGAGAGCTTCAGCGGATCTCATGACGAACGTAAACAACAATCTGAAGCTGGAGCGCAAGTGGGCAACAAATATTCAGCACATTCTCGAAGCTGCTTCAGGTCAAACCTTTGGAAGCAGCCGCCCAGGTAGCGTTCCTGCCTGGCTTCCTGAGCACGTCGCGGCCCAGCCGCCGGCGCGCCACGGTCCTTTCTTTCAGTATCTCGAACCTCTGAAGAGCCGATTCATAAAATGGATTGCACAATTGGCTGCGAGAGAAAGGATTCAGGCTCCACCGCTCTCCGTGTGGCGGCCCCTGCTTTGGGCAACAGAAATTGATCAGTATGCGCGCCCCTTGTCTTGCCCCGCTCTGGCTGCCTTCGAGTGGCCAGAAGCATCTGACTCGTACATCGACCCCACTGAGGGTTGGATTGAATGGGAACGGAGCATGCAGGTGACGAACACTTTTGTGCCGACTCTTCGGACGTTGCAAGACGCAAAAACGGGAGCCGCACCCTGGCTGCCCGTTGCCCAGGACACCGCTATGGGCGCCACAGGGCCCAGCTTTCGTGGACGTCCACCGGTTGCTTGGGCAGATGATTTTGCGGCGCGTCCTCCTCGCGCGTCCAGATCTGTCAACGGGCGCAGCAAAATGCGTTCTAACCACCCTCTCAATTCGGTGAAACCTGCCGCCGGTCAAACCGTGACGACAGGTGATGAGGGACTCGCAAATATGACCCTTGATTTCACCGCCTTCTGCGGCTCCCAGACCCAGCAGATGCTCGACGGAAGGATCGATTTCGATCAGCCCAATGGACTAGTGCACTCTCGCCGCGATGATAAATCGTTGAGCATCACGTTGACCAAGAATGGAGCTATTGATGTAGCTGCACAATATGTCATGGAATACATGGTATCGCCCGGGCACGAGCGAGGCCGAGCGGTTGCGCCTCACGGGAGAAGTAACGCATGATGCCCCTGACGATGTGCGACCGATTATTGAGTGGAATTGGAAGGTTCTTGTTGGAGACCTTGAGTTGGGTTTCCGCATAAATCGCGTGATTGTGATCGTCCGTGAGCTCATCAGTTGTTTCATTACTGCGGGGTTTTATATTGCATACCCTTCGGCGAGTTTTCTTGCGCGCGGCGCAGGCATTGGGCGCGACGATGACAAGCGTCTGACGGATGCACGCGCGCTTGATTGCCGCATTCGCGCGGCGATCGAGACATATGATTTCATCGAAGAATGGGCCCCTGACTTGGGCAGGCAGGGTCGTGCAGATATCCGCCACCAGGGTGCGAAGCTGCAAGGAGCTATCCACTGGTTATACCCATACGTGGAAGCAACTCAGCTCCAAGACGAAGATGAAGGCCCCTGTCGCATTTCCTGTGGCATATTTGGTACTTTTGTTGCTACTGCCGCAAGGGGTATTGTCAGACATGCTAAATGCAGCAAGAGACGAGTGTTCGTGAAGAGGGGGGCGCTCTGATGGGCCCTCCGACGGCCCAGCCGATTCGGATGGGATTCTTGTTGCGAAATCGAGGCCGAGCCAAGCTGTTCGCCCCGATCCACCTCCTCCGCCTCGGAGGCCCGACGTTCAAGACGATCGGGCCAACGGCGACGTTGCCGAGTCTCCTTACAACGCCGGCGGTCAAACCGGCGCGGCGGGAGAAGATTATTCGTGGTATCATTCGGACAGGGACACATGGGATTGGTCAAGGCCCGCGCGCGCGCGGCTGGGCCATGGCTGCTGGGCGCGCTGCTGGTGGCTACAACCCCGACGTCCACTGCCCGTGCTACACGGGCGACGAGTTGCAGGGATACTGGGTCCACTACACCGCAATTCGCTGGGTGTCCCGCGAGGACAACGAGAGTCAGACGTGGCACTTTGTGCTTCCTGATGACTGCGACTACTACTTTCGGAGAGAGAAAAGAAAGGGATACACGAAGAACAAGGACAAGGACAAGTGCAACAGGACAGCTCCCTATGCTGCCCGTGGGCAGATGACCGTACGAGAGGTTCATCGTCTTCGCACCCGAGACCTCCGTCTCCGCCTTCAGAGCGGTACCTCTAGTACAACACTTGAGGGCAAGCACAGGCCGTGCGACGCAGTCGCTACGGCTCCGACCGAACGACATAGTCTTTTCGGAAGACAGGTTATCTTTAACTATTGGTGGGATTCGTCGGCTTTTCTCCGGCCCTCAGCCCCCTGGCAACCACCGCTGAGCGGTAAAATGCTTTTGGGGTTCGCTCTGGTGGCTGTAAATATGTACAAGCCGGGCGGGCTGTGGCTGGTTGGGCTCTACGAAACCCGCCGCGGGGGGAGTAAATATGCTCCTCTCCGCCTCATCATGCACTTGCCTCTCCTATTGCCTGCCTTGCCATACCTTGACACTGGTATCACTCTGTACCGCAGCTGTGTATCTACTGCTCGAGTGAGAAAGGGGCGCGCCGGGGGGCGCGTGGGCGGCCCGTGTCGTCGTCCGTCCCTGGCCGGCCTCCTCACTTCCCATACTTGAGTGTAGCTGATTAACGGATAACCGATAGTTTCATCGATGTCTCATCCCGTATCCTCTACCACTGAGCAGAGTCAACATGAGACCTTAATTCTTTTGACATCTTACCCCGATTCTCAGAGGAAAGACTATTTCGGCACGCCCCTCACCCGCTTCGCGGCCCCATCAGTGCCCCCAATTAAGGCCCAGGGGGGAGGAGTATCGCACGCGGTCTCCCAGCCGATTTCGGCGCACCTCTCACACGTTTCGTGGCCCCATAGGGTGCTCCAGCTGAGGCCCAGCGGCGCAGCTCGCATGCGCCCCCAGGCCCATGTTGGCGCACCACTCACACGCTTCGTGGCCCCAAACGGAGCTCCACCGGAGGCCCCGGCAGCAGCGGCAGCTAAAAGAAGCGGACAGTTGCCGACGACAGCGGTGACGGGGCGATGAGGGCCAGCCCCCCCTGATTTTTTTGTCTGGGGGGGCGCGTGGGCCTGGCGGAGTTGCAGGCTTTGGGCGAGGAGAGGTGCTTCCCCATTCTGCGCCATGTGCGCGGGGGGCCACAACATAATGCGTTCGGGGCCTCTTGGCCAGGGGGCTGTCTGTCGGGGCGCCGGTGAATTCAACGCTCGAGCGCGCGTTCTTCTACTGTTGGAAGGACTGGACCCCCAGTGCCGAATTTGTTGGACTCCCGACTCTGACTGGCAAGGGGGCGAGGTCCCCACTCCGACATGAAGGGGTCGCTCCCGCCCATCATTCCGCGCGCCCCCACGCTGCAGGAGGCGCTTCGTTTTTTGTTGTTGTCTGTTCTCTCTCTCTCTCTCTCTCTTTCTTTCTTTCTCTCTCTCTTTCTTTCTCTCTCTCTCTCTCTCTCTCTCTCTCTCTCTCTCTCTATATATATATATATGCATATGGAAATGGAGAGAAAAAAAAGGAACACAAAAAAACGCCCACCGGGCCAGGGCGGAGGCGCCGTGGGACCGGATGCCCACCGCGCCTCGAGCAGGACGAGGGCGCGGGCGGCGATGCTGATATTCACGTTGGCGTCGACGCGGGCGCATTCTTATCATTTTTCCGAGTCTGAGTTGGAGGGCGCGCAGTCAGGCACCCTTTCTTGGCTCGTGTGGCGCCTTGTGTTTTAGAGCCGCGCGGGGGCGCTCCTTCCCCCCCTCGGCCCCCCCCCTCGCTGCCTTCGCCCCTGCTTCCCGCTTGTTGCGCCCCCTCCGCTTGCGGTCGTGCCCGCCCAAAAAAACCCAAACATTGTGTGGTGTTGGGTCCTTGGTCTAAAGAGACAACGCCCCGCGTCGGCTCACCTGCCTCGCGCTGCGCCCTCCTCCCATCCCTGCTTTTGCCCTCCGCGTGTCCACTTTGGCACTTCGTGGCCCCTCAGGAGCTCCCACTAAGGCCCCAGGGTGGGTGGGTGGAGTTGACAAAACCGTGTGTGCGTACCACCTCGTTCTGCTGCGTTGCATCGCCATCACCAGCATCATCATCCTCATCATCATCATCGGCATCATTGAGCCTCAAACCAGCTACGGAAGAGAGTGCCCGAGTTGAGAATTTAACATGATATCTTCCCACATGGAACAACACACATGCGATGATGATGACGAGTATGTGTTTCAGGATGCTGTTGATGACGAGTATGACGAGTATGTGTTTCAAGATGCTCATGATGACGATGATGATGACGAGTATGTGTTTCAAGATGCTGCGGATGACGGTGGTGATGACAAGTACGCGTTTCAAGATGTTGCTGATGATGATGGTGGTGACGAGCATGTGTTTCAAGATGCTGCCCTTTAGTGTCGTGCCCCCGCCCTATCCTCGGAGATGGCGGTTTCGACGTCACCCTGGGACCCCCCAGATCTTCCCCTGTCAGGGGCAGGTCGCGAGTAGCAGGAGTGAGCGTTAACGAATCTTCTGACATGCGTTGAGGGCAATCCATCATCGCACTGGGCTTCACAGGGCATCATCGGGAAGCACAGCCCACCAGACTAAGGGAATAACCCCCTGGGTCTAGGCACCCATAGTGGGTTCCATAAACCCTGCTCTCCTCCGTCTTCCTCTTCCTCCTCCTTCTCCTCCTCCGCCTCCACCTCCGTCTCTTCCTCCTCACCTCTCTTACTTCCAGTGGGTGAGCGCCGAAGCGCGTTCCAGAGGGACACCTCAAGCCTTAATCCCTCGATTCTCCGGCCTCCGGAGGCCCGAAACAAACATGAGCGAATTACAATATTATTTGTTTTGCAGCGGGTAACAACGCAAATCCTTATGTGATAAATTACACATAGAATCTGCTTGCAGGTTATGACAATGTTGATAACGATTATGCTTCGCAAGGGGTTCCGAAGGCCAGTGCTGATGACGATGGTGATGACATGTACGTGTTTCAAGATGCTGCTGATGATGATGCTGGTGACGAGTCTGTGTTTCAAGATGCTGCTGATGACGATGGTGATGGCGAGCATTTGTTTCAAGATGCTGCGGATGACAATGGCGTTGGCGTCATGCGTTTCAAGATGCTGTTGATGACGATGGTGATGAAGAGCATTTGTTTCAAGATGCTGCTGATGGCGATGAGGATGGCGAGCATGTGTTTCAAGATGCTGCTGATGACGATGGTGATGGCGAGCATGTGTTTCAATATGCTGCTGATGACGATGGTGATGACGATCATGTGTTTCAAGATGCTGCTGATGACGATGGCGATGACGAGCATGTGTTTCAAGATGCTGATGATGACGAAGATGATGACGAGTATGTGTTTCAAGATGCTGCTGATGACGATGATGATGATGACGAGTATGCGTTTCAATATGTTGATGATGACGATGGTGACGGCGAGCATGTGTTTCAAGATGCTGCTGATGACGATGATGATGACGACGAGTTTGTGTTTCAAGATTATGCTGATGACGATGGTGATGACGAGTATGTGTTTCAAGATGTTGATGATGATGATGGTGATGGCGAAATGCGTTTGGAGCAATGCATTGTCATAATGAGCTTCACTGGGCACAATCGGGTGGGAAGCACAGCCCACCAGACTAAGGGAATAACTCCCTGGGGCTAGGCGCCCATCGCGGGTTGCATAAGTTCTCCTCTCTTTCCCCTTCTTTCTCTTCCTCTTCCTCCTCCGCCTCCACCTCCGTCTGTTCCTCCTCGCCCCATTTTACTTCCAGCGGGCGAGGCGGCTAGAGGGCAGCGGCTGCCCGGGTCGTCTCCCGCCTCACGCAGAACGACGCGCACGCGAACAAGTGGCGGACGTATATTGCTAGATTGGGGGAGCAGCGAGGCCTCAGCCCCTTTCGCCATGCGGCCAGTACCTTATTGGGATGCCTCGCAGACATGGACCCCTCGGCCCTAGCCGACGGCACCATCAACTCCCCCGCGCAGCAGGACCCCGCCCAGACCGCCACCAGCGCAGCAGCGCCGGGGGGCTCCCCCGCAGCCTATTGGCTTGACGGGCGCAGCGAAGCGGCAGAAGTCACCCCCCCAAATGAGGCAAGCGTGGGCCAGGCTGCACGACGCGATGACACGGTCCGCGAGGCACCCGGCAACGAGGGGGCCAAGATCGAATCTCAGACCCACGCAGCAGCAGTCGAGCAGTGCAACGCCGGGCAGGCTTGCAAGGCAGAGGCGGAGCCACGGGAGCCCAGGAGCCCAGAGACACCAGACTGGAACGGAGACTCAGGTGCAGCGGCCGCAGCGGCTAAGGAGAGAAGCCCGAGCAGGAGCCCCGAGCCAGCGGCCGCGGCGGCCCATGACGACGACCCCCATCGGCCTATTTCCAGTGGAACCCTCCATCCGTTCCCCGTGGGCGCCCTGCGCGTAGGCCGTCGCCAAGGACGCAGCCAGCGGAAGCGGCGATCAAGGCCAACCGCTCCAGAGGGCCACGGACGATGCCGCGCAGACCAGCACGCCGTCCTGGGACCAAGTCGGCGCCAGGGACACCTGCGACCCCAACCCACCTCCCTGGCAGCAAGGACGCAACCGCCCAGACTCCGAAGACACTGGGGACGGGAAAGGGCGCGCAGCGAAGTCGCCCAGGTGGAACCCAGTGCGACTGGAACCGCGCAGGGGACCCTGGATGGGCACCAGCGCCGACCGCCGGGCGTTCAGAGGCCTCCAAGACCCTCTGGGTGACGGCCCCATGTACACATGTTCCCTGGCAGTCGCGGATCTAGACAAAACGGAAGACATCCAGGTCAAGACTGCGCGTTTGCAAAAGACGCTAGTGGGCGCCTTCAACGCTATATGGCACGCGCGGCCCAAACGCGCGGCACTGGACAATGACGCCGAGGGGGGCTACAAGAACAACCCCCTACTCAACGCGCCCGAGACATGCTCGGACTTCATGGACGCCTGGGGGCTGGCTGGCTTCGACGCGTACCGGATGAACAATGAGCAGAGGCTCGGAGTAGACTGGGGCGCCATCCGCCGCAAGCACGCGAAGTTCTCCGAGCGGTTCGGTGCACTTGCGCAGGCCCCCTGGGCAACGGGCGGTCGGGGCACGCCGCCCCCCTGGTCAATAGAGGCCCGCAGGGGCGGTCGGTCAGTGGCGCAGGCCCCCCGGGCAGTCAACAGTCCCTCAGGTCCCTCCGACCAATGGCATGGCTGGCAGGGCTGGTCAGCATGGGGCCAGGGCGACACCCCGTGGACAGACGCCGAATAGAAAGGCGGAAGCAAGCGATTCCCCCGGCGCGACTACCACCACGACTCCGAAAAGCGAGCCCGCTGGTGGACATGAGGCGACGCAGAAACGTCCGCGCGAAGGTCAGCCGCCATCGAGCAACAGGCTACGGCGGGAAGAGTTGCTTGCAAGACTGCAGGCCCCAGGACGCCTCGCCGCCACGGGCGCTGGCCTCGGGTTTAACTCACCGCCACCCACAGTCTACGCTGGCCCGCCAGGGCCCGTTTCACCTCGCTGCGCCCGGCATGTCGGCCGTAATAAGTCGGGGCCGCCCACCGCAGGGGCGGGGGCCGCCGCCCCCCCCCCCCCCCCCCCCGGCGCAGCATTGCTAGACGGCCTCAGCTGGTTAGATGCGCGTGGGCGACGCACGGACTCCGCCGCCCACCCGCTACCATTGTCGGGCGCCTCGACGGAGCACTCCCCTCGGCGCCCGACACATCTCACCCCCCCTTGCGCACCTGCCTCGCGACTCCAGAGGCCTCGGCCGCCCTGGAAGCAGCTGCTTTGAGAAGGCAGACGGCCCCCGCCGCACCCCTGGCTGCTCCTCAGAAGAGGAGCCGGCGAAACCCTTCCTCCCTCCCGACAGGGAACAGGCGCGGGCAGGGTCCAGCGACGGCCCCAGGATGGCCACGCCGCTGGCGCCTGGCGGGCGCCAGTCTGACCCTGGGGTCGGGCAGCCGCGCGGCGGGAGCGGGGCAGCTCCTCGGCGTTGCAGTCGTGCCCAGTGGCGAGGGCGATGCGTGACAGCCTTCGCGAGGCGCCCCCCTCTCGCTGCAGCAGCTGCGGCCCCCTTGGACGTTTATCATCACTGAGCAGCCGTTAGCTGCGCCCCTGGTAACCTCGGCACACTTGCAGGTGCAGCGACGCCAGCGACGCTGGCAGGCCGCCGACACCGGGGCCAGCAGGTCGACAGTATGCAGCGCTTCCCTGGGGGAAGCTCTGCCCACACTTCGCCCTTGCTGGGTGGGCACTCATGGACATATATCGAACTCTGAGCAGCCGTTAGCTGCATCCCTGGATCATGGGCCTGGGCTCCCGCCCTCTCCCTGTCTCTCTCCTGGCGCCGGGTGCCCCTGGCGGGCCCTTCCGCGTGGCCGGCTGGCGATGTCTGTCCCCGCCGCCCCCGCCACAGGAGGGTCCCTCACGGGCTGGGTGGCCGGTCAGCGCTTCGTGCCCCCGCGTCGCAACGTGGGAGATCGCCCCCTGGCGCTGTTGCCCCCTGGCGTTTACTCTCCGGCCACGCTGGCGACGTTCATCCCCGCCAGTCTGGCTTTCTGCCGCGCTCCGCGCGGTTCTCGACGACGTTGCATCGTGCGCGCGGCCATGGGCCGGGCCCGCGGGATTCTCCTCAGGGCCGGCTCGTTGCCCTTGCTCGGGACTGGTGGGCCCCACTGGATACTGGTTGTCGCCTCGGAGTGGTTCAGCCTCCCGTCGTGCGCAGGGTTCCATCCTGGCCCCGTTCCAGCCGATCAGGCAGGTCTACGCCGTCGACGCGGCCATTGCTCAGCTTACCTGGGTGGTCTACGCCGTCGTCACGGTCTTGGCCTTTGGCGCACCCCTGGCGACTCGACCATCGCTTACCTCGCCTTTCCCCGCCGCCATGTTTGAGAGGATCGCACGTGCAGGTCGCCCACCTGCCTCCGCTTTCACCTCCGTTGAGTGGTCTGACGCCGCAGCGCGTAACACCGAATTCCCTTGCATTTTGCTTTGGGCTGCACGTTGTTCGAGGTTTTTTGGGTGCCATAGCCAGCCAGCCCCGACCTGCTGCCCCAACTGCCGCTTTGTGAGCTGGCCCGGCCGGTCTGAGTCGCGCCCAGTAGCTCATTGGGCTTGCCCGTCGGCCCGGACACCCTGCTCGCCGCCGGCGCTCTCTGCTTGCGGCCGCGACCAAAAAACGTACCCCCCACCAGCGCATTCAACGTTGATCATCAGGGGGCAGCCTTCACCTGCTGAGGGAAGAGAGGAACGAGGAAGAAACGGAAGAGGAGGAGGAGGAAGAGGAGGGAAGGGGGAGGAGGGAGCAGGATAACAAGAGAAGGGCGAGGAGGAGGAGGAGGAAGAGGAGTGGGCGGACGAGGAGTAGGAGGAAGAAAGGAAGAGCGCGGGGGATAATTAATGAGACGACGACGGAACCCACGAGGCCACCTGCCGCGTCTTCCTAGACTCTTGGAAGCGCTGCGGGTATGACGCCTACGAGATGGACCGCCGGCGCGACCTCCAGGTCAACTGGGACCGTGGGCGCAACAAATGGTCAGGGAACCCGGGTTAAGGCGCCCCCCCGCCCAAAAGGACACGCGACAAGTTCCTGGTAGCCCTGGGGCTGGGACGCCTGGTCCCGGTCGCAAGCCTGGGACGGCGACGACTGGCAAGCGCTCCCGCACGTGGCGTTGACGCGGCGGGTTCCGTCAGCTGAAGGCCCACCGCCACGCCCTGGCCGGCTCCCCCCGCGCGACCTCCCCTCGCCGCTGCACCGACGACCCACGTTTCGCACTGGGCGCAACCCGCCATGCATCATGCGTCGCTACGGCTGCAGGCAGTGCAACCTCCAGCCCCTCCCCGGCTCCGCGGTGCCGACCTGCAGGGGGCCGCAACGGGCCGCAGAGCCGGGGGCGCCGCGCTTCGAACGGGCCAGCACACCTTCCGACGCCCGAGTTCGGACGCCCCCACTGGGCACCCCTGGCAGCCGGCAGACCTCGCAAGGATGAACAGGGCGCGCTAGGCCAGAAGAGGTCGGAGTGACGGTCCTGCCGAACGGCGCTGCAGCCTTCAGTGGCGACAGGTTTCTTCAGGGCTGCGCCCCCCCCCCCCCCCCCCCCCCGCAGACGGCCCAGGCAGACGTGCCCTCCGACGTTCGAGCCCCGATGCCCTCCCTGGCCCCCCTGGCGGCCGATTGACTCTCAAACTAAAGCAGGGCCCGTTAGGCCATGAGGGAACGCAGCGTTGTCCCATTGGACTCGCAAGTGGAACAGGGCCCGTTAGGCCAGAATGGTTCGGTCTCACTTGTCCTCCAAACAGACACAGGGCTGGGTAGGCCAAAAGGGAGTGGTGGAACGTTCTCTCGGTCGGTGTGACAGCATTCCCTGGCGAGTGGACCCCCCCCCAGTCGCGCCCCCGCCCGTAGCGCGCAGGCGTGCAAGGCACCCTCGTATCTTGATGCCATAGTTCCGTTGCCCTGAGGGGCACCCTTGGTGGCCAGCTGACCTGGCAGGCGACAGCAGCGCCCGGTAGGCCCGAAGGGTACGGAGCGACGACCCCTCCGGTGGGGCAGCAAGGCCCTCCTTCAGAGTGCGCCATCAGTCGGCAACCAGCGGCCGTTTGCCACCCCTGGTATTGACTACCGGCATCACTGGCAAGTGATTGCCCGGCGGGGGGGCCTTCGCCGCAGGCGCCCTAGATGCAGCTCGCCGCGCATTGACGCGGCGGTCGTTGCGGGACTTGCAGAGAGTGCTGTTCCCTTTGCCTTTCTCTGCCCAGCCCCCGTTGCTCCCTTGGGATTCGGGCAGCGGCCTGCTGACAATGCTGGTTCGTGGATCGCCGCTGAGGCTGTGGCCCACCTGTCCCCCGCCAGCCTCTGACCCGCTGTAGTTGTTTTCGCCGTTGGCGCGTCTCCCTTGACCCCCCCGTGGCTGGCTTCTCGCTTCCCTTGCCTGAAATTGTGTGGCGCATCTCCTCACCAGCTTCGGCTCCCGCAATCCGCTCAAATCGCGGTTCTGCTCCCCTCGAGGGCAGGTGGCCTAGGGTGCTCGTGGTTCAGCCTGGACATCATTCCGTGGCCTCGCCATGGCGCCGCTCAGGCGTTGGTACGATCGAGGGCCGACCCGCTCTGGCTGGCCGACGGCCACGGGGTCGCTCTCTCACTACCAGCCTGTGTTCCGTTTGTGTCAGTCGCCTTCCTTGGTCGGGTGGCTGCGGACTGCGCCCCCTCTCTCTACGGGGCTTTGGTGTGCGACTTCGCTGGCGCCGCCGCTCGCACTCGCTTGACCGTGGCGGGCAGCGTGGGCCTATTCCCGTGTTGCCCCACCCTGGTCGCACCGTGGTGCTCTTGCGCGCCATTTTGGCTGCGCTGGCTCGATTGGCCAATTCACGCTACTTGGTGGTTTTTGGCCTTCGGCTCAGGTCATCCTGGCAGCCTCCACCGTCACAGCGGTTGCTCACGTGTTGCATTCAGTTCGCTTGCAGCTTGCAGACCCTGGCAGTCGGTCACCCTGGCAGTCAGCACCTGCAGCTCGTTGCACGGTTGCACCGCAAGGCAGTGTTGCAGGCCCGCCTCCTCTTCGGCGACTTTTTGGTCCCGTTTTGAGTGTCGGTGCTTGGCGTGTTTCTGCTTGGTTAATTCGCCCCTCGCGCGGCCCGTTTGGACTTTGACTCGCCGCTGTTGCGCTTTCGCTCGCGGCTGCCGACAAAAAAGTACCCCCACCAGCGCATTCAACGTTGATCATCAGGGGGCAGCCTTTACCTGCCGAGGGAAAAGAGGAGCGAGGAAGAAACGGAGGAGGAGGAGGAGGAGGAGGAGGAGGAGGAGGAGGAGGAGACAAGCTAGGTGCGTTCGCGTCATATCTGACGTCCTACCCCTCCCTCCCATCCCTTACCATGGCGCTGATTTTCTCTATCCGCGGACGCGTGTCGTAGCGGACCTGTGGCTCCGCGCGCGCGTGCGTAGTGGGTGGTGGTGCACGTGCGTGCGTGCGTGCGTGTGTGCGTGTTGTCGTGGTGGTGGTGGTAGTGGTGGTGGTGGTGGTGAGTGGTGGTGGTGGTGTGCTGGTGGTGGTGGTGTTGGTACTGGTGCTGGTGCTGGTTGTGGTTGTGGTGGTGGTGGTGGTGGTGGTGGTGGTGGTGGTGGTGGTGGTGGTGGTGGTGGCGGTGCGGCGCGGTGGTGGCGGGCGGATGGGCGCGCGAGAAAAAGGCCCGCGCTGGGGCGAGAACGCCATCCTGAACGACGGAGGCCAAACACCGATCCGAAAATGAGGCCCACGCTGCAGCGGGAACACGATTCGGAAGGATTCGGGAGCAGAAATGAGGCCGGCGCCCCAACGAGAGCAGCATTTTGGGAAACAATGACGCCGGCGCCTCAGCGAGAGTCGTTTCCCGGGATTTCCCGGGCTTCCTGTGTGTAAAAAACAGTACGCGGAGGGTGCGCGGCCATCACCCGGACGCCATCAGGGGAAGAGGGAGAGTATTTTCATATTGAGTAATTGTTGAGTAATTCTGAAGGGGGAGGAGGGATCAGGATAACAAGAGAAGGACGAGGAGGAGGAAGAGGAGCGGACGGACGAGGAGTAGGAGGAAGAAAAGAAGAGCGCGGGGGAGACTAATGAGACGACGACGACGACGTCGAGTGGAGACAACAATCAATGCGGTTGCGGGTCTGTCGCTCGGAGGGCCTCTTGGAAGTCTACTGGGGCCATGATTATGAGGCACTCTTGGGGCCATTTTGGATACATTTGGGGCCCTCGTAGAGCGCCACGACCGTCAACATACGGCTCTAGACGGCACGAAACCTCTCAAGGACCCCCTCGAAGCCCACACCCGCCCAAAGCCTGAGGAGGATCAGTGCTCTGTGTTTTCTCGCCTTTCGCTTCCGATGGGCTCTTGAGGCCCCAAGATGGCTCCAAGATGACCCAAAACAGCCCCGCGATGGGCCCCAAGAGCTCCCTACGAGCGCCCCCAGCGGGCCCTAAGAGGAACTTGTTATGTCTGCGGGGGGGCGGGGGGGGACCGACATAAGCGCCGACCCCCTCTTCTGATCGGTGGCCCCAGTGGGCCCCTCACGGCCTCCCAAGAGAGTCCCGAGAAGGGCCCATGAGATCTCAAGGCCTCCAACATTGCCTGTTGGATGCATCCGTAGCCATCTTGGCTCAAGCACCATCCAGATCCGGTGTTCGTACCACACGAAGCTTCATTGGCTAGCTAACTCTTCTCGCGTTCGCGCAAGCAACCAACCTCGATCTGTCGGATGGCGGCCCAGAAGCCCCCGTGCGTCGTGTGGTTGCATGGCTACTGGTCCACAGTGCGCCGACCGCAATATCTCTCCATACGGGGTCCAATCTTAGCGCGACGCTAGATTTGATGACGTCACCCGCGACTGAGACCTCTTCGTGGTCCTGCACCTCGATCAGGGCGAGCAGCTTCTCCGCCCAGTACAACTCGTACATCTCTGGCAACAACATCAATGTTGCCAACAATGCGGGAAACCAGGTTGAGCGAGCATACTACTCGTGGGCAAACACGGGTGGGTTCAGGACCAGCTTCGATATGTACCAGGGAGGTGGGTCAGGCGCTGGCGGTATGTGCATGAAGTGCGGATGTTTTAACAAACACCGCTGAACGCATCAACCACCTGCCTGCGTTGAGTAAGGAGATAGGGCCAAGCTCCCACTCCAGAATCGTGCAACACGAAAGCCTGAAGCGGAGAGCGGGCGACGGGCGAGTAGTGACCATGCACCAGCACAAGGCAGAGACGGTACAACGAGCGAGCCATCCCAGCAACTCAAGTGCACAGTGCAGCCATCGTACTCGCCAGAATCATCACCCGAAACCGATCCCGATGCTGGCCTTTCAAGATACGAGCCCAAGGAGCGGGTGTCCTGGGAGCGCCATCCTGCATGACAGGAGGGCCAGGACAACGCTCCGCAAGAGTGGCGGGGTGCTGCCCAGAGGTGTAGCTCTTGCACACCTGGCAAAAACAAACAAAAGAGTCATCACTGTAGCCCACCACCTAACACCGATGGCCAAGAGCAGCGAGCCGCGAGTGTCAGCGCGCGGCGTACAGGTAAATGCAGCGCGAATCAATGCAGAGGACCATGCTGAGAAACAGGCAGGCTCGGGGCAACTCCGGCAGCGCCACCAGCAGGCGACGGACGAGTAGTGGCCGTACACCAGCACACGAGGCCGAGACGGTACCAGAGGGAGGGGAACCATTCCAGCAATTCATGAGCACACTGCAGCCATCGTATTCGCCAGAGTTGTCACCCGAGGCCGCTTCGGATATCGGCCTTTCAAGATACGAGCCCAAGGAACGGGTGTCATGGGATAACCATCCTGTTTGACAAGAGGACCAGGGCAACGCTCCGCAAGAGTGGCGAGGCGCTGCCCAGAGGTGTAGCTCTTGCACACTTGACAAACAAACAGACAAAATAGTCGTCACTGCAATCCACCACCCAGCACCGATGGCCAAGAGCAACGAACCGAGAGAAGTTCACACGCGAGTCGTGTGAGCGCGATCATGGAGAAGGCTCCGCGTCAGAGCGTCTCCCACGAAGACATTGAGTGCACCTCCAGAGGGCACGGACCCGCGCCCAAACGTGCCCCGCACGGGCCATAGGGACAGGACGCGGAGGGACGGTGCATGAAGTACGGAGGTTATGATGATGGTTATGTTGGCGAACATATTGCTTGGACTGGCTTGTCTGTATGCTTTGTCTCCTACGCGAACGACAGCGACCATGGCGTGGCGATGGGATGGAATGGCGCGACCATATGTTCAGAGATAGGCACGGTGTACTGGGGTCACGAACTTCCCCTCTTCGAGGATTCCACTTGGCGCGATGTAGTGGTGGAGGTCACGCCCAGCGGCAGCGGAGCTAATGTGATACTGAATTTTGACAATGGCTACGACTACAAAGCTGCGTGGATCAGTAGCTTCCCATCGCCAGTTGGTAGTCAACAGGCAGCCTTCACTGCAAGAGCTGGTGGTGCTACCAACTGGCACTATGCCAAGAATGTCCAGGTGTGCAGCGTTGCGATTCCGAGCCCAGCGCAGTACCCGACACTGTACCCGATGCCGTACCCGACGCCCAATCCGACGCTGAACCCGTCGCCCAACCAAACGTCGTACCCGACGCTGCACCCGACGCCCAATCCAACGCCGTACCCGTCGCCCAATCCGACGCCGAACCCGACGCCCAGCCTGCGCCCAATCCAACGCCGTGCCCGAACCCCAATCCGACGCCGAACCCGGCGCCCAACCCGACACCGTATCCGACGCCGTACCCGACACCGTACCCGACGGCTTTCCCGACGCCCAACCCGGCGGCTTTCCCGGCGCCGTACCCGACGCTGTACCCGACGCCATACCCGACGCCGTACCCGACGCCGCACCCGACGGCCTTCCGACGCCCAGCCCGACGCATCCTCCAGGTTGGCCGACGCCACATCCGACATGTCCCGCGGCGTCTGTGGCCGGCGCAGCTGGCGGAAGCGCGGCTGCCACTGGCGACCCCCGCCCTCGAAACGTTCACGGCGAGCGTTTCGATCTGATGCAGCCAGGCACACATGTTTTGTTTTACACATTCCCAGTGGAATAGCGCTGAGAATGCAATGATTCGCGCTCAAGCCGGCGCAATCCGACCGCTTTCGTCAAGCGCGCAGCTTGGACAGCGTGATGTCGTCAGGGGGCCCCAGGAAGAACACCTGCAACAGTGCGACATCAATATTATGAGCAGGTTTCGCGACGGGCGGTCGCTTGGGGTAGGGGGGTGTTTATTCGTAGGATATATCGATCAAGCCCCCCCAAACCGCAGGGGTCAAGTTGCCAGAGGGAACGCCGTAAGCTGCCCAGCTAACTCTTACCCGCCGTTCGACGACATAAGTTGCACCCGAGTCTCAGCGTAGGCAGGGCCCGCTATCGACAACCGTCGGGAACCGCTGCAGTCGCCGGCCAGGTGCGCGACGCCCGCAAGTTGCGCCGCACGGGTCAGGTGCGCCACGCGCACCAGGTGCGCCACGTAGGGAAACACCTCGACCCCCGCCACCCCTGTCAAAACCCAACGCGCAGCAGCGGCTAGATTGCAAGCTTTGCGTATTGTGTGTGCGCCTGCATCACTTTGCATCTGTGCGTGTGATATGGATGGTGAGCCTGCGAGCATGGGGCAAATTGCCGCCCTCGCCGTTCCTGGCAAAGTGCGCTGAGTAGTTTGTCTGAAGAAGATGGTGGAGCGGCTGCGCGCTTCAGGCAGCGCGCCGGGCCCTCTGCCGCCCCAGTCAAAAACCAATGCAAAATGATAGCGGGGCGCCGGCGCATGATCCAGATCTCGGTGCCAATTGCATTTCGTTTTTTGGTTGCATCGAGGGGTTCTGGCATTGCGCGGCGAGCAATCTGCTGGCACCCCCGCCGCCTGTCAAACACCGAAGCAGCGTGATCGCGGGGCGCCCGCGCATGATCTCAAAGTGCACTTCGTACGGCTGCTTGATAGCGGTTCGGTCGAAGGTTTTAACGGGGGTCAAGGACTCCTTTCGCCAGAATCTCCTAACGGGGGGTTGGGGGGGGGCCTCGCCGGCCCGGCGGCGCGTCGCGGAATGCGCTGGCAGCGATCACTATGGCATTATGGTTCGATGTCGCCCAGGAGTGCGACTCACCCGGGTGGCGCTGGCGCTCGCCGTGGTCGGCGTGGAGGTCCGCGGGCAAAGACAACACCTCAGCGCATTGCAATGTGTGGAGACTCTCCTGTTTTATCGAAATAGGTTTAGCATGATGTTCTTTCCCGTGAAGCCCAGCATTCCAGCTCACGAGAGGCCAGGATTGTTCGTGCGTGCTTCAGGGAATGATGTACTGCGGTTGCCGCTTTCTGGCTCAATGCCAAAATGCATCTGCTTATCCTGCTGCTGCCGCAGTTGGTAGCGGAGCAGTGTTCGGCGCGGCATGCATTGGCGCCTCCAGGTACCGCTGATCAGCGGCGGTGCCGGGGGCAGCTCGGGCGGCTGCGCGGGCGCTGCTCTCACCGGACTGGACAGAGCGCGGATCCACGGCAGGCGTTGATGCCAGTGGATGATGCCAGGGCCAGACGACACCGGCCCAGGAGATGAGAAGAACGAGACGTACGCCGTCCTTGGCGGAGGGCGCTCGGCCAAGTCGGAGGGGACTGGGGAGGGGGCAGCGCCGCCGCCACCTGTCGGCAGCGCGGCGAGCTGGAGCCCACAGGTCACAGAGCAGCTGAAGCAGCTGATCCAGCAGGCCGCGAAGGACGCCGCGAAGAACCTTGGCCCAGGGCTAAGCAACAGCGCCGCCGGCGCAGACGACGACTACGGCGGCGCCAAGAGCGGCCGGCAGGAGAGCTCAAGGGGCCAGGATCCCTGGAGCGACGGACGCGATCCATGGAAGAGTGGACAGCCGGACCCTGACGAGAACAAGTGGGCCCCCGGGGGCCGACAGCAGCAGGGCGCCAAGCGAGACGGCGTCAGGGGCTCCGTCTGGCAGGACGTCGACAAAGGCGGCTGGACGAACCACAACTGGAACGAGGGCGGCTGGTCAAAAGGCGACTACTCAGACCCGCCTACCCGGCCGGGATGGGGCCACTACCGCCTGTGGAAAAAGGCGACCCAGCGGTGGAACCGCAACGCTGACGTGCAGCTGTGGAGGCGGTCGGAGCGCGTCTTGAAGCTGTTCGACTGGACGATGCAGGCGAAGTTCGAGGACATTAGCGAGAACGTGCTGTGCGGGCCCCGCTGGCTGGACACTCTCCTCGAGAGAATGGGCCTCGTGAGCGGCCGGCGAGAGGGCGACGACGTGCGCCGAGCAGGTCGCAGAGCACTGTTCGAGCGCACGAATGGCTCGAAGGAGAGCCTCGCGCAGTTCGTGGCGAGGCGCGACCGGCAGATGACCGACGCCGAGAGCCACGACATATTGATGTCAGACAAGATGAGGGGTCTCATGCTCGAGGAGGGCGCAGGACTGAGCGCGCAAGGTCAACAGGAACTGCGCGCCCTCACCAAGGGTAGCCTGGACTACAGGGATGTGGCCTGGGCTCTGAGGCAGCTCGACTACGGCAGCGGCGAGAAGCTGCTGCCTGGCAGCAGCGCCTCGCACCCAGTCCTGGCCGCAGAAGACGGCGAGGGCGGGCGGGGCCACAGCTCTCTCCCTCTTCCTCATCCGTCCTCCCAGGCTTGCCAGGTCTCGGGCTCCGGGACCGCTCGACAGGACCAAGAATCGTACTACGACGAGTCGGGGGGGGATCCAGACGAAGACGAGGAGCTATCCGAGACAGACCTCATGGCCATTTTGGCGGAGATTGAGGATCTGGATCTCGACGAGGACGATGCCACCGAGGCCTTCGCGCAGATGACAGGAAAGGTGCAGCGCAGGTCCTGGAAGCAGAACAAGGACCTGAAGCGCGCGGCGAAGCAGGACCGCGAGTTCTACGGTGCGCGACCTCGCCGGGGCGACGACGACGGACGTCGCGGCGGTGGCCGAGGCGGCGCAGGCGGCCGAGGCCGTGCGCGCGGCCGAGGCCGAGGAGACAAGCCGAAGGATACCGGCGCTACGAGTCAGAGGATCCTCAGGCTCATGAAGGTCACCCGCTGCAAGAATTGCAACGAGAAGGGCCACTGGTCACGGGGGCGTCCTCAGCCGCCGAAGGAGGACAGCGGCAAGGGACCTGATCGGTCAAAGCGAGGCCTGGCCGGGTGCACGTTCGACGGCTGCAGCTATCCGATCATGAACAACGAGGAGCTCGAGAAGCTGAAGGGCATCCGGAAGGAGGCGCAGGCCATCGAGGTCCACCTCAACGCCTCTGCGACGCAGGGCCTCGTGGACCCAGGGGCCGGCAGCGACGTAGCGGGACTGCCGTCGCTGAACCGAGAGGCCGAGGCGCTGGCTCCTCACGGTCTTCGCTGCGCAGTGGTACCAGGAGAGCTCAAGGCGCCCAAGAAGGCGCATGGCATCGGAGGCGAGGCAAAAGTGATCTGCACCATCCTGCATCCGATGTGCCTCGGCGAAGTGATGGGAGTTGCGGGGACCGCTGTGCTGAGCGAGGACGTTCCGCATATACTGAGCGTCAACCTGCTGGATTTCTTAGGCTGCGTGCTCGACCTTCCTCGTAATCTTCTGATTTCGCAGTTTCTAGCTCAGGACATTCCTGTCACCAAGCTGGGCTCCGGTCACCGCATGGCCGATATCGTGCGGGAGACTAGGGGGAGCCACACTACCCCAGACAGTAAGCTTCGGAAGTATCCTTTTCTGACAGCGTCTTCCTTTGCACTGGCCGCTGGGCAATCGCCACCTGTGATGAGCGCCAGCGGGGAGATGAGCGCTTACAGGGTTGTCCTCTACCTCCTCCCCCTCGGCTTCAATCGAATCGAGTGCAGCGCCGTACTCCGGGGTCGAGCCTGGGGACGACACTTATCGAGCTCGAGTTTAGCGACCAGCACCAGCCACGAGCTCAGCGGAGCAGCCTAGCGACGGCCCGGGCCTCGGGATCCCGCGGAGAAGCTAAGGATGAGGAGTGCAACCAGAGCCAGGCCAGCGAGACGACCAGAGCCCTCGACCTCAGATCAGTGGGTAGGGCCATTTACGACCTCGGAGCTCTCGGCTTCTCGGCGATAACCATGTGGGTTCAGATTGTCCTGGTGATTTCCGCGGCCAGTTTGGGCTCAAATTCGTTTCGGTGATTCCAAGCTTCCAATCTCGATCACCTTCGGAGTCGCATCCTGGGTGATTCATTCCATGTTCATGTTTCGTGTGGCGATGGTGCTGGCTCTTGGCGTGCACCAAGTTGTCGGAGGCAAGAAGAAGGAGCCCGTGGCCAAGCAGCTTACCGAGGAGTTGCTGGCGCAGCGCCACGCCGAGAGAGAGGAGGACTCCGAGGTGTCCTCGGAGGTGTTCGAGCCCTCAGCTGGAGCAGCCGGCTCGGCGGCACACAGCGAGGCGACGGCGGCGGCGGGCAGCGACGTGCCCATGCCCCAGCAGCCGCGCGGAGCCAGCAGCGCCTCGGACGACCAGCAGCACCAGGTGCTCGCGGCGCTGCGTGGGCTGCCGACGCCGATGAGTCTCGGACCCGCCCAGGCCGCAGCGAGCCCCCTGGTGGTGAAGGCGCCTCCTCCGCACCTTCAGCAGCGCCAACCCGCATCGAAGCCGCAGCCAGCGCTGTGGGGAGCAGCGGCAGCGGCGTCTCAGTGGCCCCCAGCTCCATCGATCGAGGGGACCACCCAGCCGACGATGCACCAGGCGCTGTATGCCCTAGCTCAGGCGGGCGTCGAACACCGCGGCCAGCCACCTCTGCCACCAGGACCGCCTCCTGCGGCCGCAGCAGCGGAGGGGATGGCGGCTGCCACGGCGGTCGGAGGAGGAGCGACGGCGCCGACGCCAGGAGTGCTGTTCGGGCCAGCCGCGGGGAAGCCACCTCCCAAGGCATCGCCCCGCTGCAGTCACCCAGCCTCGGCGATCAAGTACTACGGAAACCAGCGCGGCTCGGGATCGAGATGCACTCTCTGCGGAGCACGCATTGCGTGGATTCCCGGAGGCCGCGCTGGTCAAGGAGGTGCCCCGGCAGTGCCGACGGCGGCCGAGGCCGCGCGGGCAGCGGCGCCATCCGCTCAGAGGGCGGTGGACCTCCTGACCAGCGACCCGCAGTTCAAGGCAGGCGTTGCAGCGCTGACGACGATGAATCAGCTGTGCGGTCTGCTCCAGGGTCTCCAGCGGCAGCACCAGGCGATTCCAGAAGGAGTTCGAGCGCTGGGCCAGGTACAGTCGGTGGTGGACCAGATGATCCAGGTCGCGACGCAGACACAGCAGTTTCCCACGCAGATGGAGGAGGGGCTCCAGCAGATCTTCCAGGGCATCACCGCCATCAAGACGCAGCTCACCGGGATGGCGGACTTCGCGATTGCCATCGACACGCTCCAGGAGTCGGTCAATGCCATCGCGGGCGCCCTCTCTGGGATGGAGACAGCGATCGGCCAGATCGGGTTCATGCTCGTGAACGTGGGCACGGCGGTGGCGGCCATAGCGCACGTGGCCAACGGGGGCAGCAGATCGAGGACCAGTGGCGCGTTCCTCAGCAGGCAGCTGCAGCAGCGATGGCAGCCGCTCCCCTTCCCCAGGCCCCGACAGCGGCCATCGGCGCGGTCGGCTCGGCGGCGGCATCTTCGTCCGGGGCAGCCAGCCCTCCCCCGCCGTCCTACCCGCCACCGATCGACGACCAGGCGACAGCGGCAGACGGGGACCCCTTGACGGTTACCGACCCGTACGGGACGAAGACCACTACCACGCCGACCATGTCGGGAGCAACGCCTACGACTACGACGCGTCTTCCGTTGCCGACGATCCCAGAGGCGAGCCTCGACTCCTGGGAGGTGCTCGGGAGCGATCCCGGGCCCGTGGTCTAGCGGGCTCATACATGATTCGGGCTGCCGCCACTCAGCGTGGCCGAGCTGCCTCTGTTGGCTGCAGTTGTGCAGCGCAAAAGGTATCGCCATTACCTCCAGCATCCATCCAAGTCAGAGATGGTCACTCGATTCCGACGTTTCCCGTGTTTGCTTCGGTCGTCGGACTTCAGTCGCTAGTGGAGGGACGCAGCTCGAAAGGCGATTTTGAGGGAATCGAGTGGCAGGACGGGGACACTTTCAACGACGACCACGAGGTCGCGCTGTCCAAGCAAGTCCGGCGAGCTCTCGAACTCAGGGCCAGGCCGGACGGGTCCCAGGAGTACCCAATTACGGAGCTGTTTGTCTCGAGGAGCAGGGGGGGTCAGCTTTATGGAAGTGTTCTCGCCTCCTAGGATCGCGCCTCGAGTGCAGCGCCATGGGGGGACTCTAGGGGCCAAGTCTAGTTGGGATCTGAGGACCACATGGGATTCTAGGAGAGCGAACGATCAGTTGGATCTCTGGGCGGCCATAGTGAAAGAGAAGCTAGACATGATATGGCTGTGCCCGCCCTGCAGGGTTTCTCTGCTATCAGTCGCATCAGCAGGGCCGCCCGAGACCCATATGAATGGAAGCAAGCCGTCACCGACGGGGTCAATGATTTGATTCTTTGCATGCGCATAGCCCTCTACCAGTCGGAGCGAGGGCGGTACTTCGCGTTTGAACATCCTCTGTTTGCGAGGTCCTGGGCGACTAAGGTAGTGCAGCTGGTCGCTCAGCTTCCAGGCGTTCGCCGGGTTCGGATCGATATGTGTATGTTCGGGCTCCGAGTCACTAAGGATGGCCTCAACAAGAAGCCCACCGGACTGCCCACCAACCACCCTAGGCTCTCAGAGATCATGGACGGTAGGCTGTGTTCCGGGGACCACAAGCATGTGCTCCTGGAGGGGAGTAGTAGGACTTCCCAGGCCCAGGAGTTTCTGCCCGCGTTCGCTGAGGCCGTGGCTCGTGCTGCGACCGAGCAGTGGAGCGGCGTCAGCAGGTCAAGGTCTCCCACGTGGGCAGAGCTTAGCGAGAGCCACTTTCCCGAGGACGCGGATCCCTCCCTCGAAGATCTGGAAGGTCCCGAGGAAGCCAGCGGAAGCGAGGCGGAATAACACGAGACGCGGGGCCCGGGAGCCTCCAGACCAAAGGGACCCCCTCCCGAGCCGACAGAAGAAGAAAAGCGTCTGCCGTTCCGTTTACACGTGAATATGGGCCACCCATGCAACCGGAAATTTGTGCGAGCCCTCGGGGCTGGAGGCGTGAAGATGCACCTGCTTCGCTGGATCAGGGACGCGTTTAAGTGCTCGGAGTGTGCCGAGCGAGCTCGTACCAGCAGCCACCGCAGGGTGGCACTTCCCAGGACGTTCAGGTTCAATCACATAGTGGGTGTCGACCTTTTCTATGTTCCGTTCCAGGAGAGGACCCTTGCGTTTTTGAACGTCGTGGACCACGGGTCCAGCCTGCAGGTCTGCGTGCGAGTGGAAGAGCCCACAGCGGCTCAGGTTTGGGGGGCTTTCGTGAAAGCGTGGGTCCGTCCGTTCGGAGCTCCTCATTTCGTTTTGTCGGACGGTCGGACGGGGGCTCTGAGTTCGAGGGTCGGTTTGCCCGAGGGCTCGAGCAGTGGGGGGTTCTCCACCACGTGTGCGATGCGAACTCCCCGTGGCAGAACGGACGTGTCGAGAGACACGGAGGTTGGATCAAAGACAGGATCAAATGAGAGGTGGGAGCCGGTTCTGCCATTCCTGGGGACGTAGAGGAGCTCGAAGAGCTTGTCTACGAGTTGTGTGCCCACGAAAACCGCTTCTGGCACCGGAGCGGGTTTTCTCCGGTTCAGCTCGTTTTTTGCGAGAACCCCGGATGCCACACGAAATGCTGTCGGATGACCACATGGGCCTTCCTGGCTGGCAGGACTCTATACGACCGGCCTCGGAGCTCGACTCCGCGGGCGCGGAGTTCGCCAGGTCGCAGCGTGTTGGGGAGTTGGCGCGTCGCCTGGCCCTCGAGATCACCGCCCGGGACAAGGCGGCCAAAGCCACCGAGGCGAGGGGGCCCAGCCAGGACCAGGCGATGTTCCGTCCAGGCCAGTGGGTTTTCGTCTGGCGACGCCTGATTAAGGTGGTCCGAGGGCCGACACCCTACCCAGAGGCTCTTGAAGCTCTCTGAATGCTTAAGCCTTAAGCATTGGGGGAGCTCTCCCGGTGTCCAATGCTTAAGGGTTTCACTTCCCTGACGTTTTCCAAAAAAAATTGCGCGCTATTAAAAAAAAGCGCGCTGGGCGACCGCAGAGACAACATAATTAACGCCAAACGACAGTTCAAATCAAAAACAACAAACGAAAACCATCGAAATTCACCGCCCAGCCAGCGCAAAACTCTTCGCGCGGTCCAAAAAAGCGCGCTGGGAGACGAAGGAATCAACCACTTTGGCGCCAAACGAAAGCGCAAACTTAAAATTAAACAAAAAACGCGCATTCGACCACCCAACAGACGGGAAACTCCTCGTGCGATTCGGAAATGCGCGCTGAGCGACAAAAGAAACAACATTTTTAGCGCCAAGCGGAAACGCAATCCCCGTATTTTTATGTTGTTATTCTTTTTTCGGTTTATATAAAAAGAAAAACAAAACAAACAAAACAAACGCATTTTATAGCCCACCAAACGGAAACACTCTTCGCGAGATTGAGTGAATACACCCTGGGCCACCGAAGCGAATATTCTTTCAGCGCCAAGCGACAGCACACATAAACAAAAATACTGTAAACAACAAGGCGCATTGTACCACGAAAACGCAAAACCACATATGGTTAAATAAAACATTTAATTGATAGACGGGCGATGAGGGCAAACATGCACACCGAAACACGAAACTGATTTCCCAGAGCGTCTGGCTCGAAATGGCCGAGGTGTCCAAACCTTTCTTTCGCTGGAGAACGCTCGTCGAAGACGACTTCTTTGGCCTGCCCGGCCTGTGGTCGTTCCCGCCAGATCCCCGCCCCCGCTGCGCCATTCTCCCGCGCGATGTGCCAGTCTTCTTCCCACTGGACTACTATGAAGAACGTCTGGATTATTCTCGGTACAATCCCCCTGGCGCTGAAGATGTGCTCCATCCATGGGAGCCCTTGGTCTGGCGATGGGCTGATGATCGTGTGGTTCTGGGAGGACCAACAAGTACCGATACCGCTATCCCCAAACCTCTCCAAGAGTACTCTCTGAACAGAATCTCGAGGCGAATCCAACCGTGGCAACGAGGAATCCCCAGAAAGCCCAAGAAGGACAAAACGGCGGCGGGGTAGCGGTGTCGGTACATTTTCCTCTTCTGAGGTTCGGCTTCCTTGGTTCGCCTACCCCGAGTACATCACGAGTTCTGAAGACTCCGACGCTGAGACCGTCAACTCGCCCCGTTCCAGGGGCCCTCCTATCGTCGACCTCGACCCGCCCATATTTTTGGACTCGCCCATGGACATCGATTGAGGCCAGGGACTTAGGGGAAAAATACGGGGGTGGGAAAAGGGGGCTCCGTTAGATACCGTAAGATATCGTAAGATGCACCCTCTCACCAGGCATTCTGGCCCACTGGGATGTAGAAACGCCTCGACATGTAGAGGCATATGTAGGACCAGCTTCAAGGTCTCTCCCCCTACCTCACCTTCACAGCCTTTTCGGCTTCAGATGGCGTCGGCCGGTCAAAGGACCGAGGGCCCTTCCGAGGAGGAGGGCCCCCAGGGGGCCCAGGACTTCCTGCGGGCCCCAAGCGAGCAATGCGACGCTCTCGCGGCCGCCATCAGCGAGGTCGGCGCGACGCAAATCGCACGCACCCTCCCCCATGATATAGCGTAAAATGACGTAAGCTACACGATATCCGAAGAATACACCCACCCATGCCCATAGGGGATCGTCCCCGCCCCCCCATATGGGCGTGGACGTGCGGCGCCCCCCAGGGCTTGACTACGGAGCGGGTGCAGCGCTGCGAGAGGATCAAGGAGCTCTTCGTGGTGGGGGCGATCGTGCCGCCAGATGGCAAACCCAAGGTGCCCTCCTCATTCTCTACTCTCCACCCCCCCTTCCCCATAAGATATCGTATGATACCGTGAGATGGGGGAGATGCGAGGGCGCGCCCCTGCACCTCCCTCATCTCGTCTCCACTTCTCCACGCCCTGTGCCCAGAGGTGAGCCAGAACGACATCAAGTCGAATTTTGATATCATCAAGGCGATCTTGACGAGGCTGAAAGGCCGGCCTTCGGAACGCACTTTCAGATTCTTACCCCCCCCACACTCTCTCTCCTTCTCTCTCTCTCCCTCTCCCTAGTCCTCCATGTCCCTCGTCCTCGAGAAACCCTTGCCATCTCGCTAACTTCTCGACAAACCCTTGTCCCCTCGTGTCTCTTGCATTGGGGCTCATGCCAAGAAACGCCCTGCTTCCCTCCAGGGTACTCTGGGTCTCTTGGGTTTCCGTGGTATTCCTGGGGAAGTGTAAGGTCCCTGCTCAAAAAATGATGGGTTTCTGAGGGGATTTCTTGCGGAAAGCTTCTTGTGGCCGAGCTCCTACTGTACGCCACCTCGCGCCATGCGGGCGCATGGCGTAAGGTGGCGTAAGATATCGTAAGATGGCACAGGCTGCGTTTCGAAGGGGCCTTGAGAACCGCCGCCTAGGGGCCCAGCCCACCGCAGATGTCTACAGCATGGCAGTGCATGAGCTGGACAGGTGCAGCGAGTGGAACATGGGCCGCACTGTCGAGCAGGAGAGAGGCGATGCGCCCTCGAAATGGAGCAGCTACGAGGGATCGGTCGAACGGACATCGAAAGATAAAACCGTAAGATACCGTAAGATAGCGTTAGTGACAGACTGGCCGTCAGACAATGACGAGGAAGACACACATGTCTATAGCATTGCGCTATGCGGTGCTATGCTATGCCAAGCTGGGGCATCAAACGCCATACTATACCATAAGATATCGCAAGTGCCAGGCTGGCCGACGAACAACGATGATGGACGCACACACACACACGCATATAGCATTGAGCTATGCTGTGCTATGCTATGTCACGATGTGGCATCAAACGCCGTAAGATACCGTAAGATATCGTAAGTGTCGGGCTGGCCGACGATCAACGATGTTGAACACACACTCACACACGCATACACACATATATATATATATGTAAATAGTATTGAACTATGCCATGCTATGCTATGCTATGCCACGCTGCGGCACCAGACGCTGCCAGACACTGTAGGATATCGCAAGCGCCAGGCTGGCCGTCGGACAATGATGATGAAGACACGCAAGTATCTGAAGCATTCAACTATGCCATGATATGCCATGCCGCGCTCTGGCATCAAACGCCGTAAGATACCGTAAGATATCGTAAGTGCCAGGCTGGCCGACGAAATACGATGAAGATCACACACATATCGATGTACATATGTACGTACACTGTTGAGCTATGCTATGCTATGCCACGCTGTGGCATCAAACGCCGTAAGATACCGTAAGATATCGTAAGTGACAGACTGGCCGTCAGACAACGATGATGAAGACACACACATCTACAATATTGAGCTATGCTATGCTATGCCACGCTGCGGCATCACACAACATAAAATACCATCAGATATCGCAACTGCCAGACTGGCCGACGAACATTGATGATGAACACACACACACACGCACAGACATACGTATATAGTTTTCAACTATGCTATGCTATGCTATGCCACGCTGCGGCACCAAACGCCGTAAGATGTCGTAAGATATCGTAAGTGCCAGGCTGGCCGTCGGACAACGTTGATGAAGACACGCGCGTATCTGTAGTATTGAACCATGCCATGATATGCTATGCCACGCTGTGGCATCAAACGCCGTAAGATACCGTAAGATATCGTAAGTGCCAGGCTGGCCAACGAACAACGATGAAGAACACGCATATCTATATATAAACAATGTTGAGCTATGCTATGCTATGCCACGCTGTGGCATCAAACGCCATAAGATACCGTAAGATATCGTAAGTGCCAGGCTGGCCCACGAACAACGATGAATAACACAAACGCATATACATACAATATGGAGCTATGCTATGCTACACTATGGCATCAAACGCCGTAAGATACCGTAAGATATCGTAAGTGTCAGACTGGCCGACGAACAATGATGATGAACACACGCACGCATATATACATATATGCAAACCCGCAGGTCATCCACGCGATGGTCAGCTATTTGTTGCGCCTGGCCAGATCTTCCAGAACAGGGTCAAGGGACCGATGTGGGTCCAAGGGTCTCCCTCTACCTCAAGAAGAGGATGGGGAGGTGGAGGAAGAAGAGGAGGGGAATGGGGATGGTGGGCGTTAGATACCGTGAGATAGCGTAAGTTGCTCCCCTCTCCCCTCCCCCTCAAAGAAAGGAGATGGAGGAGGAGGAGAAGGGGGAAGGGGGATGTGCGCGGATGCTCGTGAAAAAAACGAGTGAAATTTGCGTCCCGCTTCGGGCGTCATGACCCTTGCGGATCGATCAGGCTCGCAAGATGAAACATTGGGTCGTGAGGTCCGGTCGTGAGTTTTGGGCCCGCAGCCATGTGGGCCCCCAGGACGACCAGATCGCCGAGTTGAAGAAGTTGGTCCCTCCCGAGCCTGCGACCAGGACTAGGCGCGGTGCTTCGTCGGAGATTGAGACCCCAGAGAAGGATGATGACCCAGAGAAGGATCCGCACCCGGTTCAGATCAGCCCCGGCAGTCTGGGATTGGGTGCGGCGCATGCTGATCCGTGGCTGCAGGATGGTACCCATGGGCCACGAGTAAGAGAAATAGCGAGGTGCATGAGCATGAGGAGGGGGGCATACAGTGGGGGCTCATGCCAAGAAACGCCCTGCTCCCACCAGGGTGCCCTGGGTCTCTTGGGTTTCGGTGGTTTTACAAAAGGAAACGAAGGGGTTCCCAAGCAAAAACATCGGCAACTTTCCTGGTGATTCCGTGTTGATTGTTTTGCGGAAAATGTTTTGTGGCCGGAGCTCCTACTGCAGGCCGCGAGATGCCGTGAGATATCGCAAGTTGCCCTCCGAAGGAAAAGGGAGGAGGAACAATAAATAAGATGGTGATGATGTTGGGGCACAAGTACCGTTAGATATCGTAAGATATCGTAAGGTCCCCCCCCCTCTCCCCATCACATCCCCTCCCACTCAGAGGAAAGGGCGCGGTGGAGGAGGAGGGGGGGATGGTGGGGATGTTCGGACAGTATGCCATAAGTACCGTTAGAAATCATGAGACATCGTAAGTTGCCCCCCCCCACCCCCCCCACTTCCCCTCAGAGGGAGGAAGAGGGGGAAGGGGGATGGTGATGATATTTGGGCACAAGTACCGTTAGATACCGTAAGATATCGTAAGTTGCCCAGGGCCCTGCGCGATGATGATAGGATCTCGGCTCGAGATGATTCAAGGTATGTTTGTAATTTGTGTACATCTATAAATATATGCACATATATGTATATGTGTATGCATATACGCGTATGTGTATTCTTGTATTATGTATACACATATACACACATGCGCATAGCATGTAAATCCAGTTATGTCAGCGCGCACTCACTAACGTTAGATGTCGTAAGATAGCGTAAGATACATGTTCTGTGGCTATATATAAATATGTATATATATACACAGGGAGAGAGAGAGATAGAGAAAGAAACAAAAGAGGGGAACAATACGATGTCCCCCAGGAGAGGGCGAAGCCGAAGTTCAAGAGAGCGAACCTCCTGTCCATGGAGCCCGAGGCTGTGCCTATCCCAGACGGCGAGGCTCAGGAGGTGCCGAAGAAGGAGGACGTGGACCTTATCGTGGCGGAGCTGGCAGATGCCAATCCCTCGCTGACGGAGGCTCAGCTGGAGCAGATCGCGGCCAACCTGATGATGTCCAAGGCGGATAGCGTGCACAACGTGGATGGCATCAACAAGGACGCAGGAAGGAGAAACAAGGAGAGGAAGGAGACGGACGGAGAGGAGAGGACGGAGGAAGGACGAAAGCTGAAGGAGGGAAGGGATGGAGGAATGACGGAAGAGAACGGATGGGCAAGAGGAGAGGGCGGAGGAAGGAGAGGAAGAAGAGGAACGAACTTGCGGTGCCTATCCCAGGCGTCCTCGGTCTATAGGACGCCTGGTGGCGGCGGGGGTGATGGGTGCAGGCGGCCCCCGCGCCCGTAGCCTCCGCCGCGAGCCAGGAGCTCGTGGGCCACGCAATGGTCATTTCCGACGACGAGTCTCTGGGCTGCGAGGGGAAGCCGAGCGGCGAGCCGCAGGCGGGTGGCGAGCCGCAGGCGAGTGACGAGTCGCAGGCGGGTGGCGAGCCGCAGGCGAGTGACGAGACGCAGGCGGACGGCGGCAAGCCGCGTGGCTCGTGGCAGGAGCACGATGATCTCCCTGAAGGCGCTCGCTCAGATGAGGACGATGAGTGCGACGAGGAGGCGCCGCATGAGGACGCGCAGGACGCGCAGGAGGCGCCAGAGGAGGCAGAGGAGGACAAGCGCGGGCTCCCGCCGCCGAGCGAGCCCCCGCCGGCGGCAATGTTGCTCTTGGAGGCCCAGGGCAAGAAGCCGCCGCAGTCGCGGGCCGCCCGAAAGGCGGCTGCGGATGGCATGGAGGAGGCGGCCGCTGAGGAGTCAGAGGAAGACGCAACAGGTGAGCCCAAGCCAAAAGGGAAGGCAAAGGCGACAACAAGGATGAAGAGGCCGGCAGCAGCGATGGCATCATCTTCAGCACCAGGTGATGACGCAGCGATGCCATCATCTTCAGCACCATGTTCGGACGCCGCGGAAGCAACATCTTCAGCACCAGGTGCCGCGGCATCGAAAACACCGTAAGATACCGTAAGATATCGTAAGTGACAGACTGGCCAACGCATACCGATTATGATCACACACACACCTATACATACACCATAGCATTGAGGTTATGCTGTGCTATGCCACGCAGCGGCAACAACCACCGTACAAGATCGTAAGACACCGTAAGTGCCAGGCTGGCCGACGAACAACGATGATGAACACGCACATCTGTATATATACACACATACATCCACACGTAGCATTGAACTATGCTATGCTTTGCTATGCTATGCTGTGCTACGGTGCAGCATCACGCACCGTAAGATACCGTAAGATATCGTAAGTGTCAGGCTGGCCGTCAGACAACGATGATGAACGCGCACGCACATGTATGTATATAGATGTTCAGATAGTTTTGAGCTATGCTGTGCCATGCTATGCTCTGCCACGCTATGTTGTTTTTGCTGTTGTTCTGGTTTGGGGGGCGCGGCAGAGGCGGCTCGGGCGAGGAAGAATTAGAGGTTATCATCCCGTGTTGTTTTTCACCCACGCACACGCGAGCATCGGATGCCGTAAGATATCGTAAGGTGCAAGTTCTGTAATACGTGAGTACACATATGCGTATGTTTGTGTGTGCGCCGGTGTGCGCGCGAGACTATTATGTGAAATCAGACGCGCTAGCATTACATACCGTTATGTATCGTTAGACAGCTGTTGCATGATATACGTATATACGTATATACAGATATACATGTGTATACGCACATTTCAGTATGGCAATACGCATATATGTTGTTATGTGTATATGCATGTACGAATGTGTGTACAAGTGCATCGACATGTGTTCATGTGTGTATGGATATTTACACATAGTATGGTAGACCATGTTTGTTGAACTGCATACGCTAGCGTTAGATACCGTAAGATAGCGTAAGGTACAGGTTCTGTAGTGCTGTAACTTTTATATACACATACATATGTATATACACATACGTGCGTATGGACGAGGAGGTGGAGGGGGAGGCTTGATCCCCCTCCTCCACCTCGCGAAACCCCACCTGGCCTCGTATGCTTCCCAAAGATGGCGCCCGTAAGAGCAAGTTCGGCAAGACGCTCTGCGACCCCACTGACTGGAACGCGCGGCATCAGGAGTTCCTCGCGTTCATGCCGGCCAAGCTCCACCCGAACCCCGGACCCCACGGCGAGCACTCTTACAGCAAGACCATCACGATCGGGAAGCGCGGCCACGACTGCAGGGTTGAAGTATCCGGGTAAACAAACTTCCGAGGTGACAACAACAAATAACCGACTAATAACAAAACTACATGAACAGAAATGTTCGGAGGTCCGCGCTGATTCCTTCGGCTGGCGCTGGACTCCCCTGGCGGCGCCTATGGCGCTGCCCCTGGCGTGCTCAGCGCGCAGAGGAAGGGTGTCCGGCGGCGATCCAAGAAATCCCCGCGTTGACTTCCGAACGTTTATGTTGATGTCATCTTTCTTCCTCAGCAAAAACCTCCTCCCTCTTCCCTTCGTTTCCTCCTCCTCCTGACTCTCCCCTTCACCTCCTCCTCCTCCTCCGGCGGCGGCCCGCGGGCCAAGCAAAGGGGAAGGGGTCGAGGGCTTCCGCTGAGCCGAGAGCACCAGGCCGAATTCGATCCGCCGCCCCATGGGGAGGGGCCCTGGGGGATCTCGGTCCGCCACCCGCGAGGGCGACGTGCTCCGCCCGTCACCCCGCGAGGGGGGATGCGGACGAGGGGAGAGGAAGAGGAGTCAGGAGAGGAGTGGGAGGAGGAGGAGGAGGAGGAGCAGCAGCAGCAGTAGCAGCAAGAGGAGAAGGATGAAGGGGGGGGTGAGGTTTTGGAGGACACAACTGAACAGCGACATGAAGGTCCGCTTCGACCGCTTCGTGTAGTCGCGCGTGAGCTGATTACAGTCAACCCGCATATCAAGGATGGGCAGCCTTTACAAGGGTACCCTTGCATCCTCGCCTCCTCGGTCCATCCTTCGCCGCTGTCGCTGGGCGCGCCCCGCTCGAAAAACTTCGAAATGGGCGCCCAAGGCACTTGCATCCTTATCGCGCAACCTTGCTATACTAGATGACTGTAGGGTCCCTCATGGCGATTGCGCGACAACTCAATCGGGGGGCAATATGGCGTGAGGTACCGTAAGATACCGTAAGATGCCCCATAGTCTGTTGAAGTGGTGTTCGGAATCCCAGGTCTTGCCCAAGGACAAAGCGTTCAGGATCGTGAAACCCAAGCACGTCAAGGCGCCCCAGATCAAGCGGGGCGAGAACCCAGAGGCGAGCTGGATGGCCATCCAGACGAAGTTGCTCGACCACTTCATTGAGCACAAGATGGAGCCCCCTGCCCCCAGATAGATTATGTATACAGTGGGGGCTCGGCCACAAGAAACCTCCACGAGAAACCCAACCCTGAAATCCGCGATTTGTTCGGTGAAAATCCACATGTGCTGATCGAAAATCGTCAAGTTCTGATTGGGAGCCCATCGAAATCCAAGAAACCCAGGGCACCCTGGCAAAATCCAACTGGTTTCTTGGCACGCGCCCCCACTGTAGGCCAGTTGGGAGCTGCGACTCACGGAGTCGGCAGCGACGGGCGGCACGTTCGGCCGCGCACGACAGGAAAAGAACTGCCGCTGTGCTCGACAAGGGTCAAGGTCCTATAGGTCAGCCATATAGCGCGAAGATAATCGCGCTTCGCGCGTTAGATACCGTAAGATAGCGTAAGATACCGTCCGCCAGAGCGGCGTCGAGAGGGCGCGAAGATAACAGCGAAGTTAGGCGGCCTAGGGATCTGAATGTTCTTCGCCTCGTGCGCTTGGCCTAGCTGTATGGGGCCCAAGATCCACTTGCAAGCATGTCGAGCAACAGCGACTCCAGCATGTTAGAAGATCCTGAGATCGAACCATCTGCGTCCGATGATGACTCGGTAGCCATGGCGAACGCTCCTTGCTCGTCGCTGGCAGGCCAATGCCACCTCATGAAGAATTCGAAATTCGTGCCAGGTTCCAGACTCCGGGCAAGAAACGCATAAGATACCGTAAGATACCGTAAGTTGCACATCCGTCGAAAGAGGCAGAGGAGGAGGAGGATGAGGAGGAGGAGGAGGAGGAGGAGAGGGGAGAGTAAGAACAACTGAGGGTTGGTATCTTAAGCTTCCCCCCCCCTCCCGCCTATATTCGGGCCCCCTACTCCTCTCTCCTCCTCCCCTTTCCCTTCAACTTCCTCCCCTTCCCCGCCCTCATCCTCCGCCCGCTTCCTCTTCCTCCTCCTCCTCCTCCTCCTACTCCCCCAGGCATGTTGTTGGCAATCGTCGGCTTGCTACTGGATCTCGGCGGGAACCCAATGCCCGTGCACAGCGTCGAGCTTTTTGCAGGGTGTCGCTCGATCACGAATGGTGTTCGCAATCACGCTCTCTCTGGAGTGGCATTGGATTTCAAGACCGTTGCAGAATCCGATGACATTACGACCACAGCAGGCTTCGTCAAAGCACTCACATACGTTGTTGCCCTGGAACCTGGGGGGTTGCTCTGGGCTGCCCCCCCGTGCAGCACGTGGGTCTGGGTGGGCCGCTTCCAAACAGGTCGACAACACCATCCGTTGGGAAATCATCAGCCCTTCGTTCAGAGAGCCAACATGCAAGTAAGCCGTGTTGTTCTGTTAGTGGCCTTGGCTGTGCTGCTCCACAACGCAATGGTGATTGCGGAGCAGCCGAGCTCATCGATTTTCGAGCGTCACCCTAGATGGGAACAGCTCTGCCATATTCTAGGAGACTCGATGAATGTGCTTCGCATGTGGATGCAACCGCATGGAGCTGAGAGTCCGAAGGCCACCATCCTCTATGCAAACACTTTGAGTATCAGTAGTCTTTGGAAGGCCCAGGACACCAGCCAGCCGTCAACCATCGAAACAGTCACCTACACCGAGAAGAGCGATGGGGCGGTGCAAGTTTGGGGAGCGCCGGCTCTGAAGGGAACGGAAGCATACCCGATCGGGTTCGGTGAAGCTGCGGGAAATCTGTTCGTGAACCATCGCTGCCACGACGATGGCATCCCGCTGAACGAACTGGTCTCGAACGATTGCAGCCAGGACCCATGGGGGGGCGCGGGCCTGCCTCAGGTTCTCTCGGAGCTTCAGGCGCTCAAGGCTCAGCGGAGCCAGTAGTGCTGTAGCATCGTGGTTGGCCAATTGTGATTATTGTCCTTCTCCTCCTCCTCCTCCTCCCTCTGCTCTCCCCCCCCCGCTCCTCCTCCTTCCTCCTCCCAACCCCCTGCCCCTCGGTCGCCTGTCTTGATCGGGCCGCGCTCTTCTGGCCGCCTCCTCTTCGCCTCCTCCTCCTCCTCCTCCTCCTCCACTCTTCCCCCCCCTCCCTTTCCCCCCCCAGTTCCCTATCCTGACTCACTTGGCCAACCGCATAGCAATCGCATTTTCAAGGAGGCCAGGCTCTGAATGCCGAGCTGCCCGGGAAGTTCGGCCGCACTTTGCATGCGAGCATGCAGGGGTGCTTTATATAAGCCTGGCCTCATCTCGACTTGCCGCAAGTCGTCAATCCATGACAATGATGGAGGGTGGTCCGCTCAACCCCAACTCCAACGCACACTCCGGCATTAGATGCCGTAAGATATCGCAAGATACACTTGTTATATATGTACATGCGCATGCACACGCCAACACATATATACACATGTGTGAAATTTAGATATCGATATGTATATACAAGCAATGGTTTGCACATACATACATGCAAACACACGCATGTGTACAATATTCTCTTGTGAAAAAAACATGCACTGCCATTAGGTACCGTAAGATAACGTAAGATAAGTATGATGTAACTTACATGTGCATGTAAATGTACGCATCAATGTTTGTGCACATGTGTATGCATATGTATGTATACAAATTCAGAATTACATGCACGTATGTATATATGTACATGCATGCGTGTGTATGTGCACCATCTTTTTGAGAAACTGCACGCGCTACCATTAGATACCTTAAGATAGCGTAAGATGAGCTGCCTGTAACTTACATGTACATGCACATATGTATGCATGTGTATGTGTGCATGTAACATATGAGTAGTTCCATGCACGTATGTACATATCGATGGGTGTATGTTCAAAACCTTGCTGGGAAACTGCACGCGCTACCATTGGATGCCGTAAGATAGCGTAAGGTGTGTAATCAATACATTACATGTATAAACACATGCGCACATGTATGTATGTAAGTATGTATGCGTAGACTTGTGTACACAATTGACCTTTCTGAACAACTGCACGCGCTACCCTTATATACTGGAAGATCGCGTAATACTGGCTGTATGTAACTTACATACACATACACCGACTTACCTATTGATGTATACATGTATGCATATACAAAAACATATCATCGACATGTCTGAGACACTGCACGCGCTTGCGTTAGATGCCGTAAGATATCGTAAGGTTGGATTTTTGTACTGTATACGTATGCATATACATACGCAAATATATACACCTGTGTATATAGATACATGCATTCATGTGTGAATGTGCATTTGAATAAAAATATCTAGATGTGTATATATACATGTATATATATATGAATATTCAATGTCAACAAATGTCGTTAAACTGCACACCCTCCTCTCTCATTCACCTTCCCCCTCATCTTCTCATCATCCTCACCTTCCCCCTCTCCGCCTACGCGGGCGTAAGATGCCGTGAGTTACCGTGAGTTGTCAATCCCCGACCAGGATGAGAGGTAGAATGAAGAGGGATGGAGCGAGGAGGGAGATGGTAGAGCAGATAATGTCCTCCTCCCACCTTCCGCCTTCAGGCAATCGGCATTGTCGAGAGACTCCTGTGCTGCGCGCAGTTTTTTTCAGAAAGAAACCACATAAACATGAATGATCGGATGTTGTCCGCGCGGGTTGCCCTGCGTTCGGCGCTGGGCCGCCCCGAGCTCGCATGACGCGCGAAGCGTGCCATGTGCTAGGGGCGGGCACTGCCGACGCATGAAACCCGCGCAAACAACATCCGAACGTTCAATGTTATGTTGTTTCTAGGATGCAGTTCGCTGGCCGCTCGAGGGCGCGCTAGAATTTAAAGGCTTGCTCCCTGGTGGCGCCCCGCACCGCCTGTCCAGCTGGGACAGCTCCCCCAAGGGTCGCCTTGGCCCAGTTTTTTCGAGCTGCGCCCAGCCGAAAACTACGAGGAGAGATCGGGCCTGGCAAAATGCCTGCGCCTACCGTGTTCCTCAACATCGATGCCCGGGCCCCCGGGTCTCCCGCTGCCCTTCCCCCGGCCGCTCGCGGGCCTGGGAGGGCGAGGAGCGCGACCGGAGGAGAACGGCGATGATGGGGGAGAGGAGTAAAAGTGGTGTACCCCTCCCCCCCCCCTCCCCGGCGTAAGATAGCGTAAGTTAGCGTAAGTTAGCGTCAGATGGCGCGGGGAGGTCCCGCCCCCGGCGTAAGATAGCGCAAGATAGCGTAAGATAGCGTAATCAAGCGTAAGATAGCGTAAGATAGCGTAAGCTGGCATAATGTAGTGTAATACAGTGTTTGGCAATTCTAAATTCGGTGCAGATTAAACGCCACCGCAATTTGGTCAAACACCCTAGGCGCCGTAAGTTAGCGTAAGTTGCCGTAAGTTGCGCCTACCCCAGGCATGAACGCATGTGAGAAAGGGTGATTTGCAATTTTCCAGTTGGATCCTTCCAAGGCTCTCGCCGTAAGTTACCGTAAGTTACCGTGAGTTGCAGGCTTCCCGCGCTGGATTGCCATGCATTGCAGGTCTTCCGCGCTCGAACGTTGCATGTCGACGTATGGTGCTCCCAATGAGGGGCAAATGAGGCCGTGAGTTACCGTGAGTTACCGTGAGTTGCAGATTTCCCACGCTCGACTGCCATGGATTGCAGGTGCTTGAGCAAAAGAGGCCGTGATTTACTGTGAATTGCCCTATATGTTCTGACTTGTGGAACACTGGGGGCCGTTAGCCGTGGGTTCTGACTTGCAGAATGGCCGTAAGTTACCGTGAGTTACCGTGAGTTCTGAATCTCAAGCTGAAGATCAGAGTGAGGGTGCCCGAACGGTCTATGCGCCATCCCTGGGTGAGTGGCTTATCGCCGACCGGCCCCGCGACCTTCGACCCGCCCCTTCGACCCGCCCCGCGACCCACCTAAACGCTCCCTCACTCGCATCCGAAATTGCGGGGTACTATCTGATGATAGCACGTGCATTTCAGCCTTTGTGCTCGAGAGGTTGTCAAGCCCAGCAACCTCCTTCTTCAGAGAAGTTGGCCATGGCGGCTCCAGGGCGGGCACGGATGGTCTTCTGCAGGGGCGCCGAGGGGAAGGTGAATGATGGTGGTGATGGTTGTGGCGATGGCGATAATGATGACGATGCTGTTGGCGATGATGCTGATGCTGATGATGATGGCGGTGGTGGCGGCAATGATGATGATGATGACGATGGTGTTGACGATGATGGTGATGCTGATGATGATTGCAGTCGGGGCGCTGAAGAAGGAACCCTTTTCGTTGGGGAGTGGTTCGGTGTTCCTTGATTGCGTCAAAGTTTGCCTCGGGTTTTCCTCCGGTTTCCCTTGGGAAATCGAGGTTGAACTTATTGGGAAGAAGGGGCCTCGTTCCTTATTTGGGGTTCCTTAGGTCAACGCCTCGACTGTATGATGGCGGCGATGATGATGACGATGAGCTTCTAGGTGATGGTGGACTACCACGGCAAGATCATGATGGCCCCAGCTGCAGTTGCAGTGAAACCAGAGCCTGGCGCTGCTCCGCCTGATCAGGCTGCGCAGCCACAGGGTGGACCTCAGGGCGGCAGGGACATGAGTCAGGACAGCGTCGAGAGTAAGCTGGCTGAGCTGAGGCGGCGCGTGCAGCTCATGCTGAAGGTGAAGAAGGAGGAGGGCTGCAAGACGGAGCAGGCCGCCGCGGGCAGCGCCGCCACGGCCGCAGGCGCCGCCACCTGCGCGGCCGCCCCGGACACGGCGACCTCCAGCAGCTGCCAGGCCCAGCCCGGCAAGGGCAACGACAACACCGCGCCTGGGAAGGGCGCCCAGCTAGGCAAGGGCAACGACAACACCACGCTTGCCAAGGGCCCCCAGCTCGGCAATGGCAACGACGGCACCGCGCCTGGCATGGGCGCCCAGCTCGGCAAGGGCAACGGCAACGAGGGCAAGGACAGCGCGAAGATCGACCGTCGCCCGGGCAGAGGTAAAGGCGTTCACTTGTCGGATTTGCAGTCGCCGAGCCCGGGGGCCAGCCCTTCCCAAGACCGCGCGCCGCAGCCTGACAACAGCAGTGAGCCGCGTGCTGGTGATGCCGAAGCTGTGGGTGCGGGTACCTTCAAGCTTGTAGTTCCGAGGCAGCCCGATGGCACCGTGTGCAGCGCCGACCTGCAGAAAGCAATCGTGAGCGCCCACGACGGCCTCGACAAAGCCCATCGGGCCATGTTGTACGCGCGCATGAAGCGCAAGACGGAGCCCAAGGAATGCCCTCCGTTGCTAGCGGAGAAATGGAAGCAGGCAGCTGGTTCGATCAATGCCACGTCCGAACCCAATTCCACAACGCACTCTAGCATCAGATACCGTAAGATAGCGTACATTACACTTTCTGTGATATACGTAAGTATATGTGAATGCACACGCACACACATTAACTATACATATATACATGTCGTTATAGATGTGTATGTACTACGTTTCTATGGACATGTACGCGCTATCATTAGATACCGTAAGATAGCGTAAGACGCATGTTCCACCATTGTACACCTATACACATGCGATACATTAATATTCATATATGTCTGTATATGCGTGCGTGTGTATGAATGCATACTTGTGTACATGTACATGACTGTGTGCAAGTGCATGCACAGATTCATGTATGTGCAAAGCCTTATGTGAAACTTCAAACGCTTGCAATATACATTGTAAGATATCGTAAATAGTATACCTGCGTGTATCGATGTATGTGTATAGACACACAGACCTATGCAAATATATGCATGTGTCATTGTGTACATATGTAAACACAATGGCATATACGTCCGCCAAACTGCACGCGCTACCGTTAGATGCCGTAAGATAGCGCAAGACACATTTTTTTGCAACCCCTACTGACACGTTCACACACAAATTTATTTACTTATACGATGTACAAAGCATGTCTGCTGAACTGTAGTGCTGACCTCCAACAGACATACGCACTATACCTCACGATGGTGTATATATATATATATGTATGCGTGCTGCTCCCACACTACAAACCTAACATTATATGTATGCGTACACATCATGCATATGGGTGTTCAGTAAGATACCGTGAGAAACCGTAAGATGGCGTCAGCCTCTGACGGATGATGATTCGGGGGAGAATGGGGAGGAGAAGGAAGGGGAAAAGGAGGATGAGGGAGGAGGAAGCAGGAGGAGGAGGCGTATGTGGAGCAAGAGTTTTTTGCGTGCGAAACCATCTCGAGAGGCTGGCGACTCGAAGAGCCACAAATCAGAGATCTTCAAACTCTTCTTGGCGTGCGGAGGCGACGTAGGCAAGATGGAAGCAACCGAAACTGTAGTGAAACGCAAGGCGGAACAACACGAGGACGTCAAGGGGTGGGCCACGCGTACACAGCTGCTCCAGGAGCTACCTGCCGAGAAAGTGGAGGAGCTCGCGAAGCGCAGCAGCTTCGCCAATGGAAGGGCCCGCTACCATCCAGATTTCCCTGACGACCTGACGATGGTTGAGTACAAGCGGCATCTCAGCACGAAGGAGACATATACATATATCAAGGAACACGCGCAGACGATCCACTGGACCGGGGCCTTGAGTGGCCAAGTGGCACTGGAGATGGCGCGCAACTTGGAGCCCCTCTTCGACCAGACCACGACAGGGATGGCAACTCTAGGTGCGCCAGCGTTGCCGGATGCTGCAGGCGTGGCAGCATGCGGCCGTGGCAGCAGGCGTGGACAGCCTGGCCGCAGCGGCAAAGGCCGCGGCCGCACCTCGCGCACCAGCGTGGGGAACGCCTCTACGACGCCTGAAGATTGCGTTCAGAAATGGGGGGCGCTGACGAAGACATACACGGACATCATTTCTGAGGTGACCTTCAAGATCAAGGCGACGCCGTTCCAGGACGCGTTTTGCGAGCAGCTGCAGATGCTGCAGACTGACCTATCGGCGTCGAAGGAGAGCTTCATGGGCCTCGTCAGCGACGCCAGCAATGCGGAGCTGCTCAACTCGACGATCGAGACCTTCCGGGAGCGGGCCAAGAGGGCGGTCGACCACATTGCGACGGCCGACGACATGCTGAGGATCAAGAAGCGCAAGCTGCCATCAGAGCCTGAGCCACCGAAGGAAACTGGGAGGAAGAGGTGAAGGAGGAGGAGGAGGAGCGCGGAGGAGGGACGAGGGGAGGAGGGGGACGAGAGGAATGAGAGGAGCAGGAGGAGGAGGAGGAGGAGGAGGAGGAGGAGCCCCCTCCCCCCTCTCCTTCCCTCGGGCGTTGCTAGAAGCGCCCCTGGCCCAAGATTCCCCCAGCTCGTCGCAGCATTTTGGAGCCCCTGGGGCCCTCTGGGCCTCGTGAGGGGTGCCCTGGATGCCGCCTGTGCCACCCCGAGAACCCTGGGGGCACCTTGGACCAAGGGTACTTCTAGCAGCGCCCGATTCCCGCGCTCGGTCCAGGACCCGACGAAGAGCGAGGCGCCGTCCGAGCAGCCCGCTGCGCAGCCCGCCGCGGAGACCGCCGCGGGCGCGGGCCAGGAGCAGGCTGCGGTCGCGGTGGCGACGTAGGCACAAGCTCGGACGGCGAAGAACGCCAACAACTGCAGAAACATAACTTTCGTAGCTCAATGTTTGATGGCCCCGCGGCCCGAAATGAGCCTCTAGAGGCTTCTCGAGAAACGCGTGTTCGAAGGTTATGTTTATGTAGTTTTTTGATCGTCCTGAATTTTATGCTCTGCTTTGGGAGCTGGCTCGTCGCTGTTCAGGCTCCTGTCGCGTTTCCTGCCCCAGACCTCCTCTTCGTCCTCGTCATCAACTCCTCCTCCTCCTCTGCCTCCTCCTCGCCATCATCCATGTCTTCCTCCTATTCATCCTCATCCTCGTCTGTCCACCCTCTCCTCCTGTTTCGCATCCACCTCTACATGAAGGGTGGGCGCGTCAGATAGCGTAAGATAGCGTCATCTCTCCTCCTCTGATTCCTCCCCTCCCTCATCCCTCTCGTCCCCCTCATACTCATCATCCTCATCCTCCTTCTCTCCTCCTGTTCCAAATCTACCTCTACCTCGAGGGGGGCGCGTCAGCTAGCGTAAGATAGCGTCAGCTCTCCTCCTCTGCCTCCTCCTCGCCCTCACCCCTCTCTTCTTCCTCTTATTCCTCATCCTCATCCTTCTCTCCCCCCGTTCCGCGTCCGCCTCTGCCTCCACGAGGGCGCGTCAGATAGCGTAAGATAGCGTAAATTATCCTCCTCTGCCTCCTCCTCGCCCTCATCCCTCTCTTCTTCCTCTTATTCCTCACCCTCATCCTTCTCTCCTCCCGTTCCACATCCGCCTCTACCTCCACGAGGGCGCGTCAGATAGCGTAAGATAGCGTCACCTCTCCTCCTCTGCCTTCTCTCTATCCTCATCCATATTATTACTATTGTTATTATTATTCCGACCCCTTACTCGCTGGTCGTTGAAAGCAAGTGTTTCTGGATTTCCAGACCGCAATATATTTCAAGCGCCTTCCTACTTAATTATTCTACCTACATCTTGCGACCGATGTGTATCATCACCTTCATCCCTTCCTGTTCCGCATCCACGTCGGGGCGCGTCGGCTTGCGATGGCGATGTCTATAGCTGGAAAGCTATATCAGAGGCCGGCGAAGCTGGCATGTGCATGGCAGGGGCCGAATTGAATTTACATGTTTGTTGCTGCTCCGAACGTGAATCGTCCTTTCTACCTCCCCCTCCTCCTCCCGTCCTCTCCTCCCTCCCCATCCCTTCCCCCCCATCCTCCCTCCCTTTCTCTCCTCCTCTCTTCCCCCCTCCGCGGTTTCCTTTCTCTCTCGCATTCCGCTCGCCCGCCCCTTTGGCTTTGTCCTTGAGTCAAGTTAAATTCGGGGTCTCCAGCAGCCGACATGCTCAAGTCGGTCCAGAGGCTAGCAGCCCTCCGGCAAGAAGCGGCGCGACGCCGCGATTCGGCTGCCCCCGCTGCTGCGCTGCATCCGCCCGCGAAAGTGTTCCCGGAGGATCGCCCGATTGAAAACTGAGGGAGGGGGGTTAGCGCGGTCACCGCCCGGGGCGCGAAGATAGCCCCACTTCCCCAGGGCGGCCGATCGAGGGCGCGAAGTTAGGGGCCTGGGAGGGCCTGGGGGAATCGCGGTTGTCAGAAACATTCAATTACCCTCCCCCCCGAACCCGAGCAGTTTTTGGATTTTCAATCAGGGCACCAAGATTGGGCGCCGCCTGCTGGATAAATACTGCAGCGGGCGACTGTCGGCTGCGGAGGCCCAAGCAATTGCCCAAGATGTTTGAAGCGATTACGGCGATCACCAAGACGCCACTTCGAGATGGGCCTCTTTGGGTGCGCATGGCGAGCACCCTTCAAACTGCCAACGGGACCTCATCAAATGGTGTGAAACTCGGGCAATTTCTTTAGATCCTATTGATGTTGATATTACGTTCAAGGACAAGGATCATGGTGAGTGTGCGCGGAAGCACACCATCCTATATCCACATGAAGTCTTTGGATCTATATATGATGCAGGTCCCGAGGCTTTCGAATATATGCTCGTTGGTGGCGACACCGATTCTCTAGAGGAGTTCTGGAAGCATGAATGGGACAAGCCCTGGGTAAAAGAACATCCTGGATTCAAAACGCACCATCACGACCCGAAAAAATGCATCCCACTCGGGGTCCACGCAGACAAGGGCCAACACATTTCCACGGACAAAATTTTGAATATTGCCTGGGGTAGCACAACGAGCAGGTCAGACACATTGTTTTCCAAGTTCTTGTTCGCGATCGTGCCAGACGAATACCTCATAAAAGGAAAAACTGATGAAGAATTATAAGCTGTACTTGTGTGGTCACTGTCATGGCTTACCGCAGGGCGATACCCCCCCACAGATCACACGGGCAAGCCGTGGCCGAGTCGCAGCCGCCGCGCAGAGCTTGCCAAGAACCGGCGTATAGCTGGAGGCTATGTGGGACTGTTCAGTGAGTATCGGGGGGATTGGGGATGGTCCACCGAAACTTTTATGTGGAGGCCCGCGCCAGGCCTGCAATGCAACGCCAGCAGGCAACCCAGGGTGGGAAGGTATGGCCTCCATCCTCCCCCTCCCTCTCATCTTCTTCCTCCACCTCCACCACCTTCTTGCCCTCCCCGCCCTCCTCATCGTTGCCCTCCTGAGGGCGAGGCCGTAAGATGCCGTAAGATAGCGTGAGTTGGGCCGCGCCCGCGCCGCCGCCCCCCCCCTCAAGGGGGGCACGAAGCCGCGGGGAAGGAGGGAGGGAGGAGGAGGGAGAGGAGGAGAGGGTAGGGAGGAAAGAAAACGCGCATCATGGGTTGCAGCTGCAGCTTTGCATTTACAGGATGATTCAAACGGCGCGCCTGTGCGCCATGCCTTCTCGCGGTATCTCACGCTCGGCCACCGTCGTCAACCGACGCGGTGGCGTGAGATAGCGTAAGATAGCGTAAGGGGGCATTGCATTCGCGGGCGCGCCTTCCCAGGGGTCACCGCAATAATTTCTGTTGCCACCGGGGTTGGGCAAGCAAAACCATGGAGACATTTGCGCACTGGGATTGGGGCCCAAACGCTCCCTGGCGCACGACCACCCTGTCCCGCGAAGCGTGCGACAAGTTATGCGATAAGAAGTCCGTGCTGACAAAAATCCCAGGGTGGAGACTGGAGAGGGCGCGCGGAGATTCCATGCACATCGTGAACCTTGGAATTGCTTGGGTTGTGATCGGATGCGCTTTATGGTTTCTGGCGGAACACCGGGCATATGACAAGTTAGGGCCTGTGGAGGGCGCCGCTGCGCTGCCCAATGACGCCCCAATGTCCGCGGTATTGTTCGATTTGTTTTTAAGGTTCAAGAAATGGTGTTCGAACCGCAAGTTGACGCGTTCGTGCAGAAAGTTTACAAAAGCAGCCCTTCAGCGTGATAAGAGAGGTGCCCCCGTGCATTTCAGGACGAAAGCAGCCCAGAGCCCAGTGTTGATTGCATGGCTAGCGGATGTGTCTCTAGAATTCTCCAGAAAATGCCACAATGATGATAAGCGGCAAGCTGGAGTGTTGAGCTCGTGTCTTTGGGGTCTTGCAGAGTATTTTCACGTGATCAAATCAGCGGACCGTTTTTTCACTGATGCCGAGTTGCCTCGATTGTATCATGCATTACACACGTTCTTGTACATGTTCAGTGAAACGAGCAGGGAAAGCGACGATCTTCTAATGTGGTCCCACATCCCAAAGATGCACCAGTTTCACCACCTAATACTTGATGCGCTCGACGATCGCAACAATTCCCGTTTTTTTCACTGCTTCGGAGATGAGGACATGGTGGGCATAATGTTGAGAACAGCGAGGTCGTGCCATTCCCTGACTGTAGTTGACAGTTGCGTGCACAAGTACGCCATTGGCTTAGTCACGCGCATCCACGATTGCGCGCACTGGATGGCAGACTGATCTCGGCCACCAGAAAATTGAATAACAACAACAACTACATAAACCTACCTTTCGGAGGCCCGCGCAGATTTCTTGGATCGGCGTCAATGGTGGCGTCAAAGGCGCCGCCAACGGAGCCTGGCGCCGACGCGAGAAATCCGCGGCGACCTCCGAAAGTTAATGTTTGTGTAGTTTTTCCGACTCGACAGAGGGGGCCGAGGAGGGGGGGCAAGTTATTCGCGCTTCGCGGCTCGGCTACGCCTCTTCGTCATTCGTTTCTTCGCCCCCGGGGGTGACGCGAGAGCGCGAAGCTGGTTGCCCTTGAGGAGGATGAAGAAGATGAAGAGAAGGGGGAGGTAAGTTTTGGCAGGGGATCCCTGAACAGCGAGATTCGGGTCCGCTTCGGGCGCTTCGAACGCCGGTGCAGAAGCTGTTTAGGGTCTGGCGGACCGCCTGACCGGCTCGACAGCTAGCGCGAGATAGCATAAGATAGCGTAAGGTCGTCAAGTCGTTGCTTTCTTGCCCGCCCCCCGCGCGCGCTTGCCCGTGCACTGCTTTCTTGCCCGCCCCCCGCGCGTGCTTGCCCGCCCCCCGCGCGCGCTCGCCCGCCCCCCGCGCGTGCTTGCCCGCCCCGCGGGAGGAAAGGGGCCCGGAGCTCCGACGTCGCAAAACATGCAACATCCTGAAAAATCTCAGCCGGAGCCCTAGACCCCATCTTTCTGCGCCATTTCTCGAGCCAGATCGATCTGCGATGGTCCTGGGGCCTGAAACCTGGCAAAGAGTGAGACGTCAGGATCTCAGGGAAAGGGAATGGGAGGAAAGGGGGGGGAGGGGATGAAAGGCAAGGGCAAACGAGAGGGGGGGGAACGCGAAAAAAAGAGGACGTCGAGGGAATGGAGAAGAGGGGGGGAAGGGATAACGGAAGGGAAGGGAGAGACAATGACAGAGAGAGAGGGCATGCAAGCAGAAAGCAACGCAAGGGCGTTCAAGGTTGAACGCCGCCGGTGGCCCGGGAAACAGGCGATCATTCAAGGTTGAACGATTCCCGCGGTGTCAGGAACCAACGCCAATGAGTTTAAATCCTACGGCTCGCAGGTTGGCGCGGTTATGCCCGCGGATCCTGCTCTTCCCTTATGTCCCCTTTCTGGACCCTCGGGCCCACCTTGGGGTTCGAGGGCTGGGTCGTATCCCGTGGCGCGCCCATGCTGATTTGTACTGTCTTGTCCGCTGAAGTGTCCGTTCCATTCCCTCCCCCCCCTCCTCCTCCTCCTGCTCCTCCTCCTCCTCCTCCTCCTCCTCCCTGCCTCCCTCCCTCTTTCGTCCTTTCCCCTCCGCCCGCCTTCCCCCTCTCCTTCTGGTTCGAGCCTATGTTGAGGCGGCAGGGTGGGGGACTCGGCCCATATGGACCGCGGGCGAAGCAGGGGCCCTGGGCCGATGAGTCAGCAGATTCTCCCTGATGATGTGCACAACGTCGTGACCGTCATATATGACTCGCCCTCGATGACCGACGTGGATTACGAGGAAAGGGTACCGATGCCGCTGCCACGGCGCCCTTTTGTCCTTCTCGGGCCTCCTGGAGATTCCTCGTTGCCTCGGCTGGATTCGCTTCGAAATTCTGGTCAGAACGCACCCCTGGAGAGGTCAGAGGGTCAGCGGTATCGGTACCTTTTGGTCTTCCCACTGGTGCCGTGCAGACTCAGAATGTCGCGGCGACGTCGAGTTCCAGGGGCCAGGGGAAGGTCCTGTCCCAGGAACGCGATCCAAACGATGAGGACCCCCCGAGGGCGAGGCCGTGAGATACCGTGAGATACCGTAAGTTGGAGCGGAAGGGGAGGGAAAAAGAGGAAGAGGAGTAAACGGACCTAAAACACGTTTTCCTTCGAGGAGGCGGTGCGAGAGATCGAGCGGGCGGTGCGCGATATCGCCCAGGCTACTGCTGACTTGGTCGAGGAGGCCTTCGCCTCTTCCTCCTTCTCATCCTCGTCATCCCTCCTCGCCCCTTCCTCCCCTCGCTCGCCCCCCCCTCGACTTCCTCGTTGGCGGGGCGGATCCTCGCCGAGATAGACGGCGACCTCCCGCCGACCGAGACGTCGGCTGAGCCGAACGTGTGATATCGGCCAGGGAAGATCGGGCCAGCCTGCTCGGACCTGCAAGCGTTTGTGCGCGCGTTTTTGTTTGAGCTCGAGGGCCGAGCCTACTGCTATGGAAAACCTCTGCTTCCGCTCCTCCTCGAGCCTCCGCTTCCCGCCCCTGCGCGCTGGGGCCCTCGAGTCCGACGAGTCCGGACCTGCAAGCGTTTGTGTGCGTGTTTTTGTTTGAGCTCGAGGGCCGAGCCTACTGCTATGGAAAACCTCGGCTTCCGCTCCTCCTCGAGTCTCCGCCCCCCGCCCCTGCACACTGGGGCCCTCGAGTCCAACGAGTCCGAGGAGAGCCCCGAAGCGGGCGCTCCGAATGCGCGCCGACGCGGCTGGCCGACGCGGCCGCCGACACGGACAGCCGCCGACTCGCATTCCGCCTCTCAGCGGAGGGGGGCACTGACAATTTCTAGGCCTCCCAGATGGGGTCGGAGCAGCTGTGGTCGAAGAATCGCGCCGCATCGCCGATGCGTCGGCGATGCCGCTCAATTCGGAGCCCGACTTTCGCCGCGTCAATGGCGCCAAAGCATCGCCGACATCGCAGGTGCATCGCCAGTGCATCGCCGATGCATCGCCGATACATCGGCGATGCATTGGCGATGCGGCGCGATACGTCGACCCCATCTACTCCGACCCCATCTAGGTGGCCTCTACAATTGGCCTGCGGAGGGGCCCCTCGTCGTTACGGCCGAAAGCAGCGCGACAAACTGGTGCGTTTGGAGCCTGGAAAGGGCCCGGGGCAGATTTTGAGCTGACTTCGAACTCCCAATGTCTCAAACCGCCTTGCTCCGAGCCCCCCCTCTCCCAAATATTATCCGGTCGCGGTCGCGCATAGCTTGCTGCAGCTATACGTGCGACTCGCGTTTTCCCCTTGCACTCGGGAGTGGATAGACCTCCTACCCTGACACGTCGATTGAGGAATTGGCCGTTTTCGGTTCGCGAGAGGGCGTCGAGGCCGTCATTTTTGCGGGCCCAGGTCAGTCGGTTTCGGTCCCAGGCCGTTTTCACTAAGGAGAGGTTTACTACAGTGAGGTGTGTCCACCGCCGACGCACGAGGATTGGGAACTCAGGCTTGAAAAGCCCGTGTCTCCAACATACAGCTGCAACCGCAGGTAGCTGTGCGTCCTGCAACTGCGCCGCGCAGCAGCCGCAGCTGCAATTTCCGCACGCATGTCGTCGAGGAAAAGAAGAATAATATAGATATAACAAAAAAAAAAACGCGAGAACCCCGCCCCCAGAAACGAGAGGCCACCGCCCAAAAAAAATGGAGACCCAGAACGCCCAAAAAAGAAAATGCGAAGCTGAAAAAATGAAAACCGTCAATTGTGAATTTTCAATCCCAAGGCGCGCGCGTGGCAGCAGCGATGCTTCGCCGACTTTTAGCTGTCCACTGTTCGCGTCAAAGCCGCCGCCGACTTCTCGCGAGGCCACCCCCCCAGAAACGGGAAGCCTCCACCCCGAGAAACTTGACAAATCCTCGAGGCTCCCCGCCCTCAGAAATGAGGCCCCCCCGCCCCTTGAGAAAACCTCGGTTGTGTCAACGCCTACGCTCGCGAGTGCATGGGCATCGGTGGGGCTGTTTGCACACGCGCAACAAAAACAACCCTGGCACCGTCGCTTTGACACAACAAAATGTAATATTATACCTTGGGCTGCCCTCTCGGGAGGAAACAAACGCCGCCGAGCTCCGCTCATTCCAGAAAATTGAAAACCCAGGGCAACAACCCACGAGGCGTGTTCTGACCAGAATCTCACATCGAATCCAGCCGCGGCGCTCTCCGAATGCGTTTGGACCGTCCAGACTTAACGTTTGACCTCCGGGCGGGTGGCGCCAAACAGGCGTTAGATAGCGTAAGTTAGCGTAAGCCGCTTCTTGCCCATGCGAAAATCTGAACGCGAACAGCGCGCGCAGTGAAATGTCCAGTTGCGCGCTCGAAACGTCTCGAGAATACGGCGCGCGAGCCACAACCACGGCGCGCTTGCGTTGCGAAGCCGCGCGCGCGCGTGAAAAATGAAATGCAAACAACGCGACCGCATTTGCGGAATATCCAATTGTGCGCGCCAGAAATTCGCGCGAATGCGACGCGCGGGCAAGAACAAACGCGCTTGCGTTGCGAAGCCGCGATGCGCGCGCGCAAACAGAAACACCAACAGCGCGCGCGCATTGGAATATCAGATTGCACGCGCGAAAATTTGCGCGAATACGGCGCGCGGACAACGACAACAACATGTTTGCGTTGAAACGCAGCGATGCGCGCGCTGGTTTATCCCCTGGTCGCGTGAAAACTCGCGCTGAGCATGAAAAAAATAGCGACTTGGGCGCGCGGACTAACAAAAAAGCGCGCGCGCGTGAAAAATGCAAAACAAAGGCGCGCGCGCGTCGCAAAGCCGCGCCGCGCCCGCGAAAATTGCAAAGAAACGCGCGCGCGAATTGAAAAAATAACGCTCGCGCGTGAAAATAAATCAGAAAATAGCGCGCGCGGGATGCGTTTTCTTAAGCATTTGGGGACTCTCCCGGAGTGGTTTTTGTAGTCTCCCGGATAAAATGCTTGAGGGTTGACCCAATGCTTAAGGCTTAAGCATTTCCGGAGCGTCAAGACCCTCTGGGTAGGTCGCAGGCGGGACGCGTGGACGGGCCCCGGGGTCGTGGTCCTGTGCGAACGTGGCACCGTCTGGGTCGCGGCGCGGGCGCGTTTCTGGAAATGCTCCCCAGAGCAGGTTCGTCTGGCCAGTGCCGAAGAGGAATGCGGCATCCAGGTCGCTCAGGATCCCCGGTGGTCCGAGCTTCTCTCCCGCCCAGGCCGGGGGAGCGACGGCGGTGGACGTCCAGCGAGAGGGTCCGCCCCCCGACGAAGCGTAGGACCAGCCGCTGTCTCCAGAGGTGGACTCGGCGCCTCAAGTGCCCCCGGGGCCCGAGCCAGAGCCACGGCCGGATGCGCCTCGAGAGGTTCCGAGTGCGAGGCCCCCAGGTCCTGCTTTGTTTCACCGAGGGTTCGATCCGATCGGGCCCAGGCCTCCAAGGGGAGTCGGATCCCGGCCGCCGCCGGCCGGAGGTTCTGCGGTCGCCCGAGCCGGATCCGAGCGAACTCGACTCTCGTCCATCTCCGAGGGAGATGGTCAGGGAGGGGGCGGGCCACCCACGAGGCAAGACACTCCAGAGGACGAGGACCCTGTCGACCCTGCTTCCCCTATCTCCTCCTCTCCTCCTCCTCTCCTCCCTTCTAACCCTGCGCCTGTTTCCACCGTCGACGAAACTGCCTCTGGAGCCAGCAGGCCAGGGAGATCCAGACTGCCTCAGACTAGCGACGTACCAGTTTGCATTCGTCAGCGTCAGGCGGAGACTCGAGCGGCGAGCTGTCCTCCCGAGACAGTCGAAGTCAAGCGTGCCAGGATAGAGCCACCTCCAGGACTGGGGCTCCCCGGCAGTTCTCCCCAGGTGAGCGAGGGGCCGAGTGCCAGTGCTGCCGCTGCCGATGCTGAGGAAAGAGGCGAGGACGGGGGGCCGGGCCTTGTGGAGCGTAGAGTCCAGGAGATCGAGTCGAGGGTCCGACCGGAAGGCTGGGTGTCATTTGCGGTCGAAACCATGGAGGCGGGCGCGTTCTTGGTTGAAGAGAAGCACGGAGCCAATCTTGAGGTCCTGGCGGCCAGCCGTGGAGGAGAGGTTAGCCTCGACAAGCTGACGCCCGCCGAGCGCAGTAAGTTTGAAGTGTCAGATGATACTGCGTGGCAAAATATGGCCAACTCGGGTGCTGTGGAGATCATCGCACCTAAAGAGGCGGGGGTGATTAGGCGAGAGCGACCGGACCGCATCATCACGAGTCGGATGGTTCGACGGTGGAAACCTGTGGAGGGCACGTTTTCTGAACCAACCGCCAAGTCTCGGTGGTGCGTCCACGGACGCAGGGATCCGGATACCGGGACGCTGTTCGTCTACTCTCCCGCCCCCCAGACTTCCTCCATCTTTATGTTCATCCAGGTGATGATGAATCGAGGTCACCTAGGTGACATTGCTGAATGCCGTCTGCCAATCGGATCCTATGAGCCGTGCTCAGGGAGAGATCTACGTGGAACCATGCGAGGGCATCAAGGTTGAAAAGGGGTCTGTCATCAGATTGCTGGTGAATGCCTACGGGTTGGACGATGCCCCTCTGGCCTGGCGTAAAACGATTGTCGGATACCTCAAGACGGAGGGATTCACGCGCAGTCTCCTAGAGCCCTGTTGGTGGGTCAGGTACGCTCCAGACGGAGGCATTCTCAACCTGATCCTACTTGAAGTCGACGACTTCTTTATCGCCAGTAATTCAGAGACATCCCGAGCCTGGGTCCAGAAGACCCTGGTCTATAGGTTCAAGTTTGGGAAGTACCGGGACTGTCACCGCGGCCCTGTCGAGCACGCTGGCCGCGGCGCGAGTTTCGGCCCCCAGAAGACGACGATCGACCAGGAAAAGTATATACTGGAGGAGGTGAGGACGATTAGCCTCGAACGCGGTCGGCTGGGTCAAAAATCCCCCCCTTACCCAGCCCGAGTTCAAAGCCCTCCGGTCCCTGATTTATAAATTGAACTGGGTCGGTCGTGAATCCCGTCCCGAGGCTGCCGGCACCGCGAGCATCCTTGCCAGTAGACTGAAGGGCGCCACCACAGGGGACGTCGCCATTGCGAACAGGATGGTGAGGCATCTCCGTGCCACGGCCTCGAGAGGCCTCATCATTTGGCGTTCGGACCCGGAACGGATGGCGTTCGTTTCTTTCTCGGACGCGGGGGGTGTAGGAGCCAGCGAAGGACTTCTGGGCCACCAGGGGCCCCCCGCCGATCCGACGCAGGGGGCGTGGATGGTCTTAGCGACCGATAAGAGCGTGATAGATAACTGCGCTGTTGGTGCGTCCACCCTGGGATGGCGAAGTTCCAGGCTCAGAAGAAAAGTCGCGTCTACTCTGGCCGGCGAGACCCGGGCTCTCTCGGCGGCAGTGGCGGAAGTAGAGTTTCTCCAGGTTTTGTATAGAGACGTGGTTTTCGGAGATGTGGATGTGTCAGACATGTCCAGGTGTTCCGTTCACGACGGTCCCCCGTAGGGGCTGCCGACTAGGCGGACGGGAGGATCAGGTTCACGTGGTGGATGCGAAGAGTATCTACGATACGGTGCTGAAGGAAGGGAACGCTAGTGCCCGTGACCGGCGCACGGCGCTTGACCTAGCCGCCGCGTGTCAGGCCCTGGAGGGGGCTCGAGGTTTTATTCGATGGATCCTGCACGGCCGCATGCCCGTGGACTGTCTCACGAAGGACGACATCAGCAAGGGCAATGCAGCATTATCCAATTTACTTGCTACAGGCAAGCTAGTTTTGATAAAGAGGCTGGCGAGATATGCGAGATATCCCGCAGGAGGAACCAGCCAGGGAGCAAGGACCGATCCCAGGCGGCATCCCGGAGGATGTTGAATCAAGACTCCAGGGTTCATATCGCGGGCCGATTTCCACTCCAGCCCAGCGGTGTCGGAGTCAAGAGACCCGGGCTCTCTCTCCTCTCTTCTCCCTCACTGCTCTCTCCCTGATCACTGATTTGCATGTACAGTTGCTGTATCCTGTTTGGGGGTGCTAAACCTAGGAGAAAGTCTCATCCATGTGGAGACTCTCCTGTTTTATCGATATAGGTTTAGCATAATGTTCTTTCCCGTGAAGCCCAACATTCCAGCTCACGGGAGGCCAGGATTGTTCGTGCGTGTTTCAGGGAAGGATGTACTGTGGTTGCCGCTCTCTGGCTCAAGGCCAGAATGCATCTGCTCATCCTGCTGATGCCACGAATGCGAAGGGATGGGAGGGCGTGGGTTGGATGTCAGATATGGCGCGAGCCCCTCCTCCCCCCCCGCCCCCAATTGACGGGCCTGTTTCCCACCACCACCACCACCATAAGTTGGAGACGGGGTCGTCCTCCTTCTCCTCCTCCGCCACCTCCTCCTCCTCCTCCGCCTCCTCCTCCCCCTCCTCCTCCTCCCCGTCTAATTTATGGTGGTGGTGGTGGTGGAAAACAGGCCCATCACCAATTCCCCGCTCCACGTCTGACGAATTCTCACCGTGAGCAGCCATTGTTGAAATGTGCCAAGAGCTCGAGTTCCCTGCACCCCCTTCCGTTTCCTTTCGTGGGTGTTTTTGTCCCCCTTTCCCCTCCCCCCCGGGTTTCCTTCCAAGTTTTCGTAAAGATGGAAAGATTGGTACGGGCACAACGACGCACGTACACACACGCACGCACACATTCACACATGCACGCACTCGCACACGCACACGCACACGCACACGCAAACACACAAACACACAAACACACAAACACACACATGCACACACACAAACACACAAAC
>CAUYUJ010016877.1:110000-140000 GCA_963575745.1 Prorocentrum cordatum | reverse complement strand
ATACCCTGCGAGAAATTCTCAGGCGATATCGCCACTCTCAAGCGGCATGAAGATGGATACATGTTTTTTTCTGAGGAGGTCCCACGCGAAATCGCCACGGCAAATTTACAGATCGCCCTGGAAGGCGATCTGACAGTTGTTTTGAGAAAGTCTGAAGCGGAATCTCACTTTCAGACGCTGGCCCCATTTGGCCGTTATCATATTAATAGGGGTGAGAGATGCATCCGAAATTCCCAAGTCGGCCCCGACTCCAACATTGCCCCAGGGCCCCGTGGCCTGACGGGAGGCCAACCGTGTCTTTCTCGATCCGCACGGTCTCCAGTTTTTAATCCAGCGGGTTGTAGACTTTCAGGATTTCTGAAAAGACAACAAGGTTTGTAGGTGTGTCATCATTTGGGGGGCCCAGGATGGTCCTAGGAGTGTTTGACAGCGCCCTTCGGGTGGTTTGAGGCGGCCCCGACAGGGCTTCGGAGGGCCCCAGGAGCGCCCCCAGAAAGCACCATAATTTTTCTGGATGGTGCCAAGAGGGCTAGAGATGGCCGCAAAGAGAGGCGGGTCAGGGATAAGGAAGAGAGGCCGCCAAGACTTCCCAGCAGGCTTCGCACGTTGTCCTCGGGGCCCTCAGAGGCTCCACGTGGCGTCGAGACGCCCCAAGGAGCGCGGCAAGCCCAGATAGCCAAGATCATTTAGCAACCTACTGATGTTTCATTGTTAGCCAAGATCATCGAGCAACCTACTGCTGTTGTATTGTCTTGGGCTTCCCAGGAGTTTTGGCCCAGGATGGTCTCAGGAACGAGGCCCGAGCGAGCCTCATAGAAAACACCAGACAGGCCCAAGGTTGTTCGTGTGCTTGTGATTTGCGCACCTACGTCGTCACAGTCAGTATCGCGGGCCCTTCTCGGCAGAAGAGAAGTGGGAGGAACCCCATCCATCTTACCATCCCCTTTGGTCATCCTGCTTCTTCTCCTCCCCTCCTGCATGCATGTTCTTCTTTCGACTCTATGTGCCGATGGCCTTCACTCTTGGCTCCCTTCTATGTGGGCTTGTTGGCCTGCAGCCTGCACTCGAGTGCCGCACGCCCCTGGCAGAGTTTCTCCAGTAGCACCCTTTCGCGGATCTTGAGTCTTGAGTCCTGCGTCCTCCTCCACTCGGTTGCGGCTAGACGACATACACAGATTCACGGATGTGTAGAACCTAATTTCTGGTTCTGACCCCCCGGTAGTTCGAGGGCGTGCAAACAACCGAACCTCCCTTCATCCTCCATCGCCGCCTCTCTCCGCGCCCAACGCCGCCGCCCCACACCCTTCCGCCAGGCTCGGACGGCGACTAGGCACCACTGTGCCGCGGCAGACGCCGCGAGGCCCAGCCAGCGTCTTCCGCCTCTTGCGTAGGAGTCACTTCTGCCCATGTTGTGTTGCCCCATAGGTAGTTGATTAGTTTTCAAATCGGCTGCGAGCCCAGGGGGTCATGTAGAGGGGACGGTTTCTCAGAAGGCTCGGAAGGCCTCGGGCACTTTGAGAAGTTTTCTGAGCTTTCTCCATCGACAAAGACGGCTTCTCAGAAGGCCCTGAGGGCTTCTGAGAAGCCCCGCTGCCTTCTGAGAAGTCCTTCCGCCTCTCACTCCCCCCAGGCGCGCCGCCGATAATTACATAGGAGTCACTTGTCAGAGTGAGGGGGCCGAACGGTCATTCACTGTCCCTGGGTGCGTGGCTGAAGTGGAATTCCGCGGTGCGGATTCTCGTTGTTGGTGTTGTTGTTGTTGTTGTTGTTGTTGTTGTGGTTGTTGTTGTTGTTGTGGTTGTTTGTTTGTTTGTTTGTTTGTTTGTTTGGTTGGTTGGTTGGTTGGTTGGTTGGTTGTTTGTTGTTGTTGTTGTTTGTTGTTGTTTGTTGTTGTTTGTTGTTGTTTGTTGTTGTTGTTGGTTGTTGTTTGTTGTTGCTGTTTGTTGTTGTTGTTGGAACATTATTAATTCTAAAGAATAATTATTGTTGGGGCCCCTGGTGCACGGCCCCCCTGCGCCGCCTAGGCCGCAGCTACATTTTCATCATTTTCGTGAGGAAGCCTCAGGTAATTCGATGTGATCAAGATCCGGTTGTTTTGTTCCCCCCCGCTTTCCCTTGCAAAAAACACTATAAAATGACATTTCTTGTTCTAATATAATCAAATTTCAAGAATCCCTTGCAAAAAATAAGGTAAAGTGGACATTCGCGCGCGCAAGACGAAATCCTTCCAAAAGCTTAGTGTTCGGAGCGATTTTAACATAAAAACATCAAAAAACCAATGGTTTTTCAACAAAAAAATGTCAAAATCTCATCCCGCGCGCTCTTGCGGATTCGTAGGAAACCCAACACTTTTTAAACATTTCTGTCAAACGGGCTTTTGCGAGCAACTTTTTCGAACTTCTGCGACAACGGTTGCGCACCTGCCAGGGCCATCATCCCTGTCAAATAATACCATGCGGGACACATTCGTTTTTTCTTCGCGCGCGCACGCCGTCGTCGTCGGCCGCGGGGCCCTGAATAGTAGCCACGGTCGTCCGCATGCCACGAAGTGAAGTGTCCGAACGTCATAGGGCGGGAAGCTGGGTGTGGGTGGTGGCGAAGAGTCGTTTGGAAATTTGGTAGAGCTTGAACCGGCCCCCCCACAAAGTGGGGGTATTGCCCGCCTCCTATGAAAACCCTGGCACTGGTGAGAACGGAGTGTCCCCACGTGCTAGTAATTGTTGTTGTTGTTGTTGTTGTTGTTGTTGTTGTTGTTGTTGTTTGTTGTCGTCGTCCCACCCGCAACCCGCCCCGCGACCCACCCCGCGACCCACCCCGCGACCCACCCCGCGACCCACCCGCGACCCACCCGAGACCCACCCGCGACCCACCCCGCGACCCACCCCGCGACCCACCCCGCGACCAACCCCGCGACCCACCCCGCGACCCACCCCGCGACCCGCCCGCGACCCACCCCGCGACCCACCCGCGACCCACCCGCGACCCACCCGCGACCCACCCGCGACCCATCCGCGACCCACCCCGCGACCCACCCGTGACCCACCCGCGACCCAAACCACGTTCAAGGTACAAACCACCATTTTCGGCGCCTGCGGCGGGCTTTTTTTGCATTCCTTCCAGGTGGAGAGCCCGCGACCCACCCCGTGACCAACTCGCGACCAACCCGCGACCCAAACTACGTTCAGGGTACAAACCACATTTTTCGGCGCCTGCGGCGGGCATCTTTTGAATTCGTTTCAGGTGGAGAACCCGCGGCCCACCCGCGACCCAAACCACGTTCAGTGTACAAATCATTTTTTGGGTCGCCTGCGGCGGGCTGCTTTTGCATTCCTTCCAGGTGGAGGTGGAGAGCCCGCGACCCACCTGCGACTCAAACCACGTTCACTGAACAAACCAATGCCGCACAAGCGCGGCGGCGGATTTTTGCATGCCGTCTGAACCCGCAAGGACCTCTTCAAGCCCCGCGCATCCACACCAGCCCGTCCAGCAACTCTGCCCTGGCGAGTTGCCTTGATCAGAGAAGGCGGGGAGCATAAAGTGGAAAAAAGGATTGCGTTGCAGTTATCTTGGGAAAGGAGGGGGAGGCAGGAGGAGTAAACAGGGGACGAGGAGAACGCGGAAGAAGAGAGGATGTAAGGATAATGTGGAGAAAGAAAAGGAGGAGGAGCAGGAGGACGAGGAGGGGGAGGAGGGGGAGGAGGAGGACGAGGAGGGGGAGGAGGGGGAGGATGATGATGATGGACGACAATGGGAGGACGATGATGGAGGCCGATGAGGGGGAGGACGACAATGGGAGGACGATGATGAAAGGACGAGGGGGGGAGAGGGAGGACGAGGAAGAAGGAGGAGGAGGAGGAGGACGAGGTGGAGGAGGAGGATGACGATGACGATGAGGACGAGGACGAGGACGAGGATGAGGAGGAGGAGGAGGAGGAGGAGGAGGAGGAGGAGGAGGAGGAGAGCGCCATCGACAAGGAAGGTGGGGGCCACGAGGTCCGCCGGCTCGACGACGCCCGCGTCGCCCGCGCCCGCCCCCTCACTCTTATCCGCAATTGCGGGGTGCTACGTACATTGTTCAGTTTGTTTCTGTGTTGCCCGCAGGTAGCCGTTGCGAAGGGCTTACGGCGGGTGCCGCCAACCCTGACAGGGGACGACGACGGCGGCGGCGACGACGACGACGGCGCTGACGTGGGTCAGAGTCCTCAGGGATGCTTCTTGGGGTCTCTTCGGAGCGCTCTCGGGGGCCTTTGGGGGGCAGTTTGGGAGCCTCTTGGGGAGCCAGTTGGTGGCCTCTGGGAGGCCTCCTGGAGGCCTCCTGGCGCATCCTGGCGGCCCTCCTGGCGGCTCTCTTGGCGGCCCTCTTGGGACCCTCTTGGAGACCTCTTGGGCCGTCTTGGGGCGATCTCGGCGCATCTTGGGTCGTCTTGGAGCGTCGGAAAGCCGAAAAGGCGAGAACGCCAACATGTGTTAAATCCTGCGGAAAACAGCAATGAAGGTTGCCTCCTGGGGCCCTCGTGAGGGAGTGCTTTTGGAAGGCTTTGGGGCCGTCTTGGAGGCCTCTTGGGTTGTCTGGAGGCTATCTTGTGCGTCTTGGACCATTTGTTAAGCGATTCGGGGCCCTCTTGGACCGTTTTGGTGGCCTCTTGGGGCACTCTTGGCCCGTCTTGGGGCTTTTTGGATCTCTGGGAGACCCCAGGGGGGATGGTACTCTGGCTTGTGGCCGTCCTCGGGACCCCCCCTCGTGCCTCCCCCGGCAGGAAAAGGATCAAAGTGAAGGGGCTTCTTATGCACTTAACTACGACGTTCTTGAATTTCCTTGTTCCTCGGCGACGACGACCACCACCACCACCACGACCTCGACCACGACCACGACAACGACCACGACGACGGAAAAGGATCTCCCACACGCCGAAGGGTCGGCGGATCTGATTTTCGCAAAGGCCCCCCCCGGCCCCCAGACCTCCGAAGTCGAGGCTTCGACCGCGAGGCTGGAGCGTTCTGCCGCCAGACCGAGGGCTTCACCGGGAGGAGGGCCACGACGACGACGGGCACGTGGAGGGGGTTGAGGGGCGGAGGGGACGACGTGGATCGGCCACGCGTAAAGGAGGGTATGGGGGAGGGGGGAAGGTTTCTGAAGAGCACCCCTGCTTCTCGGGAAGCGCGGGCCTTGTCTGTAGATGTGGGGCCCGCGCCTTCTAAGGAGCAGCATCATTCTGAGAAGCCTTCCGCCCTCCCCCTACCCCCTTGCGCGCGCCGCCAGCACCTGGAATGGGGTGGAAGGGAGGAGGGGACGACGTGGATGAGGAGCGTGGAGGAGGATGTGGAGGTGGCAACGGCTGAAAGAGCGTGTTTCGCGTGCGTTTGGGGAGGAGCGGTCCAGAATTCTTGGCGTTTCGCGTATCCCCACCAGTTCGCGCCTCTTGTAGCCAATTAGGCTTGCCCGTTGGCCCGGACACCCTGCTCGCCGCCTGCCTCTTTGCTGGCGGCCGCGACAAAAAAAGTATCCCCACCAGCTTGTCCGGGGTTGCGTCCTTGTATTAATTTCGTTTTCTGGCCCGGGTCGTCGTGTGTCCCGACTCTCTGGAGCCCAGACGCTTTGCATACTTGCACGCTGGCAGTGCGACTCAGTTTCAGCTGCCCCCCCACCCGCCGGTCCGCCGCTGGGCTGCTGCGTGAGGGCTCGGTTAGCTGCTGTAGGTGTGGCCGCCCTCCGTCGCCTTAGGTTTTCTTCATCGCTGCGTGCCCCGCTTTGACTGGACTCGCCGCCGGCGCGCTCGCCCCGCGGCCGCTGACTAATTTCCCCACCAGCCCATCCAGAAACGATGTCCATGTGTTGATAGGGGGAGCGATGAAGAGACACGCGCAGTCAAACAGCGAGGGAGGCTTGGGAGGCTCCGTGGCCATCTCGAGCCGTCCTGGATCGGTCTTGGGGCCGCTTGGAGCATCCTGGGAGCCATCTTGAGCCAACTTGGGCTATCTGAGTCATCTTGGAGGTCATTTTGGGCTCTCTGAGGCCGCCCGGGGGCCTCTTGGGTGCCTCTCGGGTGCCTCGTGGAGCTCTCTTGAGGCCTCTTGGGGCGCTGTTGGAGCCCTCTTGGGGGCCTCTTGGGAGCCCTGGAAGGCCTCTTGGGGCCATCTTGGAGGCGGTCGGTCAAAATATGGGGGGGTATTCGATTCCCCCCCTTTCGGAGGCCACGACCCTCGTGAGGAGTGCCAAAAATTGGCCCTCCCAGGGGCTGAAAAAAGGAGCCTCCGACACCTCCCTAGAAAACCTCAGGGAGGGGAGGGGGAGGGCCCCCCCCCCCCGAAGGCCACAGGGGTTGTGGAAGAGGAAAGAGACCCTCGTTGGACCACCTGTCGCCCAAAGGCTTGTGGGATCCCTCCGCCCCCCCCTGCCGGGGGCGGGCTGGCTAGTGCCGTCGCGGGGCCTGGTGGCCTTCTTGGGGCCATCTAGACTGCAGCCAGTAAACAAAGGATCCTGGGATCCTCAATTCTCCACGTCGGAGCACCCAACGTCGCCTATCGGGGACCTCTTGGGATTTTCTTGGGTCGTTGTTGGGCGCTCTTGGGGCAGTCTAGGAGCCCTTCTGGGCATTTCTGGGTACCCTCTTTGACTTTGAGGCCTCAGAAGCATCATTCCCCAAACAGTCCTTGCACCCTGGGCTTTTTAACTTCTAAGGAACTGGGCCGTGTGGCCGGTTTGGCGTGTGCTCGCCGTCGCCGCCCCGTGGCCGCCCCGTCGCCGCCTCGTCGCCGCCCGTCGTTTGGGCCTTGTGACCGGTCTGGCGGCCATGTCTTCGCCGTCGCCGCCTCGTCGCCGCCCGTCGTCTAGACCGTGTCGCCGGTCTGGTGGCTATGTACTCGCTGTCGCCGCCTCGTCGCCGCCCTGGATTGCACAATTCATTTTGCACCGCAAAGAATCCGCCACAAACATTGCACCGCATATGTTATTCGTTCTTAAAGGAAATGAGGTCATACTCCCACACCGCCTGTATTGCAATTTACGCATGGTTCTGCCTCTTCGTTCCCTTACCTATGAAAACATATCATTATTGGCCATGCTGGTATCTGTGAATAGAACCCGTGTAATACCCTCATATATACTCCTTATCCTTACCTCTCCTGCGCCTGGCCGTTTGGGCTCAGGTATTGAGACATATCGATCAGACTTTTGATCGTGCAGGAGGGAAAGACATCCATCTATCCCTCCTTCCCTCTACCAGCGGATCAGGGGTTCTGTACCCTTGCACTTCAACCCCATACACAGGTTATCAGCCCTTTAAAGCTCACCTTCACCGACCAGCCCGTTGTGACCTCGCACGCGGTCTCGATGGAGCCCCTGCGGCGCATGCGCCGCAAGGGATCCATCGAGGCCTCGCGTCCGAGCTCTCCCACGGCGCGACGGCTCGGTGACGAGTTGGAGAGCCTTAGTGCGGACTGTGTTGGTGTTCCTGATACCCCCCCCAGCTCCGACGGACCCGAGGCGCGACTAGCTGCTGAGCTTCACCGCGGCGCCGCCCGCGGGGGACAGGAGAAGGAGTAGGAACAGGAAGGAAGGAGTTCCACACGCCTACCTTCGATCCTCCATCCCCTTCACCGTCGGGAGCAATCCCAACCGCGTCAGGCGAAAGCCTCACCGGTCACGATACTCCAGGGCGTTTTCGCGCTAACCGCCGATGGACCTCAGGTACTGGTACCCCCAGCCCTGCGACCGTCCCCGTAGCGGAGCACGCAGCCACCTTCGAGGAATTCAGTAGACCAGTGGCGGCACAGCCGCAGACGCAGTACCCCAAGGTATCATCGGATGGACACCACACACACATGGTCCGAGTCGCATCTCGTCCGCGCGCAACCGCCGTGGAGCCCCAGGCCCATGCGGCGAGAGTAGGTCGAGCCCGCGCACTGCCTCTCAGAGGCCATGCACTCCCCGCGACAGGGGACACAGGGAAGCTGACGCTCCCCACCTCTCCATCTCAGACGACCAGCTGGCGGAAACGTCCGCCGCAGGTGAAATAGCTGAGCTCAGAGACCAGGTTGAAACCTTCGTGTCCAGGCAATACTCTGGACTACTGCAGAGCGTTCAGACGAACGCTGCCGATACTGCAGCCATACGCCGCGATCTTGACGGCGCCTTAGGGATCATTGATTCCAGGATCGCCGAAGATCGACGCATCATAGGAGAAGTGCAGTACCAGGTTGATCGTGAGGTGTCACACTCAGGTGAACGAATGGCGATGGTCGAGAACCTGCGCAACTACCTCGCGCAGATGGAGCAACAGCTTGTGCTCGTACGCGACACAGGCGTTTCAGCAGTCAGGATTTTACATGATGAAATCCACGACCAGCTCCGCAACCGACCAACACCAGCCGAGGCCACCGACCTTGGCGACGTTCAGTCTCAGGTCAATGATCTTCGATCTTATCTAGACCACACTGCGGCGACGCTTCGCAACGAAGCACACGCCAACTCGTCGAACCTGATCGACATGTTGCAGCGCACTGAAAGAGTCATCACTCAAAGGCTTGATGCGACCAACGCTGTCGTGCAGCCGCTCGCTAACCGGATCTCTGACATCGAGCAGCGTTTCCCTGGTGTACAGGGCGCCCTGGCAGAGTTGCGTGTCGGACGAGCCCAGACTGATCAGCTGGATTCTCCTCCCACGGTGTACGATTTCGCCCGCCTCACTGACAGGTTGCAGGAGGTTCAGAAGGCGGCGGACCACGCGCAGTTGGAGCTCTCCCAGGTTATTCATGAAAGAGATACTGAGAAGGTGCGTGTAGAGAGTCACCTCGCACGTCTGGAAAGCGAGCTGGAGGCGCAAAGCGCCCGTCTCCGAGCACGCGAGCAACGACTTGATCGGTATTCACAACGTTCTCGGGATACTGATGAGTATACACGCCAAAAGGTGGGTCACATACACGAAGATATGACGAGCTGGACGAATCAGCTGATCGACCACACCAACGACACCAACCTCCACCTTCGACCTGCAGCCGACCTGCGCAGGCCGACGGCAGCGTCCGCCGAAGCACCACAAGCTTCTGCAGGACAACAACGACGTACGTCACCAGGAGCAGCCTCCGCGGCAGCTTCTGCACAGACACGCCACGCGTCTCCTGTGCGCACAGAACCAACTACTGACGGCGTACCGATACCCTCGCAACCATTGTCTGCGGTGTCGGTCCATACTACAACTCCTATCAAGGAGTCAGACACCGTCCGAGTCCCTGTCTTGCCTAAGATCACGCAACTGCTCGAGTGGCAGCAAAACGTACGGAAGAACTTTGGGGCAGCCTCAGGGCGACCATCCAAAGCATACGCCTTCCTATGCGTGGCTGAACAGCCCGAATGTACATTCGAGGACTCACAAGACAGTGGAGACTTTGAGAGCATCGAATGCAAACTTGCTACCGCTCTGAGCGACATCTTATCTTCGGACTCACGCTGCCACATCAGGCTCATCGAAACTAGAGAGCACAAAGCAGGACGCATGCTCAAAGGACGCCAGATCTACTGGCACATCCTACAGTCCTACAAAGTGACAGAGGTTGACGACGACCTGCGCGATTTCGAGCGCCTTTCAGAACTGAGGATGAGAGATGACGGTTTGCAACTGTTTATTACTGACTGGGACGCTTTACTCTTGGAATGCCGAGAAGCACCCGATCCAAAGATCTTGGAATCGCTATTTCGTACACAGATTCGTAGACATGTATGGATGAAACAAGACATGTACGAGTACCAGCGCGTGAAGATGAGCGGCCCGAATCGTACCTATGGTTGGCTTCGACAGCGTGTCCTAGACATACTGGAGCTTAAACAATTGGAGACTAATCAAAACAAGTTACGGTACGAGCATGAGACGCGATCTCAAGTCAACGCGTGCGCTGCCTGGAAGAAAGGCAATTGTCGCAATGGTGAACGGTGCAAGGCTTTGCATACATATTCCAGGGATTGGAAGAACAACAAATCCTCCAGAACATCAACGGCTGGTGGCAACCCCCGCCGTAGTATGTCCACTCCTGCGAATCGCAAGAAGCCAGCATCGAAACCATTTTGCTTCGATTTCGCCAAGCGCAACACATGTACCAGAGGTGATAAATGCAACTTTCCACACGTCGCACAGTGTAAATATTTTGCACAGAACAAGTGCACAAAAGGCGACAACTGCAAGTACGCTCATCTTGCACCTGGTGCAAAGACTCCTGAGCGAAGCCCGAGTCGACCACGGACCTCCAGCCAGGGTAGCCGTGGCCGATCACCATCCCGCGGATCAGGGAGCCAACGGTCTTCACAACGCGGGGGGTTTCGCTATGCAAGCGACTCGCGGCATGGACGTGACAACCGACGCCAATACGACCGATCTCGTTCAACATCTAGGAGGTCCCCAGACACTCGCCGTCAATCGAGAAGTCGATACGACAGATCTTCGAGATCTACCTCCCGAGGGCGAGACAATCGTGGCGGCGGACGCGGCAGTCCACGCGGCCGCATACGTTCCCCGAGCCATGGTTCGTCCCGTGGCTCACCCCACGCCAGAGCACGTTCTCCTGCCAACTTTCGACGCTCGCGCCGTTCCGACCGCAGTTACGTCATACGTGACAAGACCCTCATGGCCAACACTCAGGCCACAGAGACATCTACCAAAACACGTCGTCGGATTCGCTTCGACATACGTAACGTGGAATACTATTTACATACCGTATCTGGCAGGGCCAGATCGGATAAATGGAAAGAGATGCCGAACGAGGGTGACATCGTCAATGTACCAGACCCGTTACCACAACGATGGCGGGATCAAAGTGCGGATGCCTTACGAGAATGTCAAAAAGAGGCACAACTATGGTACGACGACCTACATGACTACCGACACAACAAAAAGTCGGTGGCCACACCAACTGCGATTCGAAAATATGACGACACTGTTTTAAGCAGTCATCAAAGACAGCCCAGACGAAGACAACGACAAAGCAAGTGGACCCTCCACGTTCGACTGCTGCATTGACACGGTCTTGGGTTTTTGACAGTGGTTCTGCTCATCATATTCAAGGAAAACACGAACTAACGCAGACCGAGTCGGATCGCATATCTATTCGCGAAGAGCATATTCTGGAAACCGCCAATGGTGATCGTACTGTCAACGAGCACTACGACATACGGCTACCCGAGGTTGGCTCACACAGTTCGGCCCTTGCCTTGCCAGACTGTCCATCTTTACTATCAGTTGGGAAATTGATCGAGGTTGATGGCTTTCGGCAACTTTGGGATCCTGAGCTGGGCTACTTACTTCAGGATCCGGGGGGCCAATGGTATAAGATTCCAGTCAACAATCGAGTTCCAGAGTTACGACTCGACGACTTGACACTGATACCACCACCACGTTTATGCACTTCGTCAGCACCCCGACGTCGTCAGCGCAAGCGATCATCCGCCCGCTGCAACGACATTTGTTGGTGCTGCAAAACAACAGAGCAGTCAACCACTGCAGACGAGCTACGACCCCACATAGGGACCTGCCCCAAGAGACCGCATGTCGGAGAGGGAGGAGGAGCACGGACCACCACGGTCGAATAACTTCCCGACACAAGCACAGACGAGCCTAACGTGGACACACCCACCGACTCGCCTACGTCTCAGACGCAGTGTTCTCCTCCACAATGGGGGGGGCTAGTAGATATAGCTCATGCAGATAATGACATACCGACAGAGACGCCGACACGAACGCATCACGCCAATGATCGAGTTCTCCCCAACAGACAGAAGAAACCGATCGACCCGATGCATTACATGACTCACAGCCCAAAACACCCTGACTGTGAGATCTGTTCTCGTACGATGGCGCAGAATGCCCCGTGTAGACGACAGCGCAAGCCGCATCCACCGGCAGACCCCACCGACGAGGATAACGCCTACGAGGCTTTTGTCCCGAAGAAGTTTGGTGAGGCTTTAACTGCCGACCATATCGTGTTGGCCAAAGACGATGCCGCGGACAAACACGGCGACAAGTATGCACTTGTTGTCCTCGACAGATATACCTGCATCTTCATGGCCCACCCATCACTACACAAAGACGCAGCTACCACAAAGGCATCCTTTCAACAGTTCATCGCCGCGAACGATGAGGTGAAGCATATCTATACAGACAATTCTGGAGAGCCTCAGAAAGCTTGCCGCCAACTGGGATGGAGACACGACACGAGTACGCCACATCGTCCGCAAACGAATGGATTGATCGAGCGCATCGTCGAAATTGTCATTCTCGGTGCGAGAGCTGTGTTACATATGTCTGGTCTGGGACACGAATGGTGGAAAGAGGCCATGCAAGCCTTTTGCTGTGGACACAATTTTGTGCATACATCCACGGGCTCATGATGAGCATGCAGATAAGACAGCTCATGAAATACGATCTGGCGAAAGTTTTCCCGGGCACTGCATGCCATTCGGTGCTCGGATCTGGTGGAAATGCCTCAACCCCGAGATTAACGACGAGACTGCAAAGTTTAAAGAAAATACTCGAGAAGGGTTATTCATGGGTTACCACTTACACTCTGGTGGACGATGGTCAGGTGACTACCTCGTCTTGGACACGGCTACATACGCCAAGAACCCTGATGGGGGACTATGTCATGTACACAGAGCCAAAGACATCATCATCCCGGATGGCAAGTTCACCTACCCAGTGAAAGAAGGTACTGTGCGACATCATAACCCTGAGGCACACGATGAGGTCAAGGCATCCACATCTCGCCCTTTGGGTGACAAACCAATGCCAGATCCTCCACTTTCCTACCCTAAAGAATGGGATGACCCATCTATGATGACAACGGAGGACAACGCCGCTGATATCCAAACATCGGCCTCTGAAGTTGCTGCACCAGTGCCGGAGCCCGACTACTGGGCACAGCGTGGATATTGCGTCATCATGCATATTCGTACTCCACGAAAGAAACTGTTCATCCCGACGGACGACGTCATGAACATACCTGTACCTGTTGATCAACTCGACGTGACACGAGATTTCAAAACAACTTCTACTTTTGAAGGAGAAAGTGACTTTCGATATGTTTGGGATGGTGTTAGCGCCAACGACCACAGGGAGTTAAGTGAGCCATGGACAGGCACGATTCAATTCTATGAGCTTCCAAAAATGACTCCAGGCGGCAAAATGGTGGTTCGCGGACGCGAGACACGTATGCAGACTACTACACGTCCTGATCACGTTCTTCCCGAGCATTGGAAAACACTCTCCCGTGGACAGCAAAATAAGGAAATCGAGTACGCCAACGACGTTAAACGGGCTCGTGAGATTCGTGACCGAGCTGCACTAAGAGTGTGGACAAGACAGGACAAACAGGTCAACAATTTCCGTACCACTACATCCGGCGGACCCACATGGAACACTGTGGAACGACGGATTACATGCGACACTGACAATGGCGACGTCATCCGCGACAAAAACGTCAAAGGCGTGACAAACAAAGAAATACTGTATGCCAAATTACCTGGTGGGCCACGTGACATTACTACGGTACTGTACTACCGCCAATTACCACAACAGCGTGATGGAGAAGAACGTGCTTTGGTACTTGTGGATAGTGAAGGAACCGACTTTGGGACCATGAACCCGCTCATACGCCGGTTCACCCAGTCGGTAGTAATACCAACTATGCCACGTGAGACCACCTACACGCCGGCACACAGGGATAAAATACCCGATTCCGCATGGGCACGCCCGGCACTAGTTGCCAGAAACCTGAGTAAGAAAGAAGTTGCCGCATAACCACGTGCACAAGAAGCCCTCCGAAAAGAATACGAGAGATTGGAGAAGAAACAAACGTGGATGTTGGAGACTGTTGCAGAACAAGCTGATATTGAGTCACAAGCTATTCGCACTGGGACGAAAGTTCATTTCTTCAATATCTTGGAGCTATCTTCAGTCAAACACGAGGAACTTCCACCTGATCTACGTAAATTCAAGGGCAGAGTGGTGGTTCAGGGCAATACAGGCAAAGATGAAACTGGTTTGGCTGCCATATTCGCCGACGCCGCTTCCAGCGCTTTGCATATTGAGGCCTCCAAACTTTGCGACGCTACTGCGTTATTGCCACAATATGCGGGAGAGCGAAGTGACGCACCTGGAGCCTACGCGCAGGCATTATTATACGGCGACGGACGAATCGATCCAGTTGACACTTGGATTACCATACCTAAATGGCGACAACCGACATCATGGTCAGAATACAAGAATCCAGTGTGCCGATTACGATTGGCACTATACGGACACCCTCTCGCAGGTGTCTTTTGGGAACGAAAATGCCGTACATGCTTAGAAAGCGTTGGTTTCGAGCATATTTCAGGATGGGAATGTGTATGGAGACACAACAAACTGGGACTGATACTTTCAGTATACGTGGACGACTTTAAATTAGCCGGCCCAGCTCACAATCTACAGACTGGCTGGGATTATATTCGCAAAAGCGGTATTGACTTGGATCCACCCACTCCATACTCACAATATCTGGCTTGTGGACAACAAGCATATGATGTACCGCAGACTATATTCGACAAAAGAATGTCTACCATGCGCCCTATGTTGCCCGTACATAATGAAAAAGATTACAATACGGCTAAAGAGGTTCGTGGAATTCGACATGATATGCTTGGTTTTACCGATCAGTGCATTGAACGATACCTGGAATGCGCCTCCAAGCGCGCCCAGGGACCAGGGTCACGTCGGAAACGATCCGACTCGCCGAGGACTTCGCGACCCAAATCGCCCGCATCCTCCGTGTCGGTCGCCAGACCTACTAGTGCGCTCAACGCACGGCCACGATCATCCAGCCCAGCAAGATCGCTCGACACGACCTCTACCACGACAGATCCCATACCCGTCACATACGATGACCTACCTGACGCCGAGACACCTGGCATCGAGGACACCTCCTTCACTGATTCCGACTATTCCGACGAGGGCATCCTTGGCCAGGACGCGGCGAGTGTACTAATGAAGATCCTATACCTGGCACGTTGCTGTCGTTTCGATCTTCTACATCCAGTATGTATGTTGGCCAGAGAAATTACCAAATGGAATTCTACGTGTGATAAACGTCTACATCGGTTGATATGCTACATCAAAACGACGCGTACACATTGCTTGCACGGATGGATAGGTGATTCGTCAGATAAGTTATCCATCATGCTCTTCACTGACGCCTCGTTCGCTGATTGCATTACATCATCCAAATCCACTGCTGGCGTTTTTGCCGCGCTTGTTGGACCCAACACGTTCTTTCCAGTCAACGCTGTATGTAAGAAACAAACTGTTGTCTCACATTCATCTACTGAATCCGATATCGTTGCTCTTGACTCAGCACTACGACTGGAAGGGGTACCCCTACTCTCATTTTGGGAAGCCGTGGTGGGAATTGCCAAATTTTGCAAAGAGAAGAATACATGCCTGAGCTGCCATCGACACACCGACCCGGCGATGTGTCCTACATTGGCAGCCAACAAGAAGCGTAAACCATCGCCTCGCAAGGCACCCCCATACACGGGGATCTTCTCCTAGCCGTAGGCAACTACCGCTAAATACGGAACTACCTACGCCTCCAAAGAGACGTACAATATCCCATGAGGGTACAGTATGGCACGTGGATCCAGAACCGACTCAAGAGATTAGTTCTCCCAAAGTGCGTCTTATCGTCCTCGAGGATAACCAGGCCGTGATCAAAATTGTCCAAAAAGGACGTACTCCAGCACTTCGTCATCTTCATCGTACTCATCGTATCAACCTGGATTGGATATGTGAGACGTGCCAACTCGAACATATCGAGCTCAAATACGTAGGTACAAATGAGCAGATCGCAGATATGATGACCAAACATTTCGAGACGAAGAAAGCAGACCTTTGGAAGGATCTCTTGGAACACTCGCGCATATTTCCCGCTACTCCGGTACAGTGTCCTCCAAAGAAACCCTGGAAACCACTGCGAGGGCCTCGGAGGCCCGATGGTTTACCTCATGTTGCCGAACCTCCAAAACTGGATGGATGCCCGGAAGTATGCAAAATATTACTTACAGAACAAGAAAGATGGGGCGAAGTAGGATCAGAGCGTGGATTCCGATGCGTTGGACAAGCCAACCACGAGGGAATATGCGCATGCATGTGCCACATTGGCGCACCAGCCGCAGCTATTGCGTCGCGCACACCTCGTTCGCGCGCACTTTCCCCGCACGGTAGACATCCCCGCCATCCTCCCTCGCCTCCACAAGATCCAGAGAGAGTTAGGACATTACTTATACGTTCATGCCGCAGCAATTTTACGACTCGGGCTACAAAGCTCACTGGCATCCTGTTCGCCGCTTGCGAGGCGAAAATATGTGAGATCGGTTCTAATCCCGATGCCCCCATCCACGAGATGGATCAGGCACAGCCGCTCAACCTCGTCGGCTGGTCCATCGGCTACGACACGGAGTACGACCCGAACGCCGAGGACGACGACCGCGTGGGCTTCACGTACCACGCTCAAACTGGCCGCCCTCGTAATCCTGATGATGGTTACATATGCATGCATCAACGGCGTGCTGATCGTAGTGGAGAGTTCGATCTCCGCGTGCCCGACGAATCCTCTATTCGGGAAATTGCCCGCTTCGCGTCCGCCGACGCTAAGAGGTGGATCAATGACACGAGAGGATCAGTCGGCGGCGACGCCAACTATGATTACAGTACATTTACAGCCACACCCTGGCTATCATTCATGCGTGCTATGTGTATGCTTTCCAGTCTGTTCAATCGTAATCCGTCTGTACAAGAACGTGTTCGTGGTTTACATGACCACTTGAACGCGGTGATGCCAGAAACGCACCGCAAGTGCCCACCAGAGAACTTTACGACGATGATATTGAAGACGGAGTGGATGATGATTCGCAACGACTGGTCCAAGATTGGCAGCGCAGTACTGGGACAATATGCCGAGGACAGCGTTCAGGATACACAAATATATTATAACAGTGGTCTTTGTGCACCATCCGATGTATGCAGCAATGGATTGGTAACGCCATGTTACGCTCCTAAACTTGATCGTACAACGGCCAAGCTACCTACACGCCCACCTGGCGTTGCCAGGACATCGGATACATCTGGACACATCGGCCATATTGTTGAGGATAATTTGGCCACCAACATGAGAGCATTTTCCGACCTTAACCAAACAAGCAAATTCCGCCGCAAGCTCACTACATGGCTGACTGCGCGCGGAGGCTTTGGAGGTATCGGATCATACTCCAAGACGGTGGCAACACCATCCGATCATGCAGATGGCTGGGTGGCAATATCAGATAATGACGGGGATATGACAAGTACCTATCGTTGGCAACCATACAACGAGGGCAACGACTTCTTCGGCGAAGCCGCTGACCAGATCGGCCAGATCGACCCTGGTCTTACCCCTGGCCCTGATGTTGACCCATTCGATCTGGACCAAGCAAAGTACAGCGCTTTCTGTGGTGGTCGTCTGGTTTCTACTCTACTTTGAGATAATGGGTGGTGCTCCCTTATACAAGAAGACTTGGGACTACAATTGCATCATGCATTTGGCCCATCCGGGCACGCGTATAAATGTACCAACTTGTACACCGACTCCTCGTGGATTATGCAGGCCAAGAACAAGGCCAAGAGTGCAAAACACAAGAAGTACCCAACTTACGGCATCGACGAGCTCAACACTGCACAGAAGCGAGAAGAACTCGCCAAGGCATCAAACGTTGCTCTCGTACCGCTATTTATGCCGTGCCTCAACCGCGCGGAATGCATGGGCGGCGCTACTCTCGAGCATTTGTCGACCATTATTCGCGACAGCATCATGATGTGGGCATTCTCCTTTGGCAATTATAAAGAATGGTTCAGACAGAACGACACGCCGATCGGCCAAGATTGCGTTCGATTGCCAGAGGCTGGTGGAGACACCCGCTATGGTATGGAGGGACTACGTAAGCAGCGTTTCGAGACACAAGAAACCCGTACCACAGCCATTCTCAACAACCAGTATGAGTGCACTCTCGAGCAGCGCAACATGATCAGGATGACCCGCGAAGCCAGATGCCTCATGTTTCACAGCGACAATGCTTCCATCAAAAAGTGGCGTGAGTTAAACGAGACTATCTGGGCCTACTGGGCCAATGATTATGATTTCCCATCATATGTGAAACCAAGACATTATTGCAGGGGCCTTAATGCTATGGTGGTATGGATCGCGAATGACATCGCATGCGCCAATCACGGACAGAACACCGTGGACATGCGTCGACATCAGAATCGTGCACCCACTGACGTATACGAGCTCCAGAAAATGGAATGTGAGGGCGGCGTCCCGACGCTCATGCCAGTACACGTACACGTGGACGTATCACGTTTTGTCGACGTGATGCAGTACTTCCGCTGTCCCACACTCATGGGGCCTGGCAAAGCAGCACAATGGGGCGTACATCCGAACTTCGATCACCACACGAGCGACCTGATCAATATTATGCAGAATCGTGGTATCACTGTTCTTCCATCAGATCATTGGGTGGAGACGTACGATAGGATTACCCCGCAGGCTTGGCACGCAAAACAGAACAACCATAACATGGCAATGTTTACAACACAGATCTGCGACGCAGTATGCTATCGCAACTTCTGCGCTTTGATCCAGTCCCTGCCTTCTCAGCCATATCCATTCAGGGCGCCATTGCTGATTCCTGTCACGGATGAGCAGGCCTACACACAGGCCAAAGAGATCATGGCGGCCCTCGATTTCAGAGAAAAGATGACAAACGAATTGAAAAGAGATCTCAGCCTCACGACGTTGATGACACAGACGGCAAGCGAAATGGCTCATTGTGCGTGGATGGCATCATGTGCCGATGGTACGTTGCCGGCATCACTGCCTGCTGACGCAGGCGACACAACGGAACCTATTCCTGGAATGCCGAAACGGACACCAGCACCTGATCCTAGCGAGCCAGACAAAGCTATCCTTGAAAATGATCCATGGGGCATGGCATACGACGACTTGTTCCAGTACCTCATGCTGTTGATCAACGACTGCCCTGGGGCTTGGGCATCATGGCATTCAGTTGAAAAAACAAGAGCTCCTTCATCCCAAGATCATCAAAACGGTTGAAGATGCACATGCAGTTACTTGGGTTGTGTTCGAGCAGTTTTTTACAACAGATTGAAGACTTGGACGGAGATGATAATGCGACCAAATCACGACTCACTGCGGAAAACAACAGGTTGATTTCTCACTGCATCGGCCCTGCTGCCGAGAACGAGAAGAACATCATAGCATGCAAAACATTCTTCAGGCAGAATGCACTAGATCGCGTGGCATTGGGCCATGATCCCGATGCTCCGACAGCCGTGTGGCGGGCAGCAGCTGATACGGCCCAGCCAGCCCCGCCAGGTCCATTGCCTGATCCACTGCAACCTGGACCGCAATCGATAAAAGTGCCACAACCATCGACTCCTGAACCAACAGCAGACCAGCAGCCAGCAGATCAGCTCCCAAAGGCTGAGGCGGTACCGATCCCTGACGACGGCACTGACCTAGAGGCCATGGAGCTGGAGGCAACTCCTGCCGAGGAGGAATCGTCTCCACATGAGATGAATTTATTATCATGGCAGGACAGCTGTGAACGTTCCATCTACGAGGACATCAGCAAGGTCGGGATATTCGATAACGCATGCACTATTCGAGAGTGGAAGCTGCAAGCAGGCATCAAGGATGACCAGCCGTACGTATGTCCAATGTTGAGGGGTACGCGCGCGATTAATGGATTCGCCTGCCTGCAAGACCAAGATTGGTTCGATCAGCTGTTGCGCGATGATTGTGTGATTGCTCACGCGCCTGACATCGCACAGTCTGGTTGCTTTCCACAATGGAAATGGATATCGTTACCAAATTACGATGATGTACGTTATGGTCCCGAGTTAATTGAAGATGAATGGCTGGGAACAAACAAATACATGAGCAAATACATCACGACCGTGTTACGCCACGAGACTCACTACAAAAAGTTTTGGATCAATCAATTTCACGATAGACGTATTAACATTTGGGAGAAAACAACAAAGTGTGAATGGAAGATTCCAAGCAATTGGAAATCCTTTCAGGAAATGGTTCAATGGAAATTCAAAGATCGCAAAGACAAGCACAATGGACCGTCCATGGACACGGCAGTGTCACACTTCAAGAAAGATGGTGCAAATGATGGATATGCCGATTTGAACGACTACTACCCGATCTTCATCATTCGTGCGTTCCAGAAACATATTGATCCGCAGAAAAATAGAATTGAGATATACGCCAAGCCACTCCCCGAGGGAGGTGACCCCAGCTGTTTCGATTGGAACAGCGTCATTGCCATTCGATGTGTTGGCGGTCACAGTTGTGTCAACCCACTTTCCAAACCATGGAATATGGGATGGGAGAGCCTACAATGGACAGATGTCAAATACCTCCACCACGGCACAGCAGCCCGTGCTTGGCGCAACATCTTGAAGACAGGGATCATTCCAGGCTACATCGACCCATCTTCTCAGAGAGACAAGCATCATAAACCATCACAGCGCTCGGAGACATTCTTCAGTTCCAGCACATATTTAGACAATGTCCAGAAGAATCCCCACACCTCAGTAGAGTCATGTAAGTTCAATAACTACAAGAACGAGGTCGAGCTCGTGATCAATATGGAGATCGCCACAAACGCAGGTTGCATGTTTTGGCTGGGCGCTCAAGGAGCTATCATGACAGAGGACGTGGTTCCCGCTGCGGCAATTATTGCAATTCGCCGCCTCAAGCCACATCACATGCATGGCCAGCAGATATGGCCAGACGGCGCCCCATGGGACTACCCGCCATTGGCCGCGAGACCGCCATTGAGCAAGTACGAGATCTGCGCCTACCTCCCTGGGGAGTTCATCGACTACCCTCCTGGGATTGCACCTGCTGACACGGACCAGAACATGGAGCAGCCAAGGACAACGTCAGCATCAGCAACTTCGGCTCAGCTGGGGGCAACCCCTGCTAGCCGTATATCTGCAGCCGATGCCTTGGATGAGCAAATATTCCGTGCTATGATTCGGGGCGCCAATCACAAAGCAGATGATAAAGAGTGGTTAATTGCCTTGTCATATTGCCGAGAAGCTCTTCGACCTATTACATCAAAGATTACAGAAAAAGATTGGGGCCGTCGCCCTGCATTTAATGATGTTCGCATGGGGGACTTCATTATCATTAAGAATTGGGGATCTATCAAATGCTTTCATTACGACAATCACTACCCCAAGGGCAATCACAATACTAAAATTCCCTTGACCAAGGGACACATATATGGCCCAATCATTCATTTCGGTGTCTTCGACAAGTTCTTCGCGGTGCAGATACCCAGTCTCAACTACGGTTTACGATGGGTCAACATATGGTACAATGACAAAAGCATGCCTCTCAAGGGCGCTGTCTTTGCATTACCAATTCGTATCGACGCACATGCCATTGACCCGACATATATGGAAACTGTCCTGGAGGGACCAACCTCATGCCGTGACAAAATACTCCAGCACAACAATGATGGTAGTCTACCATATCTTGGTACGCCGAGCATTTATAGACCACGCATTCCACGTACACCGACCAGACGGCCCGCTCCTCGGACACCCGATCCCGAAGAGCTGGTGGCCACACCTGCTGAGGACACCGCTCCTACGGGCGATAGACCTCAACAAACTGCAGGCTCATCTGATGAACCTTTGGTTGCCGTTATCGTGGATATATCGAACACATCGCTCACCGCTGATGAAAAAGCAGCAAACGACAATACGAGAGCAGATCTCTCAGCAGAAATCCAAGCAGATGAGCACGTTGACGCGAGCATACTCGACAACGTTATTGACCCGCCAGCAGACTTCCTCAACCACCCAGACTACGACCCAGACGAGGATTCAAGGTGTATTAAACAGTCAGATGACCGCCGCATACATCGCTGGACGTCGGAGTTGTTGGTGGATTCGCCTATGATAAAGATGAAACAAATCATCGAGATACACAGTGGCGCGGACAGAATTGTAATTGATAAAACACAATCACACTCACGATTTGAGATTCGATTTGGATCGAAAGCATGGAATGCAGAGTCATACCATTTGAATTATGATCATACCCACAAATGGGCACGTGACTTGCCAATTTGTAGTGCAGACCGCTTTTTCAAAAAGTTGGTACATTACCTGGACCCAGAGACCATCGAGGAGTCGACTACCGGCGTCTTTCAATGGATCTCCAAAGTCTATCAAAACATATTGATGGACAGTATTGCGGAGCTCCCTGATTTCACAAAAGATGCCATCCATCAGAAACATCCTGCACTCCAAACGTTGCGTGACATATTCAACCATTGCACCGAGACATTCGGTGACCCAGACTTCCCCGTATGGGAGGAGCTGGTGGAAACACCTGCCGCGCCACATGATCAAGGCGCGGAACAGGATATTCCCCAGGGCCCAGGCAGCGTTGCATCCGCAGCTCCTGATCAAGAAACCATGGTACGTATCATAGCCGAACAGACGGGAGCCAAGCGCGAGGAGGGCGACAACGAGTCCGCCTTGCAGGAAAAGGCTCGCCGTCTTCGTACTGAAAACATATGCCATGGTGGCACTGAGGATGCGGACAACAACGCGACAGAGTACAAAGGACTGCCAGGGGAAAGATTGTCTAGGATCGAGATCGAGGGATTGAGTAGATCAATCGCTTCCCGACCGAACGCCGAGATCAACCGCGAGGCCATCGATCAGATCGGCCGTAGTCTCGCTCGCGGTCAGGACACTCGCTGGGGATCCCGTGAACATCTCACGACGGAGGGGGCCCCAGAAACGATCCTGCATGATATCCCGCTATGTCAGAATTGCGGTCGAGATTTATCCCTTGGGATCGTCACAGGTGATGGTACCCTTTGTGACATCTGCTGGCAGTATACCGTGGCCGTAGGTGCTACGGGTGAGAGTACCGCCGTCCAGAGCGATCTGGCATACCTCCAGAAGCTGACCAACTGGATCAAGATGACGCTCTCCCAGGACGACATCGCGAGATACATGAAAGACGGAGCGCAAGTCATTATGACGGGCGCACGATCACACCCAGGTAATGAGAAAGATTCGCTGAGGAGAATGGCTAATGTGTCTAGGAAGAGGTATCAGAAGTGGGTCGAATCTGGTCGCCCTCCTGCACACGAGTGCAGACTGATGGGCGAAGCCAGTGACGACAGACCTCTGTGCTACCCATATGCCAATCTCGTTCAGCGCTTTCTCAACGATTTGAAGTTCCACCACCGAATGACAGGCGCTCGCGTGAACGTGGGCTAGAAGGCCTGGAGCGTGGACGACATGCGTGATGCGTGGGACATCCTCGATGTCAGCATCAGGACAGGACAAGCTGGTCGGAAGAAATGGTGGCTGAACGAGGGCCGACTCGACAGGCAGACGCGGCAGGCCCGCGGACTTGTCACGATTGCCCTCCCTAGAAGGGATGGCACCCGTGAAAAAGTAACTCAGCGCAAGCTTGCTGCGATTGCTTACGAATTGTTGGGCTCCCTCGATCCGTCACATACCGACCAGTGGGGGGTTGATTCAGGGGTGAGAACCGATCCGACCGATCCTGATACACACTCCCATCAGTCTGATGATGCCATGGAGCCGCGCCATCCGCCGCCGCCGCCGCGCCCTGCCCCTGGCGATGCTGCACAGTCCAGCGCCTCTGGCGCGACGGACCACGCGCCCGCGGGGCCACGCGCCAAGAGAGCGCGTACCACAGATTACGCTGCCTACTGGCGCGACGACCTCGAGGACAGCCATTGGGGCCTCAGGTATTGGAGCTACTACATCAACTGTTGGATCTACATCGCGATGAACAACGATGAGTTCGTATACATCCACGACATCAAGTACAATGAGTGGTTTCGCCACTGGATCCCGAGGACATCTTGGGAGACGTTCGCGACGAGCTACGCGACGTACAATGGCCAGAGGATGTGGGACCGCAGGTTCTACAAGAACGGCAACGCGTAGTGAGTCGGCCGCAAGGCCCACCGCTCAAAGGCTTGAACTTCATTATAATCAAAGTTCGCCTTGAGCGGTGGCTATTACATACTTCTAGGCCACTTCATTATACAACGCAAGTGGCCACACAAACAAACACCTTTTGCGATAACCGAGGCAGCCTCCTAAGGAGCAAAGCCAACGGGAGTCGCCAAATAGAATTTATATACATGCAGCTTTCGTGTTTATCAACACGACAGTTCGTCTGGCCAGACATTTGCTTTTACACGCAGTTGCGTTTCGTTGCAAGATCGCGTTCGTCAGCGCGATCTTAGCGTGCATGTTCTTTAGAGTTAACCCCATTGCGTTGAGAATAATCTGATTGCTGGTGGCAACGCCTGCCTCGCAAAATCGAGGCAGCTGCTTTAATGCTCAGATCTTCTTTCCCCGCCCACCCTCGTCTCATTCTTCTCCGCCCTCGAGTGCCGAAGCGTCTTGGGGGGCGCACCGAGGGGGCGCCAAAGTGTGCTTGGCGAAGAAATGGGGGCCCAGGGTGTTCCTCCTTACTTCACTTTGCAGCTGAGGCTACATCGACTTTAAGCTCAGCTGCCTGCAGACTTAAGGATTAAAGGAGTAAAAGGGTTACGGATTCCCTTCCTCTGTTCCCGAGTCCTGCCCTCACGGGCGGGATTCGGGACGGGGGGTGTGAATAGAACCCGTGTAATACCCTCATATATACTCCTTATCCTTACCTCTCCTGCGCCTGGCCGTTTGGGCTCAGGTATTGAGACAGATCGATCAGACCTTTGATCGTGCAGGAGGGAAAGACATCCATCTATCCCTCCTTCTCTCTACCAACGGATCAGGGGTTCTGCACCCTTGTACTTCAACCCCATACACAGTATCGACTGGCCCCGCTATCCCTTGCAAACATATCCTGCAAGCGCATTCGTTTTTCCCAAGTCATCCATTTGTGACATAAGGGCCGAAGTCCACATGCGCGCGTCGCCGCGCGCGCATGCCGGAATTCATTAACAATTCAGGTTTCGCAGGGATTTTAAATCGTTGGTTCCGAACACTTTCTAACACACACAGTACTTTGCAGCATGATGTTCAAAACAAGTCTGCGCGCGCTCTAGCGAATTCAGACTGACATCATCGATTTGTCAACCTGTTCCGCAGATGCGGCCAGACAGGCCTCTTGCGCGCGCAGGTCGAAATCATTCGAACGCCCTTGCTCGCCTGCTGGCGGAACACCGTGCGGGCCACTCGCGCGCGTCGGCCGCGCGCGCACGTCGACATCTTTCCAAAACCTTCATCACCTACGCGAGGACGCCATCATCGTCAATGGCATGATCAGCATCGGCGCCGTCATTGGTCTTGCCGTCGTCTTTTTCATCGTCGTCGCCAGCATCGTTACTATCATCGTCGTATCTGCTGTTGCCGACCTCGCCGAGATACCACAGCCGCCCGCGTCACCGACTCACACTGAAGTGCCCACGCGTCAGCGCTGCTTGCGAGACGTGCTGGGAAGTGCCCTGCGGTCAGCGCCACCGCGGACGCATCGGTCGCGCCAGACTAGCTGGCGGCTCTGCGCGCGAGCCTGAGCGCGCTAGTGAGACTGTAGCGATGCGCCCTCCAGCCCCAAGCAGCAACCGCAATCGCCGCCGCAAGGGTTTTGCAAACCATTGCGCGAGCACGGGAGGTGGCCGCGCGCGGTGCAGGGTAGTCAGTTGCACCACGTAGATTGCACCATATACAGTCCACAACAGATGCTGCACCACATAGCTGGCTCCGCCGCATGCGTTGCACAACATGGATTGCGGTGATCAGAGAACATTGCACCACATAGCATCACATATAATACACCGCATAGCTTGCACTAGGTAGACTGCACCACATAAAAATTCCAAACATAGAAGACTGCACCACAAATATTGCACAACATGAATCATTGCCTTCGGCCCGTTCCCCCACCGTGCCCGGGCTGTAGGTATGACGCCTGTTGGATGTTCGTTGGGGCCTCGTGGGAGGCCTCCCGGGGGCCTCTCGGATGCAGTTTGGAGGTTTCTTGTGGGCCTCCGACACAAACACCTGGATGAGCAAGGAGTCCGACTTCATCTCATCGACGGGAGCCCAGCACCCGAACAAGACGACTGAGACGACTGCCAACACGACGCTGACCGACACCAGCGCCGGAACCAACTCCAGCAGGGAAGTTCGCTAGTGCTGTCTGGCCATTGCTTTCCCCAGCACGTGTACGCATAGAGAGATCACGATCTACACGCTCCGGCCCAAGGAGGCAAGGACCATGTCCTGATGAGAGTGCGATTGCGAATGCGAATTGTAGGCTGTTTCAGGGCCTCTTGGGGCCTTTTGGGGCCTCTTTTGGGCCTCTTTTGGGCCTCTTGGGAGCCTCTTGCGGCCTCTTGGGGGCCTCTTTGGGGCCTCTTGGGGCCTCCTGGCCGCCTCTCAGGGCCTCACAGGGGCCTCTTGGGGCGGAGGGCTCGGATCTTCGGCTCGTGTTCCCTCTCTTGGGCATCTTTGGGGGCCTTGTTGGGGCCCTCTTGGGCCATCTTGGGTGCCTCTTGGAGTTGGATGCCTCTTGGGCCGTTTTGGGTGGTCTTGGGGGTCATCAGGGGCCGTCAGCGTCGGAAAGCCGAGAAGGCGAGAACGCCAACATCCTGCAACAACTGATGGAAAACACATGAGTATGGCCTCTTGACGCCTTCTTGGGAGGCCTGAGGCCTCTGGGGCTGTCTTGGAGGCGCCTCTTGGGCCGTCTTGGGGCCATCTTGGGCGTCTTGGGCCGATCTCTGGCTGTATCGGGTTCCTCTTGGGCCGTCTTGATGGCCTCCTGGAGCCCCCTTGGCCTGTCTTGGGGTTGTCCTGGGCTCCGAAGACGTATTGCGACAAGTCGCGGTGGAGCCCAGACGGCACGCGACAAGCCCCGGTAGATTTGAGAATTTGGGGTGCGGGCCCCTCAAAGACCGCTCAGGACTGAGGACTGCGGCTCCAAGGATTAGGCAAAGGACCTGAGGTCACGCCCACTCCGTGTCCAGAGGTACGGTGGCGGATATTGAAGTGCAGAGATTGCACTGCATTGATTGCACAGCGTACCTATATCTATATACATATATAGATGTGCACATACTGCACAGGGTACAGAACATTCATTGCACCACACAGACTGCGCCACATAGATTGCACAACATCGATGTCACCACATATGTTGCACCACTTCGTCTACACTGCATGGCTTGCACAACATTGCACAACAAATATTTCACCACACAGAGTGCACAACTTGTGCTGCGCCACATATATTGCACCACGTACATTGCTGCACGTCGATTGCACCACATAGATTGCGCAGCACAAATTGCACAACCTAGACTGCACCACCACATTGATCGCGTCACATCGATTGCTAGAACACACAAGTATCTGGGTCCACGCTGGCTAACATTGCATTTTCATTTGCTTTGGAATGATGTTGGCCTCTTGGGGGCGTCCTTGGACTGCTCGGTGGCCACTTAGGGTCAAATTTGGGCGATATTGGGGCCTACTGGAGGCGTCCTGCCACACTGGGCTATATTGGGACATATTGTGCGATCTTGGAGGTGCGTTGTGCTCTGCAGGCCATTTGGGAGCCATGGTGGAACCTACACCGATCAGCGAATTATGCCTTGAGACCCAGAAGTAGAAGGGGCTATGGGGGAGGGCCAACCTCGCGGAAAAAGGGGTAGAGTAATGAACACGTCAAACCGCATATGCCCTGAGTGTGGGTGGGATTATCATGTGATGCTGTCGGGCATGTGTCTAGTTTCCGCATGTCTAGCGGATGCGAGTTCACAAAACGTGGCACATTCATCATCCCAGCCGCTTGGTACAGGTGATCATGGGCTGATGATACTCCGCTCCCGACTGTGCTGAAGGATCAATTGTCGAAAAAATACAATCGAGTTAAGTTTCTAATTTGCTAGATCGGTTCTTGCTGGCGACTGGTGTCATTCGTTTTCGTTTGTGTCTCTGGTGGCGTGCCTGACACAGGCCCCGCGACCAGCTGTCCTTCTCTCCCCTCCGCTCTTCCCTCACCCCTCCTCCCTCTCCTCCCTCTCTTCCCTCTCCTCGCCTCCTCCCTCTCCTCCCCTCCTCCCTCTCCTCCCCTCCTCCCTTCATCCCCTCCTCCATTCGCCCCCTCCATCCCCGTCCTCCCTCCTTCCCTCGGCCTCGCCCTCCTCCTTCCTCCCCCCCCACCCGCTCTCACCCCTCTCCCTCCCCCTGACCTTTCCTCCTCCATGCCCCTCCTTCGCCCCTTCCTGAGCCGACATCGCACAACCCCTTCGAGGGCGTGCGGTCCGAACGCCGCGTCGCCGACGGCCGGGGGCCGGGTCCTGGCCCCGCCCCTCCGAGCGGGGAGCCCTGGCGCGCTCTGGCGCTTGTCTTGCCCGCCCCCGCCAGCCTTCCGACGCTCTCGGTGGCGTTTTCCCGGCAGGGCCAGGCCGTGTATCTGAAGCCTGGCGCGTCCGTTCGCCCCCGCTAGGGGGCCACGTGCGAACCCTACCCCTACCCCCACGATTTCTGAGGGGGAGGGTGGGGTTCACTTCGTTCGGGAGCTCCCGGGCGAAGTGAACCCCGCCCTCCCCCCAGAACTTGTGGGGGTAGGGGTAGGGTTCGCATGTGGCCCCCTACCTGCTGTTTGCCCCTCGGGCTCACGGGCGTTCAACAGTCGTCTCCGCTGTTTGTCTAGGCCTCCTAAAAGGGGGTCGGAGTGGATGGGGTCTGAGGATCGCGCCGCATCGGCGATGCATCGGCGATGCATCGGCGATGCGGCTCGATGTGGGGCCCGATTTTCTCCACGCCGACGTCGCGGATGTATCGCCGACGTCGCCAGTGCGTGGCCACTGCATCGGCGATGCGCGATGCGGCGCGACCCTCTGACCCCATCTACTCGGACCGCATCTAGGATGCCTCTAGTTTGAGAGTTGTCAGGCTCTGGGGCCGTTTCCTTTGGTTGTGCATCTTCGAGAGTTTTGTTTGGGGCGCCTGTCAGTGTCTGCCTGAGTCCGAGTCGGAGTCGGTGTCCGAATCAGACACCGAGTTCGAGTCCAAAACCACATGCACATTCTTGGCATTACGAGTTTCTTAGCCAGCCCATGAGTTGTCATAAGATAGGCAGCCCTATCGGGGCAATCCTGAAATATATTTGCCCAAGGATCCAAAGAAGTCGCCTCTCGAGGATCCCGTGGGCACTCTCGGGGTGCTATAACTACTGTGGAGATATTTCGAGGCCCTGTTTTGTATAAGCGTGTCTGGCATTGTGTAGACTACTGCGGCAGCGCCGCAATTTGTTGCCAGTTGCGTGCAACCCGCACGGCGTATCGTACATCTCAGATGCGATGCGATTCGTTCCCCAAAGCAGAAGATGTCAAATGTTACCGCACTTGTCATCGTCAAATTACCAGAGGACCCGGGGAGCGATCCAGGACCCATCGCATTCGAAAGGCTAATCCAGTAAAGCCATTACGAATCGATCCTTCTTCCAGTGGAAAGATAAAGCACCCAGCACCCTGAACCGTTGCCTTGGCACCTTGGCACTTGGCCGTTGCTCAGCTTTCCTCGAGCTCCCAGCAGCCCTCGAAAGTGGCGACGGTTTCGCAGTTCGCGACGGTCCCGCTCTGATCTGCGTAGCACAGCACTCAGTTGGGTTCGTCAGCACTACTACTACGACAACCACCACCGCTACTATTATTATTACTACTACTCCGACTATTATTTTTACTACTACTACTACTACTACTACCACTGCCACTACCGCCACCACCACAACTACCACTGCGACGACTACTACTATTACTATTACTACGACTACTACTACTACTACTACTACTACTATTACTACTACTACTACTACTGCGACTACCAC
>CAUYUJ010016877.1:85000-107500 GCA_963575745.1 Prorocentrum cordatum | reverse complement strand
CCGTTGCGTTCCTACCGCCAGTCCTTACTATGATGTCGGTCGCGGGGGTGGAGAATATTTATTCATTTGGTTGTGCTATAGTGCGGTTGTAAAGATATCGCTCCGCTAAATCCGCCCCCGCGGATTATTTATCTCCGATTCGGTGCTAGCGATAACACAGGGGGGTCCTGCATGGCTTCACCGGGTTCTACACCTGCTGGGGCACTTGTATGGCGCAACCATGTATTTTCCAATCTGATGGTGGCGCTGTCTCCGTGGCCTTTCAGAACATTTGAGCACCTGTGGCACTCATGGTGGTAGTACACTTATCACAACAAGGGGTGCTTCCCATGGCATCATCAACTGCAACACGACGCCCTCATCCACAATCATTGCGTCAAGTCCTCAAGGGATACGTGCATTACAAGTACACTACAGGCCTCACGCGACGTCGACCATCTCTGTAGCTACAGCTACCCCTGCACTTACTTCCGCAGTCCGGACGATCCGATTATCTCCCTTGCTCTGGTGCCCGACCAGTATAGGATGGGAGCAGGCGACACATGCTCTACTTCTCCCACCGCGGGTTCCAATTTCATGGCCGCCACATCCAGTTGAATGTGTTTGACGCGTGATTTATTGCAGCATCTGGAGAGATACCAGTCGGATGCACAAGAGCCAGGTCCCAAATTGGGCAGCGACGTGTCTTGTAAACCGCTGTGTTCTGAATTTTTAAGCGAAGTGCGCAACTCAGGACATGGTATCTCTAACCTCGTTTGGGTTTACCTCACATCGGCACGTGCGTGCAGGAAGCGGGAGAGGTGGGACTGGGGCCGCACAGCGCTGTGGTTCAAGCTTCTCTCCGAGGCCGCTCAGACGTCCTCGGATGTGGATTCAGGCCCTCGAGTGGGTGCGGGAGGCTTCGCTCACATACCTCGCCGCCTGCCCCAGGACTCCCTCCTGCCCTCAGTATCCGCAGTGCCCTGCGATCCCGGCGCTGCCCGCCTGCCCGGCGTGCCTGGGCGCACCGGCGCCGGCAGCTCTCGAGCGAGCGGCCACGTGGCGCGGACGGCGCATTCCACTGGAGCTCGCTGCGGTTGGTCGCCCGCTTGCGGGTCCTGGCCAGCCTCCTCTGCCTCGTGGCGGCGATCGTGACTGTCTGGGGGTGCCAGCCTTCGGCCAGACGGGGGTTGGACAGGTCGCCACCTGTTCTGGGCGGCCCCTCGCAGGTCAGCGACAAGAGGTGGACGTGGGCCAGTTGGCTTATGAACAATTGGCCCTGATCCGACACAGGCGAGTCAGCTAACGCGATGGCTACAGCTATGCCGCCACCTATACAAAGGGTTTTTGAATTCAAGCGTGTGGCATTGGCGCTGTTTAGAATAATGTGCCAGGGCCGCACATCTTCCATGAACGGTTCGTTCTCATCGAACACAGGGCAGGCTCAACCGTGGGCGTGCGCACACCCGACGGGGACGACTACGACAAATACTGGTTGCACGGGCTCGACGTAGCTTGGTTTGGCTTGATGGATGGAGGAGCCTGTGGCGCGCCACCGTCAGGTCCTGGCGGTGCCGCGCTGCCAGTCTTCAGCTTCCAGGACGTGCCGGCCCCCGCGTTTTTCCGTGCAGCACGCGAAGCACGTGCAGCTCGGAAAGATTTGTCCGTGCCCGCCGTCGGCCGGCAGCCCAGCTTGGGCGGGCGGGCCGTGGCGGCGGCGCCCCTGCAGGCGCTGGCGGCCCAGGTCCGCCTGGGGCGAGAGGAATGCCAGGCATCGGTGGAGCCATTGGCGCGCTGGCCGCTGCACTTGGGCCCGCCCCCGGCGGAGCAGTTTGCCCCGCAGGGGCGAGCCCCGCGGCGGGGGCCGCCGCGGCCGCGGCCGCGCATGGCGCGGCGGCAGGCGCCCCGCCGCTAGGAGCCGTGGCGCCGCACGTGGTGGGCGCTGGTGGTGCGCTGGTGCCCGCAGGCGGGGCTGGCGACGCCGCCTCCGCTGCGGCGGCTGCCTTCCGACGATCGACATATCCGCGTCCAGCCCGTCCAGCACGACGCCTCTGGCTCTTGGTTCCGCGAGTTCCACCTGACCGTCGAGGGGGTGATAGAGGCGCCGCTCAACGATTTTCCCGTCCGAGGGCATCGTGCGACGCTATGGCTCTGCCGCTTCATTGTCGCCAGCGGTCGGACCCCGTTGGGCAAACGCGCGAGGGGGAAGGCTGGCGCTACATATCAGGCTAACGACGGGGGGGTAGAGAACCATCCCGCGGCCACCTATGACCACTTGAACCTCCCCGACACTGCGGACGCAGAGACCATGTCTCGGGCGATCCAGTTATTCGAGGAGTTTGCCCAGGGGTGGAAATTGGCTACCGCCTTTGATTGGGAACTTGGTCCGAGGGGACCACGCATCGACCCCCTCCTGAAGAATCGCCCCCAAAGCCTACTCCGACTTCCCTTCTCTCCTCTTCGATCGCGGGATGCTCGACTAGACCCTGGCCGCCAGCGAACCCCGCTCCATCGGCGTGTTGTTCGCGGCGAGAGAGGACAGGAGGACTCGGGTTATGTTCGACATTCGGGCCCGTAACGATTCGTTCCAGGATTCGCTCTTGACTCGCTTACCTAGTGCTACTTCGCTCAGTCGGATTAACACCGGCGGCGGGGCCCACGTGGCCCCAGGTGATATCCATGTTGCTTGCTACGGGGTGAGCTTTTTTATGCAAATGCTGCTTCTACAATCGAACCGACTCCTGGGAGCTTCGGTTCGGAAGGCGCAGAATTGCCGCCCGTTTTGCGGCGCGGCCCGCATTGGCGTGGACGTCGCGACGTCGATGCCCCTTTTGGCATTGGAGGCCCGGGCGAGTCGAACGCAGCATGGAGTTGTGCGCTGCATCCGCGGTGGTTTTGAATCCCGACAGCGGGTCGGCCTACCCGCCGCAGTGCAGCGGTCAAATTCTTGGCGTGGATGGAGCTTCGCCGGGAACGCTTGCCTTGCATCTCCTTTGCGGCGTGATCGCGCTGGGGCGAATGGTGCATGTCGGTGGCATCTGTTGTTCGGGGGCGATCGAGCGCGCGGGCTGGCGAGATGCAGCCGCGGGATCAAATCGCGCAGTCGTCAGTTGCCTACCGCGCAACAATGCAATTGGTCATGTCAAGACGCGCCCGATTGTTGCAGAAATTGTTTCGCGCGGGCGCCCGGATACATCGTGGCAGACCTTGGTGCTTTGTTCGAAACATAAATTAACAGTGCCAGTGCGATGGCCCATGCGCGCGTGGCCAACCGCGCGTTGAAACGACGTCCGTCGCTGCAACAGGGCGCGTCGCAGCTGCGCGGAGTGCCGGAGACATTCGGGGCAGGTGCGCGATGGTTTCGTTGGTGCGCGTCGCATAGAGGGCGCCCTTGCCATTGCCGCCGCGCTGTTGGGTTCAGCGACGTCGGAAAAGGTGCGTGGAACCATCGGGTTAAGTGCGGCACCCGCCATGGAAGCAGCGTCGCCGCAGACCGCTCGCCGCTATTGGCGCGGATTCATCCAGCGAGCTGACGCCATTGGGGCGCGCGTCCTGGCTGCGTAAGCTCGCGGTGCGCGGCGGCGTTCAAAGTGCGCAGCAGACGCGGCATGACGGCTGGCGGGCGCGCCCGAGGATCGAATGATCGGCAGTTTTTTCTTGGAAGTTGTGCTTGCCCACGAAGTGAATTCGTTAGTTTGAAATAGAGGCGTTTCTATGTGCGTACACATATAACCGCATGAGGCAGCCCTCTTTCCATGTCCGTCTTACTTCGCTGTAGCAAGGCCGTATCAAACTTTCCCAGAGTCGGCGAGATGTCCGCGCAGCCTTGCATCGACAAGCGGGGGCAGTTTGCGCGCCGAGCCTGAATAGCGCATCATTCCGCCAGTGAGATTTCCGCCGACGATTCGTCCCGGCTCAGAGCGTCGCCAAAAACGCAGCCGCTGCGCCTGCGGAGTTTCGTGATTTTGGCAAGCTGGCACGGGCAGCTCTTGCCCCCCCTCGACTATGCAGGTGCGTCGGGAGGCCCTTTTTGGATTAAGCTTGTAATGAGTGACTGCATCCTCTAGATCATTGTTGCGCCGCCGCCACCTGGCTTTAGATGTGTGTGCAACCAACGCGACAGATCGTGCACGATGCGCGCGACACGGCGCGACTTCAACACAGGAAATGTTTTTAGCCACCACTTGTCATCGCCAAACCACAAACATAACGAACCGGAGCAGACTGGCCCTCCGTGCACACACTACTCAAGCAAACTAGGGTGCTTGCGCGCCACCCGTGGGAACAGTTGCGCGCAGAGGTAAGTTTGGGACATGTTGGATGTTGGAAGTATTTTGGGACATCAGGGACTCGTCGAAATCGCGATCGATATGCCATGTCCGCGTGCAACGCAAGAGTCGGAATATATATATATATATGTATATATATATATATATATATACACACATATGGTGGCTTCGGAGCTATGTTGTCACTGTGCTTGGACCCATCGACAGAAGGCTTTTTAGAAACCTCGCGGAGTTTTTCGGGGGCCTTCTGAAGGCGATTGGGGTTCTTTGAGAACCCCTTGGGCGAATATTGGGGGCCTTGAAATACGTGCCATCTGCTATAGAGAACCCGAGCGGACTTGTAGGCGGATGAACATTTGGTGTTTGGACGATGCTGGCCTTCCGGCCTCTTCCTCCCTTCCTTTTTGTCCCCCCTCCCTTCCCCTGTCCGCTGCCCCATCGACCCTTCTCCCCCTTCCATTCCCTTCACGCCTCAAGCCGCCACCGACGCTGAAGGGGGACGACGACGACGACGGCGACGGCGACGGCGATAACGACGGCGACGCTTACGGTCTGGAGCCGAAAGCTTCTCTCATGGACGGAGGGTCACAACCCCCGGGACCCCACATCCCCTTGGGACACCCCCCAGAACGCCCCCCCAGCCCCCCGGGACCCCCGCCCTCACCCCTCCGGCGCGGAAAGGATCAAAGGGAAAGGGCTTCTTTTCGCTTGGATTGCGACGTTTCTCGATTTTCTTCTGGCTGGAACGCTTGAGGGGGAGCGGTGGCGACGACGACGACAATTCAAACGGAAAAGCTTTTTGATTCGCTCCATCTTCACTCGCACAGTTTTTCGCCGCCCCTTAACAGTCAATACACCTTCCAGAAAAAGGATCAAACTACAAGAGACCCGCGGGAAAATCACATGGAGCGCTGCAAATTGTCAATTTGGTGTACATGCTCGTTGTAGGTTTATTGATTTGGTGCAAGTCTGATGTCAATAGTTGTTTGAGATTATTGTCTGGGAGTTGTTCCACTGTGTTGCGACTTCGGTTTGGATATGTATTTGAGGTGTATGTAATTCATCAGCCGCGTTGTTGCATGTATGAGCCCGCTCGAATCGAGGACGCCGGCGGCGCATCACCGACCGCTCCCTGGGAGTTTGCCGAAGTGGCGCGCAGCATCGAAAGTCGTGACGCGGCGCGTGTGCCAGCTATCAAATTGCCGTCGGCCCATCCCGCGACCGTGCTTGGGTTTTGGGTCGGAGTCCACATGGACGCTTCTTGGGGTCTCTCGGCAGGGCTCTCGGGGGCCTCTGCGGGGGAGTTTAGGGGCCTCTTGGGGGCCTCCTGGGGGCTTCTTGGGAGCCTCTTGGGGCCCTCTCGGGGGCTCTTGGGGGCCTCCTGGGGCCTCTTGGGAGCCTCCTGGGGGCCTCTTAGGACCGAAAGCTCGAAATGTCTGTCCAGGTTCCCCGTCTGGGCCCCCTCTTGGGGCCGTCCTGGGGCCCTCTTGGGCCGTCCCGGGGGCCTCCCATGGGCCGTCTTGGTGCCCTCCTGGGCCGTCTTGGAGCCCCCTTGGGGGCCTCTTGGGCCGTCTTGGGGCGATCTTTGGGGCCTCTTGGGCCGTTTTGGAATGTCGGGAAGCCAAAATGGCGAGAACGCCGAAATCCTTCAAAAACCATTGAAACATCAATGATTTTTGCTTCTCGGGGCTGTCTTGGGGGTGCTCTTGGAGCCCTCTTGGGCCGTCTTGGAGGCGTCTTGGGCCGTCTGGAGGCCATCTTGGGCGTCTTGGAGCGATCTGGAACCGTCTGGAGGCTCTCTTGGACTGCTCGGGACTCTCTTGGACCGGCTTGGGGCGCCCTTGGGTCGTCCCCAGGCCGTTTGAGACCTTGAGGGGGGGGGGGCCGGCGGCAGAGTGGGGCCCCCTCGGAGGGACTTTCAGGAGGTTTTTGACCAGGCACTGGAGAAGGGGGCCAAAGACTGTGCCAGACACTCTGTCAGAGAGGTCTCGCACGGCCCAACCCGCCGGGCGGGAGCGGCCGGATCGAGGACGCCGGCGGCGCATCACCGACCGCTCCCTGGGAGTTTGCCGAAGTGGCGCGCAGCATCGAAAGTCGTGACGCGGCGCGTAAGCCACCTATCAAATGGCCGTCGGCCCATCCCGCGACCGTGCTTGGGTTTTGGGTCGGAGTCCTACAAACGTCTATCGGACAGCTCTCGGGAGCCTCTGCGGGGCATTTTAGGAGCCTCTGGGGAGCCTCCTGGAAGCTTCTTGGGAACTGCTTCGGGCCCTCTTGGGGGCCTTTGAGGTTCTTTTTTGGTACGTTTTGAAGGCGCGTGAGGGCCTCTAGAGGCCATCTTCGGCGTCTTGGAGTGATCCCGCCACCTTGCCTGGGTTGTGGCTCAGAGTCCTCATGGACGCTTGCAGGAGTCTCTTCGGACAGCTCTCGGGGGCTTCTGCGGGGCAGTTTAAGGGTCTCTTGGGGGGGTCCCAGGGGCTTCTTGGAGACCTCTTGGGGCCCTCTTGGGGCCTCTTGGGGCTCTCTTGGGGTTTGTTGGGGGCCTCCAGGGGGCCTCTTAGGGCCTCCTGGGGGCCTCTTGAGCCGAAAGCTCGAAATGTTCATTCGGGTTCCCCTTCTGGGCCTCCTCTTGGGGCCATCCTGGGGCCCCTCTTGGGCCGTCCCGGGGGCCTCTTGGGCGGTCTGGGGGCCCTCTTGGGCCGTCTTGGGGCCGTCTTGGGGGCCTGTTGGGCCGTCCTGGGGCGATCTTGGGGGCCTCTTGGGCCGTCGTGGAGCGTGGGTAAGCCGAAATGGCGTGAACGTGAAAATCCTTCAAAAACCATTGAAAAATCAATGATTTTTGCTTCTCGGGGCTGTCTTGGGGGTGCTCTTGGAGCCCTCTTGGGCCGTCTTGGAGGCGTCTTGGGCCGTCTGGAGGCTATCTTGGGCGTCTTGGAGCGATCTGGAACCATCTGGAGGCTCTCTTGGACTGCTCGGGACTCTCTTGGACTTGGGGCGCCCTTAGGTCGCCCCCGGGCCGTTTGAGACCTTGAGGGGGGGGGGGGGCCGGCGGCAGAGTGGGGCCCCCTCGGAGGGACTTTCAGGAGGTTTTTGACCAGGCACTGGCGAATTGGGCCAAAGACTGTGCCAGACACTCTGTCAGAGAGGTCTCGCACGGCCCAACCCGCAGGGCGGGAGCGACCGGATCGAGGACGCCGGCGGCGCATCACCAGCCGTTCCTTGGGAGTTTGTCGAAGTGGTGCGCAGCATCGAACGTCGTGACGCTCCAGGGGCCTCTTGGGGGCGTCCCAGGGGCTTCTTGGAGACCTCTTGGGGCCCTCTTGGGGCCTCTTGGGGCTCTCTTGGGGTTTGTTGGGGGCCTCCAGGGGGCCTCTTAGGGCCTCCTGGGGGCCTCTTGAGCCGAAAGCTCGAAATGTTCATTCGGGTTCCCCTTCTGGGCCTCCTCTTGGGGCCATCCTGGGGCCCCTCTTGGGCCGTCCCGGGGGCCTCTTGGGCGGTCTTGGGGCCCTCTTGGGCCGTCTTGGGGCCGTCTTGGGGGCCTGTTGGGCCGTCCTGGGGCGATCTTGGGGGCCTCTTGGGCCGTCGTGGAGCGTGGGTAAGCCGAAATGGCGTGAACGTGAAAATCCTTCAAAAACCATTGAAAAATCAATGATTTTTGCTTCTCGGGGCTGTCTTGGGGGTGCTCTTGGAGCCCTCTTGGGCCGTCTTGAAGGCGTCTTGGGCCGTCTGGAGGCCATCTTGGGCGTCTTGGAGCGATCTGGAACCGTCTGGAGGCTCTCTTGGACTGCTCGGGACTCTCTTGGACCGGCTTGGGGCGCCCTTGGGTCGTCCCCAGGCCGTTTGAGACCTTGGGGGGGGGGGGGGCCGGCGGCAGAGTGGGGCCGGCGGCAGAGTGGGGCCCCCTCGGAGGGACTTTCAGGAGGTTTTTGACCAGGCACTGGAGAAGGGGGCCAAAGACTGTGCCAGACACTGTGTCAGAGAGGTCTCGCACGGCCCAACCCGCAGGGCGGGAACGGCCGGATCGAGGACGCCGGCGGCGCATCACTGGCCGCTCCCTGGGAGTTTGTCGAAGTGGTGCGCAGCATCGAACGTCGTGACGGAGCCTCTTGGGGGCGTCCCAGGGGCTTCTTGGAGACCTCTTGGGGCCCTCTTGGGGCCTCTTGGGGCTTTCTTGGGGTTTGTTGGGGGCCTCCAGGGGGCCTCTTAGGGCCTCCTGGGGGGCCTCTTGAGCCGAAAGCTCGAAATGTTCATTCGGGTTCCCCTTCTGGGCCTCCTCTTGGGGCCATCCTGGGGCCCCTCTTGGGCCGTCCCGGGGGCCTCTTGGGCGGTCTGGGGGCCCTCTTGGGCCGTCTTGGGGCCGTCTTGGGGGCTTGTTGGGCCGTCCTGGGGCGATCTTGGGGGCCTCTTGGGCCGTCGTGGAGCGTGGGTAAGCCGAAATGGCGTGAACGTGAAAATCCTTCAAAAACCATTGAAAAATCAATGATTTTTGCTTCTCGTCGCTGTCTTGGGGGTGCTCTTGGAGCCCTCTTGGGCCGTCTTGAAGGCGTCTTGGGCCGTCTGGAAGCCATCTTGGGCGTCTTGGAACGATCTGGAACCGTCTGGAGGCTCTCTTGGACTGCTCGGGACTCTCTTGGACCGGTTGGGGCGCCCTTGGGTCTTCCCCGAGCCGTTTGAGACCTTGAAGGGGGCCGGCGGCAGAGTGGGGCCGGCGGCAGAGTGGGGCCCCCTCGGAGGGACTTTCAGGAGGTTTTTGACCAGGCACTGGAGAAGGGGGCCAAAGACTGTGCCAGACACTGTGTCAGAGAGGTCTCGCACGGCCCAACCCGCAGGGCGGGAGCGGCCGGATCTTAAGGGCTTCGCCCTCTGCCGCCGGCCCCTCTATTACTAGTGCAGGCGGTTGCGCGGGGGTCTTCCTGGGGCCTCTTGGGGTCTCCTTGGGGGTCTCCTTGGGGCCTGTTGGAAACGATATTTTGGGTATTGGGGGTCTCCTTGGGGCCTCTTGGGGGCCTCTTGGGGCCTCTTGGGACCTTCTAAGGGCCTCCTGGGGTCCTCCCGGGGCGGAAATGTAGAGTTCTCGGTTCGTGGACTCCTTCTTGGGCATCTCGTGGGATCGTCTTAGGGCCATTTGGGGCCGTCTGGGGCGCCTCTTGACTTTAAACGGAGAGGGTGAAAGGCGATATGTAAATCGAGCATGCACCGCTGCCGTGCCTGGCTCAAGCCGGGCCCGGCCGAACATGTGATTGTGCCTCACCGAGGCGCACTACTCGCATCTGAGATCGGAAAAGACCTTTCTATTGAAGATGCCCCTTCTATCCTTTACTCCAGATCCCATGCTTCATCTTGCTCTCTTGCTCATGCGGTATGAGCCAAAGCCTGGGATATGGGAGCGCCTAAGGCGGAACATATATCTTGGCTTACCAGTGCGTTTTCGACTTGGTAGCGGAGCTGGCTACACTCTCGTGTGGCTGGCTCTCGCTCTAATACCCATCATCCACGGCACAACTTGGTGGACTACTACTACGGTGGAATACCATGTTGCGCCGGCTCTGCGAGGAGCGGAGCCAGTCCGCGATCGGGCTAGCGGGGCGACCCGCGAGCTCGAGACGCTCTCTCCTACCTCACTGCGCTACTTCACTCCCGACTTCCACCAGATGCCAATCGGCAACTCGATCGAGAACGTGGTCACTCTGCGGGGCTACCCGCAGCGGGGCCACCTGCATCCCGTGCCGGTCAGGCGCCTTACGGCTACTACGCCCGAGCCTGACAAACCACAGCCTAAACCAATCACCGAAGCCGAGATGCACATGCACTGGATCAAGATAACTATCTTCGGCATTCTATGGGTGATAATGGGATGTGCTGTGGGCTACATGCGGCAGGGGATGGACGACACGCGTACTACCGGCCCTTCTTGGGACCCAGCCGGTACTACGCCCTTTCGCGAGTACGTTCGCGAAGTACATGCATGGATAAACGTGACGAGCGGCAATATGACGCCACCTCAGCAAGCTGCAGCACTACAACGTGGTCTTCAAGGCCTTGCTCGTCGTATCGCCATGCAGGTCCCCTCCCAGATCATCAATTATGGTGTAAATGTCAACGGACAGCCAACGGATGCAGTTACTTATATACTTTATCTATTGAGTACCAAATTTGAAAATCTGGAAGATGAGCGCCAGCTCAACTCTGGCACTGCCCTTATCGACTTTCGCGTCGAAAGGGGCGAGCGAATCGACTCAGTGTTAGCTCGATTCGAGATGGCCCGTGACGAGGCTAACTCTGTTGGATTTGTCATCCCCAACTTTCAGATCCTAACGCTGATCCTTTTCAGAGCGTTAGGCGTTGGCGCGTCACGAGCCCAACACCTGCTGGAGCCCTTCAATCATCAGATGCCCAGAACGCAAGCAGACTATGATAGGCTGCTGACCAGGATGAGGAACTACGGGCATGTTGCCGAGCGCTCTCCTGGCAACATTGCGGGCATCTTCACAGGGCACCACGCACATGCAGGTGTCTACGCCACGACTGCGGGGTCACCCGCTGGTCCTGGCGAGCCAAGTCCCTGGGCTGATTCAGCCGATATGCCCAACGAGGCCACTGCCCTCTTAGGGCAGACCGGCCAGGCATCGGCAGAGGCAGCGGAGGCGAACGCCTGGTCGAACTACACGCCGGGCGCCGCCTACACTGCAAGCCCGCCCTCGGGCACAACCCTCTGGGGCCAAGCGGAGTCATCCGCTCAAGGGTCTCAGCCACCCTCTCCGTTTGAATCTGGCACTGACACAGATACCTCATCTGACGGTGATCACAATGGCATGGTCTCTGCTGGCAATGACTATCCAGCTGATGACACTCACCTTTCTGAACAACAAAGAGCGGAAGCCGCTTTTATGGCTTATCGCAAATCAAAACGCCGTTGGAGGCGCATTATGAAGAAACCGGTCAGAATAGTGAGACGTGCAGTACGCCGATATTTCAACCGCTATGGAAAGGGTCGTGGCAAAGGGGGTCGCAGACGCCGTATGCATGGTAGGGGAATCACTGCTTTCCTCACGTCCTTAACTGATGTAGTTTTTGAAGAAGTTCTTATCGGAGGCAAAGGTCGGGGTCACAGGCGGACCTCTGGTAAGGGAAAAGGGCGGAGGGGTAACCCTAGGGACGCTTCTGGCAACGCTACGAAGTGTCATACATGCGGTAGTGCAGAGCATTTGCGCGATCATTGCCCGAAGGGGAAAGGAAAGGGATCCGTACATTTGGCTCAAAACTCTTTTATGGATGACATAGACTACATTGACTACGAGTTTTACGTCAATCCAGAAGCGGCTCCCGCCGCGGGCTCCTCCACGTACTACGTGATGGCCCGCTACGCTGATGCGACCGTAGCCCTGGAAGAGTACGCGGTGACCCTCTTCGACGAGTTCCACGGCTGGGGCGAAGTCGACGAGGGCGCGTTCAACGCCTGGTTCGGTCTTCCAGCGGGGCCACCCGCCGACGACGAGATCTCCGAAGCTGAGACCGTCCCGGCGACCGAGGAGGAGCTCGCCGCCGCGCTGGCACCGCAGGTGATCGGCACGCCGTTGCTGCCTGATCTTTCGCGAGCCGGCTCGGAAGCGGGAGACGCTGACGACGAAATGCGGGGCCATCCCGCAGCTTATTCTGACTCTGAAGAGGCCGAAGAGGACTGAGGACAGGCTCCAAGAGCAGGTCGCAGAAGCGATCCAGCTCCTGAGTGCGCCAGCACATCAGCAGATGACCATGAACGACCTGCTGTCGCGCCCAGGGGCCGCAAGGCTGCGTCCATGCCTGGATCCTGATATGTCGGCACCGCAGATGCTGACCGCACTCCAGGCCCTAGCGGGGCCACCCGCTGAAGCGGCGCCAGCTGCAGCAGCGGGGCTACCCGCTTGGTCTATGGACGAGTTCATGCAGGGCTGCGACCAGATGGACCTCAACGACCTCACTATGGAGCAGCTGACCGACATCGGGTACTTCCAAAGCCCGCATCAGCACGTATTCATGGTCCAGGACAGCTCAGAGGACTCGGAGGACAGGCGCAATGCAAAGAAGAACAGACGACCATCGCCACCTCGAGATCCAGAGCACCGTCATGAAGATGAAAGGCCCATGGAACGTGGCAGTGCGTCAGCGGGGCCAACCCGCATGAGGAGCCGTTCAGCTCCACGACGCCCTACGCATGATGCATCTGGCTACCCGTACAGCACGGAGCACTCCAGAGGTGCATCCGCTCAGTACGTGCCGGAGTGGTACATCAATTGGTACCCCGGCTACCCGATGGACGTGATCCGCCACTGGTGGTCCAAGGAACACTGCAAACGGGACGAATCTGGCATCATCATACGCACCACAGGTGGCAAGACTAAAACGCCAGAGGCTTGGGACCGAAAGGCTAAGAAACAGGAGATCATCAACGATCGCAAGACATACAGGAAACAAGTATGTCAATGCGAGCCTTTCAAAGGTCGCATGCGCGGCTGTCCAATGGACCGCCCCTCCAGGAGCCCTCATCACGGTGAGACCCCCTGGAACTGGTCTCATGGAGATGACGCTGGCACCGTCCACGATCCTAACAAGAAGGTCCCTGGAGGAGGAAAGCGCATTACCGAAGCCGATCGCGTCCCTATGACCGAGGAGGTTGCTGACACTGTCAGGGAAAATTGGGAACAGCTTCCTAAAGACCATCGCCTCAAAGAATGGAACCGCCGATTCCATGAAGAGGCGGGGTCACCCGCAGACTCCAGCGGAGGTGCGGGGCCACCCGCGGGCGCGGCGCCAGCCGCTGGGTCCGCGGACGAAGAGTGGATGGCTGTTGCATCTGCTGCCGGATCCGCCGCCGGTACTGAACAGACCGAACTGAACGAAGAATGGGCGGCGGAAGACGGCTCAGAGAATCCATTCCCTGATGGATGCGCCTGCTGGTACTACAGCTCCTCGGCACAGAAGTGGTTTTGCACGAGGGTACTTTACCGCCACGAAAATGGCAAGTACAAGCTGGCCATAAAAGGTAGTGCCAACATCGACCAGATGAGGCAGGTCATCCATGATCATGGCCAGCCAGAAGGCCCTCCTAAAGACCCTCCTGGTCCACCACCAGAGGACGACGAAGACGTCGAACCACCTCCAGGACCTGTGGTCGACTCCTCGCCTCCACCTTCTCCTGAGAAGAGGTCTCCTTCCAAGAGCCCCGAAGGTTCACAGGGGCGTGCGAAGGCCAGAGGGATCGCCAAGAAGGACGACCCTGAACCGGGAGAGCCTACCGGCCCGTCCGTGACGGAGAGGAGGAAGTCTTTTGCTGGACCATCAGCCCCGATGCCACCGGCTGCCCAAGGCGACGTCGAGGACGAAGATCGCGACCAGCCTAAGGCAGCCTTCCGAGGTGGCTGGACTCCAACTCTGCATCAGCCGCGCCTTGCACCACGACCAGGCTCGGCACGAATGAAAGCACAACCGAAGCCCGAGGCTGGGTTGAGGTCGGTGCGGGCAGAGGCAGCCGCCAAAGGTAAGGAGGACAAGGGCTCTGCGGGGCCACCCGCTGAAGCGGCGCCAGCTGCAGCAGCGGGGGCACCCGCAGAAGGCACTCCCTCAGAAGAAGAACGCCGCAAAGCCCTCAAAGAAATTGACAACCGACAGAAACTAGCCGACGATGCGCTGGCTGACCAAGGTCACCCGCACCCTGGTGCGGGGTCATCCGCTGGAGCTGCCTCGGCAGCCGCAGCGGCGCCAGCTGCAGCAGCGGGGCCACCCGCACGTCGGCAACCAGCGTCGTCTGTTCTCAAGAACATCCCTCTGGGAGCCATTGAATATTTGCAAGGCATTGAAGGCAAAGGCCCGAAACGCACCATAAACCCACGAGTCACTCGAGATGATGCAGATCGATACGCGGTCATCGATTGCCCCGATCGTCGTAACTTCGAGTGCCGTAACCAATGGGAACGTGAACAACAAGTCGTGGGCAATATGTTGCGGGACAGGCCGCCATTGCGCGTCGCGCAGCACAAGGCAGAGCTCATGAATGTCATGGAGAGGTTCAACACAGATCCGACTCTGCCGCGCGATTGGCAAATGGCCAAGGTGTCAATATGGTTCTCTACAGCCCTACGCCATGGTCCGTATTGGAAAGATGGATTCAGCCGATACTTCGAAAAGATTGACACTGTCGATCCATACGATGGCTGGGTTGTTGTCGACGACTTGCTGGCAAACTGGACTGGTGACAATCAGTGGAAAGGCTACCAGGACATGCACGGTGTGCTTATCAAGGGCAACCCTCACAGCTCATACGTGTATTGGGTGTTGCTGAACTGCTGCGAGATGATCGACAACCATGGCATGCAGAAGGGCAGGCTCCAGATGAAATGCGTCGAGGATAGCATGACGCTACCGCCCAGATGCCGACCAAAGGCACACAGGCCACAATATTTCATCAGAGCCACGAACGGCCATCGCAGCCCAGGCATCCACTGCCCAGAGTCGCTCTATAAGCCCATCACGACATGGATGAAGGAACCAGATGACCCAGTATACTTTATCCACGGGACACAGTGGGAGCATGTTAAGGGCATCCATGAGAATGGCCTTTCATGCCTCACACAGGACAACCCTAAGGGGCAGGGGGGGCGCCAGTTCGTTCACGGCTGCCCCTACCTCCCGGGTGACCCGAGGATTCAGTCGGGCATCCGTCCTGACTCTGAGGTGCTCATCTTCTGCAGCATCAGCAAGATGTTGTCCAGCGGCTTCTCTTTATGGAGGTCAGCGAATGACATCGTCATGACACGGGGCCACAATGGCCGCATACCGCCCGATCATATCTTTCAGATTGTGAGCATTGCAAAATATCGGGTCGGTGAAGCCTGGTGCAATCCGCTGGCTTACGACAAATCGCGGAAGCGGGGCCAACCCGCGGACAGGATTTGCTCCGAGGACTACTTGCCACTTAAAATGTGCAACAGAGTTCTGGGTGTGATGGACGAGCACGCCATGTACCTAAAGGGCTGGACTAAGACGGGCGGTCGCCCATTCAACCTGACCATGACCGAGCAAGACGTTGCTCCACGACCGTACCTCACACAGACAGTCCTCATGATAAACGCCCAGGAAGACGAGGTCATGCCTGAGGCGGGGCCACCCGCAGGAGCGGGGACACCCGCGGCAGACACCTCGGATGGTTCATGGCAGCAAGTGGTCACGCCAGTAGCCGCAGTAGCATCTCCTTGGAGGCCGGACCAGCAGACATGGGTCCAGGCCCTCAACAGCTACCTGTCACCAGCCGACGTTTCTGGACTGACCGATCAGCTATACCGTGCTGACCCGTGGGCAGTGCAGGCAGGTATCCAAGACGCACAGCAGAGGAACCTGCGCACTCCTGCGGGGCCACCAGGCGCCCTAGGACCACAGCCGCAACGCCCTCCGCAGCAGGCTGGAGGTGCGAGGTTTGTCCCTATGGGCGGCTCCGATGGTGGCTCGCCGTTCCGGACTCCGCCGTCTGAAACGAGCGAGAACAGCTTGTGGCAAAGACTCCAGGCGATTCGCGGAAATCCAGCACTCGCGGCAGCACTCCAAGCAACCACTCCCTTTGGCACTCCGAGGGGTAGTGAAGGAGGAGCGGCTGCGGGGTCACCCGCTGGGCGAACGCCTGCGGAGCCACCCGCTCAAGCGGGGTCACCCGCTGACGGACAGCAAGGTTCAGACTACGAACGTCGGGCAGCTAACTTAAGAGCACAGGCTACTTTTCTGCAACAACAAGCTGAAAGAGTGCCCAGCCTGTTGCGGAACCGCAACATAGACGTCACAAGCCATGGCGACTTCCGACCTCTCTGGAGTTGGACTTCTGAAGATGCTCCAAACGCTGATCCCACGAATCCATATCGACAGGTGTTTATTCCAGGAATAGCATCACACCCGATATACGGATGGGACAATCACGGTCCAGCAGAGGCGCCGGCCATGGACGCGCCGATGTACCCTGAGTACTACGCGCAGATAAATGACACTCCTATGATTGCGGGGCCACCTGCGAACGAATACACTCGGAACTTAGCTAATGAGATGTTTCGTTTGCAGTTTACACGAGCGGTCGATGCGCAGTCTATGCCACACTACGCCTACATGCCCACGCCGACGGACCCCGAGACCATAGTCCAGCCAGCTGGTCTCGCGGTGCCAGCCGCTATGGGCAGCATGCCAGACTACATCCGCGACGTGCACAACACGCAGCAAGCGATACTGGCATCCAGGCAGCAGGCTCGTGACAACACTAGGCTGCGCCAACAACGCGCGATCCAGAGAAGGATTGAGCGCGAGGCCCAAGCGGGGCCACCCGCGGAAGCGGGGCCACCTGCTGAACGGCCAGAAAGGCGGCCGCCACCGACGCCATATCGGGAGGGCGAAACCACGTTCGAGCGCCAAGCTCGGACTCGCCCTGACTTGCCTGCTCCAGTCATCTCAGACTACAACTTCACTCAGTGCCCAATCTGCATGGACAACTACGAGATGGGCACTACAGTGTGGAGACTGGCGTGCGGGCACTTCTTCCACGACATATGCTGGGACCGTGTTGCACAGCAGCATGTCCGCAATCAGCGGCCAGGTGCGCCGAATGAGGCCCCCTGTGCCGCATGCCGTGGACCGGGCATAGTGATGGCACACTTCCCGTATGCTGGACAGCGCGATGCGGAGTCGGACCAAGCGCGCCAGCAGGAGAGGTACGTTGCAGATGCCCGCGAGATGCGTCGGTTACGCGAAGCAGTGGAGGCACTGGAGGCTCGAGCCGCACGATCGGCGGAGCCATCCGCACGTGCCCCAGCTGCACAGGCATACCCCTGGCCAGCGCCAGAACAAGGCATTCAGATGCCGGTCTTGCCCACGCTCCGAGCGCAAGAGCCCCCAGCTGCGGGGCCACCCGCTGAAGCGGCTCCCGCCGCTCAAGCGGGGCCACCCGCTAACGGACCTCCAAACCCAGGTTTCTTGAGGAACATGGAGGCTAACATCAGGCGGAGTGGCAGGAGCGGAGGCGGGATTCGGAGGCCAACTGGATCGACCAGGACCTCTCGAGTGGCAAGCCCGGTCAGCGCCAGAAGCAAAGCAAGCGCTGAGAGCGCAGAGGCAGCCCTGTTCCATTCCACATTCATGATCGACACAGAGGGGCTGACCTACGTGCGTGACGATACTGACACGCTGCCACCAAGAGGCGAATGGATGTCCACGCTATCTGCAAACTATTGGGTCCTCCAGCAGGAACCGATTACTGTGGAGGAGCGCCGCCAGTACGAGCAGATGTGGTGCACCGAGCTGACCATGACTCAATGGGTTCTTGAACAGCGCCTGTTGAGGGGTACACTCGGATCGCAGATCACGTACCACACCAACGACCACACTGGCGTACAGGTCGCTCTTGCAGCGCGCAATGGGACATTCTTTCCTGATGAAGATGGTATGCCCTGTATCTCGTTCATGCTGGACATTGGTTCTAATGTGAACATCATTGGATCCAACACGGCGCGGACCTTCCAGGAGATAATGGCCAGGTTCAACTACCGACCTGCCATCTGCACCCTGAGCAAGACCCTCTACATCAATGGTGTTGGGGAGGGCGCTGCGATATGTCGGAAGATGGGCAACTTCAAGATCGGGGTGCAGTACGCCAACGAGGCGAGCCCCCGCATTGAGGAGTATGCCTCCAACATCGCAGAAGGCTCGGGCGCCAATCTCCCGGCTATCTGGGGCCTAGGGGCCATGGAGGCACGTGATACGATCATCGTGTTGAAGCCGGGCTACCAGAAGGTCATCTTCCCCAGCGGCGACTACACCCTGAAGCTGGGAAGAGGCGCCAAGGTCCTGAAGGCGAAGAAGACTCCCTCGGGACATCTCGCGATTCCCTGCGGGCTGTACGATGGGGCCAAGAGCCACGCGGTCACGAACACCTTCACGATCCGCAGCAGTCGAGATGGCTACACCGAGACGGAGAACGAAGAGGACCCCGCCAGTGCGGGTCCACCCGCTGCGGCGGGGCCACCCGCTGACGCGTCAGCGGGGCCACCCGCGACGGGGCAGTTCGCCAATCCGAATAGGCACGAGGACTTCGTTCGTACATCTACCAACAGCTGGACATCGACCTTCACGACCGATACGTACATCGTCGAGCCGTATATCGACAAGCAGCTCCTGGAGGACACGACCCGTTTGATCGTGAACAGGACGCTGAACAGCTGGTGGGAGGGCCGACAGTGTCCCGAAGGGACTTGGCACCCACCTCCTGAGAACGCGGCGATGATACGGCCACGCATGAAGGCCGCCCTGAAGTCCAAGATCTTCTGGGCAGTCCAGGAGGCGGTGAGCAAATGGACGCCTGAGGAGTTTACCCCTCTGCATCCAGCGGGGCCACCCGCGTCACCGCCACCACCACCAAGCTACACGGGCGGAGGTTCGTCGGACTCTGCGGGGCCAACCCGCCTGCTGTCGTCTGAGGACGTCCGCGGGATGACGAACCGCGAGCTGATGGACACTCTCGAAGCCATCACCCAGCGAGGTGAGAGAGCGGAGATCGTGGGTCACGCTACGGATCGGACGGAATACTTTGACATCTCTGAGAACAACCCGCCGAGTCTGTCTGCGAGCGTGGCCACACCAGCGACTCCTGCGGAGCCATCCGCGAACAGCACGCCTCCGAGTCAAGCGGCAACTTGGTCTCACGACAGCCGCTGACGGGGGCAGGCGGGCGCGCCGGCGGCGCTCGCTTGCGAAGAGAAGCCGAATGCCGGCCTCCTCGCTACATACGTTGGCCGCGCTGAGGCCCGAGAGGAAAAATATCATTCAAAATGTCTCGTCATCGAAGATATTCGCACAGCTTGCGCTGAACTCCGAACCCGTGGCTATATATGTGACCGGATTACCCATAATGAGGTAATGACTTCAACTGGAACACAGTATTTGGGAAACTTGTTGGCAGGAGACTATAATATGTTGTGGGTGGCCACACCCTCTGATTGGTACGTTCGTACTCCAGGAAAGAGGGCGGGACCCCACTATCAACGTATACAAAATCTCCTGATCAAAGCGCGTGCTCTGAGAATGCAGATTGTCATCCTGGGGCCACCCGGGTATTTCTGGAAACAGGGTCCGATCGGGGATGTTATCGAAGATTTGAAGCTGAGCATCATACGAATGAGACTTTGTCATTTCGGTATCAAGTTTGATCGCTCCAGTAAATATCCCAGTGGTTCTTATATACAAGTTGCTACATCTTGTTCTCATATACCGCTAAACTTATGGAGATGTACTTGTGGCTCACACAAAGAACATGATTTGGGTTGGTATGGCCAAGATCAGCAACGTGCCGAGTTCCGGCATAAAACCTTGGCTATCATCACTGCACGCTTCCTTGATCAACTCAATAAAGCCAACATGATTAGGAATGAGCGGAGTGCGGTACACCTCAGTGTGTGTACGCGCGTTGACAAAAAGGTAAGACACTACGTTCAATGTCCACAAAAGGGCCCTCAATGGGACCATGTTGTTCGTAGAGTCACGACCGACCTGGACACGAATAAGATCGTTCAAGATGTCAAAATCCAGGATCAGCCGACTGGGTACAATTATGTAGCTCCATTACCTGATGGGGTTACAAACATCAGTACTCGGTTGTACTGGGAGCCTCCGGCCCCAGTCCTTCGCGGCGACGGTGGGTCGCGAAGGCCACGCCCTAAGCGTGTGACGATCGTCGATGACGATCGGTCTCCTCCCCCTTCGATTGAGCGTTGCCAAACGCGACCCACCAACTTTTCTGAAATTCCGCCATTTCCTGATCTAGCAGCGGATCCTTCCGCAGCGGATCTCTCCGCGGAAACCGCGCTGCCCACTGATGCCAGGATAAAACAGAAAGAAAAGCAGAAAGCTGACAAAGAGGCTGGCATCAAACCGAAGAAAATCCCGAAGAAAGTGGAAGACGGTAACGACGATTGTGGAGAGGACCTCAAAGGGCTTGACTGCTCCACATATTTCAACGACGTTCCTCTTGATGACTCGGACTCGGACAGCGAATCAGAGGACATCTTCATGATGCTACCGGCGGGGCAACCCGCTGACTCACATGCTGATGTCTTCTCGGTGGTCCAGTCACTATGCTACGGCAGAAACAATCAAGTGGACATGCTTGAATTATGTGGGGGCAAGGGTGGTATATCCATATTAGCCTTCAAGAGGGGACTCTCGTCGGGCGGGAACCTTGATAAGATATCTATGGTTGACCTTGGAAACTCGGAAGTACAAAGAGCAGTCCTTCACTACCTCAAGACTTGCTTTGTCAAGATCACGATTTTGCAGCCAAGCTGCAGAACTACTGGACTTCCTTCATACTTCAATGCGCAGGTCAATCATGATACGTGGCTTAAACACCACAAAGAGGACCTGCCTCACATCACGTTCTGCGGAACAGTCGCTCTATTACAAGACGACCTAAGACGTTTCTTTCTCAGGGAACAACCAATGGGCACGTGGGTAGATGAGATCCAACCATGGAAGGAACTGGCACAACGCAAGGTCACTTGCCAAACGATTATTGATCAATGCACGACTGGTCTCAAAGATTCGTTTGGACAATACATTCGCAAGCCAACACAAATGATGGCACACAAAGAAGAGTTGTTGGCACCTTTCAGAGGCAAGCGTTGTCCAGGTAATCATGTGCACGCCAATGCTTGCAACAAAGAACTAGCACGGGCGGCACAGTATACCTACAGAATGCAGTCACTGATCGTTGATGCGGTGCAAATCGCCAAAGATCTGTTTGCTTACGGTCGCGATCCATTCGCGAATCGCGAACGCAGTTACGCGTTCGTAACAAACAGTGCTGGCTACGACTTGGACGACCCAACAATCCAGAGACACTCAAACGGAGAAATCCTGCGACCACCATCTGGCGGTCTCGGGTGCCCTGGCTGTGCAGACAACAACTACAAACAATCACCAAGGCACAGCAGGAATCCGAAGATGTGTCGATGGTACGATGTTGAACCATACTATTGGGACTGTCCAAGCTGTAAGAAGGAATATCAGAAGAGCAATCCTCACCATGCCAAGATATCTGGCCAATGCAGATTCGCCGAAAAATGGAAGCTGCCAGATAACTTTGGTCAGCCGCGCCCAGCGGGGCAAGCCGCTCCTGCGGCGCCAGCTGCGGAAGCGGCTCCAGCCGCAAACGCGGCGCCGGCCGCGAAAGCGCGCATACGCGCGCCTAGGCCGCCACGGCCTGGTGAGGGCGATCCAGCCGCAGGCGCCAGCAGCCATGACATCACCAAGGCCAAGGGGGCTTATTGTGACACCACTGGCGCTGGCAGCTCTGACGATCACCGCAGACTGCCGCAAGTGGCAGCGAGGCGCGGACGCATGGAGGGAGGTGATCCTCCACCGCCGCCGCAGCCTCATGCAGAGCCGAGGCCAAGGCCAAGGCTTCCTGATTGGACTCGCTTCGACGTTCAGCTCAGCCTTCAAAACCTGCGCAGCTTTGACCCAGCTGTAGTGCAGCGAGAACTCCGCAAGCTTCACTTGAGATGGTTTCATGCCAAGGAACCAAAGATGCGGATGATTCTAGCTAAGGTTGGTCTGGGTGAAACCCGTTTGAGTCTGATCAAAGGCAGTTGCGACTCGTGTAGAGAATGTCGTGCCTGGGAGAAACCAGGCAACACGGTGATGCCTTCTGTGTCACTGCCAGGGCGTTTCAACGAGGAAGTCGAATGTGATCTTTTCTTTTACAAACAGGAACACATTGTCTTTCACATCATCGACCGTTGTATTCGCTGGGCAGCTGGCACAGAGATTCCTGATAAGACTATGCACGCTGTTCTCGATGCCTATCACACAACTTGGATGCAACATGGCCCTGCTAAGATCCTATACTCCGATGGGGAAGGAGCGCTGAATAACGATACAGCAAAGGCCATCCTTAAATCCAAGGGAACAGAGCTTCGTATCCGAGCGCGTGGCCAGCACGCCACGACTATCGAAGCTAGGAACGGCATCCTGCGACACCTCATACACGTGATGGGAGAAGAACTGAATAGATTGAACATCCCTCTGAATTTCACTCGTCTCTTACATGAAGCCTTGTTTGCCAGCAACGCATTTACCTTCTACAACGAAGTGTCTCCGTATAATGCGCTGCATGGCAGACAACCAGCTATGCTTCCCGATTTCCCTGTCCTGGATCATGATCAGTCCGCTGAAT